>CM070030.1:5618460-6050960 GCA_036247105.1 Cirrhinus mrigala
TACAGAAAAAAGTTATACATCTAATTATTTTAATTACTATTTACTATTTACTATTACTAATTACTATTTAGTTAATATTATTAAGTAATAATTAGTATTATGTATTTATTTAATGTGTTTTTAATTATTTCAGTAATTAATTTAATTTTTTTCTAATTTTCTGTCAGTTTTAAAATTATTCATAATTTAGTGTTTATTTATGATTTGTGTATATTTATTCCATAAAAAAAATGAAATATGAATACAAAAATGAAAATATTTTTTTTTATTATTAGTGGTCAATCAGGACCGTGTGTGAAAAATAATTTTATTTTATTTTTTTATTTATTTTAATTTCTTTTTAAAATGTTACTGCAGAACTAGAACAAGAAAATTGCCCATTATTCTAATGTAAAAAAAACAAACTTTAAGGTAAGTCATGGGGACATAAATAGAGCACAAATGACACTGTTTCATGAAAATGACCCTCACTGAGTTCTTTCCTGTCACACCGAATCCATCTTTTTCATGTCACTCTCCCCAGATCTCCCTGTTTGTGGACTTTCCCAGAAATATCACTGCAGTGATATTGTGTCAGAAACACAAGCCAGGCAATTAAGTCCTGTCATTGACAACATTTCTTCAGTGTCCTTTTGATAAGAGCGCTCTCGGGCAATCAGAAGTTCCATCACCGCAGACAGTCATTCCCCCCCATCCATCCATCCCAATCTCCTAAATCAATCCCCCTCCGTCCCTGACATCAATCCCCCAATGACGGACAGCGTCATTTGCTTCCATGTCGATTGATTTTAGACGTAGCGTTTGGGAAGTGCAGAGAGCTGTAGAGAACACAGAACGAAGCGAGGACTTCCTAACCAATATGAGCGCATAACCATTTTGGTTTGTTGCCAGGATGTTGCTGTGCGGTTGCTTATTGGCTAAATACAGAAGCGCTCGCTTTCAAGTCTCTGTGATGTTCTAGTCTCCAAAATATGGCTCAGGTTTCTTCTTCAGTGTAAGTCTATGGGATTTCTGTTGCCCACTTTGAGCTCCCAAGGTGAACATCGTGAGGAAAAGAAGCAGCACGAACTGCACGATTCATGAAAGCAATTATATCTAGCACAGCCAAAGTTTACTAACTTTGGTACTTGATTTGGCAAACTTTATAAAACTGTGTAGTCATAACTCTGTTTTTATCCTTTTTTCAGCTTCAGATGGCCTCAATTATTTTTTTGAACTTGAATTATCCATTTTATAATGTTGAAACTGTCGTTGATGCTGGGGATGCTGAGAGCTTGTGTTGACGATATTGTTCGCAGCACTTTATGAAATAGGTTGCGACAGGGATGTATGTAATACACTGGCATCTTGCTGAGTGGCTGTCAGCAGTGAAGGAAAGCGGCGGTGGCAAAGTTCTCTGGCGCAGACAGCTCTCCACTTTTGTATTGCATTTCCACAGCTGTTCATTCCAGTGGAATCGTGAAACAAAATGCAGTGTACTGATGCTTTTGATGAAGACTTGTATTAGTGGAGATTAGAGACTCTTTCTTAGAACTTATATGAAATATATAAAATTATATGATTATGATGTATTTCGGTATTTTTCATTTCCAGTTTAAATGTTTTTAATAAAATAAAATAAAATAAAATAAATAAAATAAATGCTGGTATTGGTGGTGGTGGGACAATCTCAGAAATCAGGACCATGTTTGAAAAAGAAAATATTTATTTATTTACTTTAATTAATTAAAATTAATTAGTACAATATTTAATTATTATAATCACTGGACACATAATATTTTATTTATTATAACCACCTGGTTAACTATTTCATATTTTATTAGTATAATCAAGTTCTTATTAAAGAGCTAAATATTTTTCTAACTTTCTTTTCTTTTCTTTTCTTTTCTTTCTTTCTTTCTTTCTTTCTTTCTTTCTTTCTTTCTTTCTTTCTTTTTCTTTCTTTCTTTCTTTCTTTCTTCATTCAGTTATTTATTATTCATTCAGTTAGTTAGTGAGTTAGCTGGTTTCTTATTCAGTTGTATTTAGTAATTTATTCAGTGTATTATAATTATTATAAAATTATTATTATTATTATTATTATTATTATTATTTTCAGAAGGGCACTTAATTATTTATTTCGTTATTTATTTAATTAGTGAGTTAGTTGCTTATTTAGTTGTATTTAGTTATTTATTCAGTGTAATGTAATTATTCTTAGTATTTTTATTAAATTATTCTTAATATAGTTATTATTAAAATATTTATTTATTTATTTATTTTTTGCTGTTCTCCATTCAGCAAAAATGCACTTATTTATTTATTTGGTTATGTATAATTTGTTCATTTAGTTAGTGAATTAATTAGTTACTTATTTAGTTGTATTTAGTTATTTATTCAGTATATTATAATTATTCTTAATATTTGTATTAATGTATTATTATTATTATTATTATTATTATTATTATTATTATTAATTAAAATGTTTATACTTATTTTTAAAACTGCCATACTTTATTCAGCAGAAATATGATATTCTTATCAGTTGTTATTATTATTATTATTATTATTATTATTATTATTATTATTATTATTATTATTATTTTAAAAATTGCTTTAGTTATTTATTCAGTATATTCAAATTATTCTTAATGTTTGTATTCATATATTCTTAATATAGGTATTATTAAAATATTTGTTATTATTATTATTATTATTATTATTATTATTATTATTATTATTAATAGTAATATCAAAACTGCTGTTCTCCATTCAACAAAAATGCAGTTATTAATTAATTAGCTTATTTATAATTCATTCATTATAATTATTCCTAATGTTTTTAATTATATATTCATTTTATATATCATAAATACAATATATTCCTAATATCATTATTAGTAAAATGTTTATTTTTGTTAATATTATTATCATTATTAATTTTCAAAACTGTTCTGTTCTGTTCTCAATTCAATTCAACAAAAATGCGTGATCATGAGCTGTTTAATATAACATACATATGTGTACATATACATATCAGAAAGATTATTGTTGTTGTTGTTATTGTTATTATTATTATTATTATTATTACATTTAAATAAATAGTCAGTTCAAAACTACAAACCAGCTCTCTGTCTCAGTCCATCCCATTGATTCTTTATAAAAGCAGTAAAATATCATATTGAAATGTTTGAGCATAAACTAATTAATATTCATGAGCTTTGTCTTGCTTGTGTTGCGATATCAAGCACGTATCATTCACACAGTGATGCCTGAATCTTGCATACACGCACGTCTCACTCTCTACCCAGCGGCATTATGGGTATTCCTGGCAGAGCGTGATCGTGACTCAAAAGCCAGGAAGTTTGAGAAAGCACCCGGGGTGTTTGGGTAACAGTCACATGGTTTTAACCCCGTGGCTGTGCTCGCTGTGCAGTCGGTGTGTTGGACTATCACACGAGGTGTAGGAGTGTCTCTCCTGTCTGCTCTGCGTGTGATTGAGGGGCTTTTCAGGCTGATTGCCGCCTCAGTGCTCTAGTGTTGCACGGCAGGGTCTCGGCAGAGCCACGCACACGTTCACTGAGTTGGAAATCGCACAGGATGTCAATTGGAGGGGATTCTGAGACTCTTAATGAGCTCACGGAGCGTGGAGGTTTTTAAACTTAAATCCTTGTCTTTTGTGGTTCATGAGCTGCCTGCGCTTAGATCCAGACGTGCTGTTACTCTACTGTACCGTAAAGGGCTTCAGGAGTGTGCGCTTTATATAGTAACACACACACCCCTATCTTTTTTGAGGGGGCAGCAGTGGCAGTTCTGGCTCACTTGGTGCCCTTGGCGAGATAAGGGGGAAAAAAATAACTTTTTAAGAGTGCTTTTCTGGCAGAAAGTGTTTTTTTTTGGGGGGCAAAATTCAACGGAGCTTGTTAAAATCCAGACCAAATATATTAAAAGATGCTTTATTTTCATATAAACAAATAAACAATAAATAAATAAATAAATTTGTTTGTACTTATAATAATAATAATAATAATAATAATAATGATAATGTTTCAAATTTGATTCCATAAAACTAAATTATTATTTGTTGTTTTATAAATCCAGCCATAAACCACCTGTGCTTACTCTGAGAATTTGTTTATTTATTTAAAGAATTATTATTTATTTATTTATTTATTTATTTATTTATTTATTTATTTATAAACTATTATTATTGTTAATAATATTGTTATTTTAAATATTGTAAATAAATATTAATTATTTAAAATATTTAAAATAACCAAAAAAAAACCAACCTCACACCATCTGCAGTTATTATTAAAAATATTATTTATTTATTTATTTACAAACTATTATTATTATTATTATTATTATTATTATTATTATTATTATTATTATTATTATTTTACATATTGTAAATAATTAAAAGTACTAATTACTTGAAATATTTTTACTTACAATATTGTTATTTTAAATTGAAATACAAAAAAGTAATTTAATAGCAAACAAAAATTGTTACCTCAAACCATCTGCAAAGACCTGGTGTTTATTATTAAAAATGTTATTTATTTATTTATTTATTTATTTATTTATTTACAAACTATTATTATCAATATTATTTTACATGTTGTAAATAAATGAATGTACTAATTACTTAAAATATTGTATTTTTGTAAATTGAAATACAAAAAAAGTCATTTAATAACATATATATAACCTCACACCATCTGCAAAGACTTGGTTTGTATTTTTAAAAATTTTTTAAATGTTATTTACTTAAAATATTATTATTCTACTTGGTATTTAAAAATGTTTATTTATTTATTTATTTATAAACTATTATTATTGTTAATAATATTGTTGTTTTAAATATTTAAATATTATAAATAAATATTAATTGAAATATTAAAATTATTTAACATTATTGTTTTACATATTGTAAATAATTAAAAGTATTCATTACTTGCCATATTTAAAATATTATTTTAAATTATAATACAAAAAAGTAATTTAATAACAAACAAAAAAAAAAAAATCCAGCCTCACACCATCTGCAAAGACCTGGTGTTTATTATTAAAATGTTATTTATTTATTTATTTATTTATTTATTTATTGACAAACTGTTATTATTAATACTCTTATTTTACATATTGTAAATAAATGTACTAATTACAATATTAAAAATATTATTTTAAATTGGAATACAAAAAATTTAATAACCTATATAACCTCACACCATCCGCAATGACTTGGTATTTATTATTAAAAATGTTATTTACTTATTTATTTATTTATTTGTTTGTTTGTTTGTTTACAAATTATTGCTGTGGTTTTACATATTGTAAATAAACAAATGTACTAATTACTTAAAATATTTAAAATATTGTTATTTTAATTTGGAATACAAAAAAGTAATTTAATATACTAATAATAATAATAATAATAATAATGCAAAAAGCCAACCTCACACCATCTGTAAAGATTTTATTTAAAATGTTTTTTTTTTGTTTGTTCATTTATTTATTAACACGTGACCATCATGAATTTTTTTCTTTATGAAAAAGAGCATCTTTAACAAAATGTTGTGATGTATTTTTCAGCATGTGCTGAGAACATTCAAGAGTGTTTCAAATAAATAACGCAACAAGTTGTTTTATTCATCTAATACCTGAAACCAACAGCATCTTGATGGTAAAATCCAGGCTTTTCTTTCCATGGGCTAAATATGTTGAATTTAACCAGCACAGCAGAGCACAGATGGTGACCGGCTCCGCTGGATTGCATGTGGTTAGTGAATAAGGTAGTAAATAAGAGGTTTAGTGAATTCACCCTTTAGCCTCCATTCGTTTTGTGCAGATGTGTGATCAGATCCGCCATGAAACGAGAATGCGTGCGGACAATTGAGAATCCCGCAACCAGCTGCCGTAAAACACGAGCCAGCGAGAGATCAGCTGACAGATGCTGGACGATCTTCTACAAACGCGCCGCACAAGAGATTTATCTGATAAGAGGGGCAATTTAACACATCTTTGCTGATTTGCGAATGTTCTCGCCTCCCTGTCCAGTATCATCAATACGGGTGCCAGTGCAGAGCCTCTAAATAACAGGCTGCTGATTTGCTGACCGGACGAGGAGGAGGAGGAGGGAGGGAGAGGAGGCCTCTGTCCTTCTGTAAGATGGAGGTGGTGTAAAAGCGCTAACCTCACGGCACTGTAATTGGGCCTGGACATCAGTCACAGGAATGTTCTTAAGGGGACAGGCGCTACAGAGGTTGTATATTTGCTATTGTTTATTACAGCGCTTGTTCTCTGTCAAACTGCTTTTCCGGGTTCGGCCGCAGTTTATCGTCCGTGAAAACCCCCGAGAGCTGCATACCCAAAGGTGAATGGTATTGCTCAAGGGTTTCACAGAGCAGGAGACCTCGAGAAATAGTTCAAGCGAAAATCATTTCCTTGCCCTCGTGTCCTTCCGAACCTGTATGACTCTGTCCTTCGTAGAGCAGCAAAGTAAATATATAGCTTAATTCTCCACACTTGTCGAGCTTTAAAAAAAAAAAAGCATCATGAAAGTGCCATAAAAGTGTCCCAACTGAGTTGTGCCCTATATTCCACGTTTTCTGAAGTTTTGCAATAGCTTTGAGTGAGGAAAAGCAGAAAATTTTAATCACTATTTTCTGAAAAGCATACCCTCATCTGTAGTTCATCCAACCATGAACCACCTGCACTGAATCCAAGAAAGATTTATTTATTTATTTATAGAAAATGTACATTATTGTTGTTGTTTTTTTTGTTTTAAATTTGATTCCATAAAACTACATTTAAAAATTATTTATTGATTTTATAAAAAATCTAACCATGAACCATCTGCACTGAATATTTATTTATTTACTTATTTATTTATTTATTTATTTATTCATTTATTTATTTACAAAGGATTATTATTATTATTATTATTATTATTTATTATTATTATTATTATTATTATTATTATTATTCATATTGTAAATAAACAAATTTAATAATAGTAGTTTAAATTATTTAAAGCATTGTTATGTTATATTTGGAATATTAAAAAAAAAAAGTAATTTAATAACCAAAAAAAATAAATAAATAAATAATGCTGGCACCACCCGGAAATAATTATTTATTATTATAAATGAAAAATAATAATACTATAAAATGTTATTTATTTATTTATTTATTTATAATAATGATGATAATAATAATTAATAATTAATAATAATAATAACAATAATAATAATAATAATAATTATTATTATTATTATTATTATTATTATTATTATTATTGCTGTTGCTGTTTTTTTGTTTGTTTGTTTTTATTTGATTCCATAAAACTACATTTCATTTAAAAATTATTGATTTTATAAAAAAATCTAACCTATTTACCTATCTGTTTATTTGTTTGTTTATTTATTTATTTATTTATTTACACAGTATTATTATTATTATTATTTTAAATATTGTAAATAAACAAATTTAATAATAGTTTAAATTATTTAAAGCATTGTTATTTTAAAATTGGAATATAAAAAAAAAGTAATCTAATAACAGCAAAAAAATGCTGACACCACCCGGAAATACTTTTTGCTGTTGTTGTTTTTTGTTGTTTTAAATTTGATTCCATAAAACTAAATTGTATTTAAAAATTATTATTTATTGATTTTATTAAAAAAAAATCCTACCATGAACCACCTGTACTGAATATTTATTTATTTATTTATTTACAAACTATTATTATTGTTGTTGTTGTTGTTTTAAATATTGTAAATAAACAAATTTAATAATAGCTTAAATTATTTAAAACATTATTTTAAAATTGGAATATAAAAAAAGTAATTTAATAAAAAAAAACTCACACCACCTGGAAAGACTTTATTATTAATAAAAATAATAATGTTAATAATAATGTCATAAAATGTTATTTATTAACTCATTTATTTAAAGAAAAATTTGCATTATTATTATTATTATTATTATTATTATTATTATACAAAAAAAATTCAACCACACACCGTGTGCAGAGACTTAAATGAAAAAAAATATATATTTATTTGTTAACATGTAATCAACATGCATTTTTATTTTTATTTTTTTTACTGTATGTAAAAGAGATTTTGTCCAGATCTTTTGCTCTAGGTTTTGAAGTAATGATGGACACAAACAAGACAAGTATTGACATTTATAGCCTGTAAGGGTTAGTTTGGGGTTGATTAGAATTTGTATTTATTTATTTCTTTAAAAGAAATTAATATATTATATTTAAAAAGGATATATTAAAATTAATAATTTTTCTACAGCTTTATATTTAAAATAATTGTCGTTTTTGCTGTTCTTCTTTTTAAATTGCTGTTCTTATCGATCCATCAAGGAATCCTGAAAAAAAATATCAGAGTTTACACAAAAATATTAAACAGCACAACTGTTTTCAGTGTCGATAATAATAAGAAATGCGTATTGAGCTGCAAATCCGTATATTATAATTAAATAAATGAAAACATCAATGAAATAAATCACATACAAATATGTTCAAATAGAAAACAGTTATTTCAAATTGTAATAATATTTCAGTTTTTACAAAAACATTTAAAAATCTTACTTTTAAACAGTAGTGAAATTCAGACTTTTGACTGCAGACTTTGGTGTCTACAAAACTTTAAGACATTGTTGAAATCTGCTCTGAAACTCATATGTGAGAAGACTGAGGTCTTTTTCTCAGAATAAATATTAGAAGTGAGATGAAATTGTTGTTTTGGTGACCAAAACCCACATGGGGTCACGATTCATGACCCTAATGTTAAGATCTAAGGTTGAGACCCTAAAGTTCAGTTTTGCTGTACCTAAAAGTCCACTTAATCCCATTTATGTGTAGGAGAAACAAGAATAGTTATATTTGTCTTTCTATGGGCAGAAGTGAAAGAAATGCATTTGAAGAGAGCGCTAGAAAAAGATGAATGTACTGTATAGGCAATGCAAGTTCACCGAAATGATCCCTGTCCAGCATAAAAGAGTTCTTTTTGCTATTTTTATGGCATGATCCTGTGGCCACACTGTGGCTTGGGAAATTACAAGAGGGCATATTTCACTATTCCAATTTCTGTCTCCATGAATGACTGCACACACGAGAGCGCGAGTGTGTCTGCGAGCGTGTCGGCGCGTGTTTGAATGTGTGAGCCTTCAGCCAGCAGCGTTCCCAGAATGCAGGTAACCTTGGCAACTAATCCTATTTACAGAGTATTGGATCCATTATTCAAGCATTTGGTCCCCAAGATAAATAAATCTAATCTTCATTTCTCAGTGACATTAGAGAGCTTTAAATTCTAACAGCCGTTTGAAGACGGCGACACAAAATACTAGTGTTGCTTGGTGATCAGATACAACCTTGATGTGACACGATTTTTCTGAGTTTTCCTGTTTCACAATGAACATGAAAGCAAATCAGCTGTGTATTTTGAACTTGATTTTTGGGTTACTAGAGTCAGTAATTCCTTCAGTATCAGTTATGCATTAAAAAATGGTTAATAGGAATTTTTTAAAGGGGTCATCGGATGCAAAGTTCACTTTTACATGTGTGTTGACAGTGTATGTACACATCTACCCTATAATGATAAAAATCCATGCAGTGGTTTTAATTAATCCGTAAAAATAATTTCCCCTTTTTCAAATCGAGCCGTTCTCAGATGCAGGGGCCGCTCCCACGATAGTTGATTGACATGAGCGTCTTACCTCAGACCTGCCTTAAATCAGCTGTAACAGTCCGACCTCCATTGTTTTGATGCCGGAGCAGAGATGTAAGTTAGACAAGAAATCTCAGATTGAGCGATTGAGGTGTTGTGTTGTTGGATGTAATAATGAACATAGTGGTCGTCATTTACTCCCGACATCTGAGCCGCTGAAGATGCAGTGGATTACGTTTGTTTGTGAAGGGAATGCGCCTCCCAATCTACATATATCCGTCTATGTTCATGCAAATCATTCGTGATCCAGCTTCACTTACAGCAGAAGTGAGTATAAGGGTTTTTTAAATAAATCCGTGTGATCGTCTTTCCTAAAGTGCTAGTTAGCAAGTTTAGCGGATAAAGTAAACAGGCTCGTCACTCCACAGAGAGAAGAGGGGGCGGGGCGAGCAGAGCTCATTAACATTTAAAGCAACCTCGACCAGAACAGGATGATTTTTGCAGAGCTGATTTTGGCAAGGTAAAAAAGGTGATATTTATATTACAATTGAGAAATTTTAATCAAAGCATGTTATAGAATTTTCATTAAGACCCTAAAGAATCGTATCAACTTGTGGAAAATGGGCATCCGATGACCTCTTTAAGCAGCTGAAATACAATCAGCAGCGAAAGAGAACTTATTTCACTATTTTACAGGTATTTTTGCTGCTTTATAGGCCTTAAACGGTTACAAACTTACAGTTGTATCTGTCAAAATGCCCGACTTTGCAAGTATCCTCGTAAACACAGTAATTTAGGTCTTAAGCGACAGGAAAAAACACACGTGTAACAGTATATTGGATTCGGGCGGCTCTTAAAGTGACAGCAGTCGGATATTCCTTGCTGTCTGTCATTCATGTTAATCAAACAACAAAAGAGAGAAAATCTCTCACTGCTCTCACTAAATCAGTTTTATAACTTTAATAAGATTAAATATTTATTTAATTCACTAAGTGAAGAATATGCAATGTTTTTGTACATTTGATTACTTTATACAATGTATGGAGCATTTCTTATCTTCTTTATCGTCTTTTATAGTTTGTTGTCCTATTGCTTGTAATTAGTTTCTGTTTATTTGTCTTCAGTAAACCTGTTTTTATTATTATTATTATTATTATTATTATTAATTTAGGCTAGTATATAGACACTGGTGACAATAATTTTAACATTTCTATAGTATCACGAATTTTGATGTATTTAAAGCAAAAATAACTATATTGTGATTATATATTGCTACCGTGAAATAAAATTACTCATATTGTGATATAAGATTTTGACCATATTGCCCACCCCTATTATAAACTTATTCAGTTATCTGTTTTCAGTCAAATTTTCAGATTAGAAAGTGTTTGATTTGTGTGCATATAAACCCTTTACATATAAATAATTGTAAACATACTGCAAATAACATATTTTTATCTATATGTATAGTATATGTGTGTGTGTGTGTGTATATTATTAATAATATTAATAATATTATTATTAATAATAATAATAAAAATTATTATTATTATTATTACTACTACCTAAAACGATCAAAAATCATTTAATCATTCAAAATAAAATAAAAAAAAAACTAAAATAAAAATCATTTTTATTAATTAAAAATAGCTGAAATAAAATAAAACAAATATTAGTACAATTATTAATAACTTAAATGAAAATAAGAAATGTTGCTTTGGCAACTAACTGAAATTAATTAAAACTGAAATAAAAATAAATGAACACTACATTTACATAGTAAATATAATAATTATGAAAATCACATAGAAGTACTAAAATTAAAATACTTAAAAAAAAATAAAAATAAATAAATAAAAGCAGTTTTAAAATATGAATAAATCCCAAACTTTTATATAAATAATACTAATATAACACTGGTGATCTCATGGTAATTTGTACATATTTTACGAAGTGGCTAAATCGTACAAATTCGTATGAATTTGTATGATTTTTGTTAAATCGTACATATTTTACGAGTTCCCCAATTCGCACGAATTCTTACGAATTACCTACCCATACCAGGGTGTAGACAGATCATACAAGTGAAGTCGTCCAAATTTGTACGAATTAGCCACATACAAAATTGAGATGTAAACGCGTAACTGCAAGTTATGAAGTCAGAAAGAATTACATGATAGAAACTCACAATTCCAAGTTACAAAGTCAGAATTGAAAGATTGTGAGAAAATTGCAAGTTTATATCATGCAATTCTGAGAAAAAAGTCCAAACTGCAAATTTATATCATGAAATTCTGAAGATAAAGTCAGAAATTAGAGATGTAAACTTGCAATTGTGAGAAAAAAGTCGTGTGAGATATAAAAGTTGCGATTACCTTTTCTTTTCTTTTTTTTATTTAGTGGCGGAAATATGCTTCTATAAGTATTTAGTCTATTACAAAAGATTGTGATGATAAATAGCTTTATAGTGCAAAAATAGATGATTTGCAATGACCACTGCAAACACTGTTCCTTGCATAATGTTCATTTCTGTATGTTTTTGCCCATAATAAATCAGATTTCTGAGAGCTATGGTTACGCTCCTCACCAATAACATTATGGCATCCATAAATAGTACTACTAGTGACAAACAGTAAATTGACCTGCAGACCTCCAGCGATTACAATCACTGTCAGTGTGAACGACCCGGTGAAACGCAACACTTCTGCTGCTCAACAAACACCAAGTATATATTCAGGCGACTCGACGTGTCGTATTCGGTCAGCGCGTTTGATTCAGACACACTGTCTCGCTAGTGTCTCCGCGGAGCTGCGTGTTCATTCTTGCTGTCTTGTGAGAGTAGGTCGTTGACAGCGTGAGAGACAGAACATAATGCATCTCTGTCTCAGACAATAGCAGTCACTGTCTCTGAATGTGTGTGTCTGTGTGTGTGTGTGCGCGGGAAGGGGAGTTGGATGACACCCAATGGGAGGATCTCGCTGCTGTTCTCTGATGTGAAGACTGACTGACTGTGTGTTCACTGAGTAATACGGAGACTGCATAAACCTGAGGCCTTCATTTACTCTCTCAGTCGCGCGCCGCTCGCTTTCTCGCCTTCGCACCAGTGTGCTTGCCGAGATTGCTCATATTCTCGCACATTTATAGACACAAACACAAATAAACACATGCATCTCTCACGTACACACACCGGCGCTCATATTCTCACATATTGAGTGTGCTGGGCGGCCTGGATGTTGAAAACGCCAGTGCTGTCGCTGACACAATCTTTTCAGAGAATCAGTATGAATAAGTCTGTAGGCTATATACTGTACCGTAAAACAGCAGTTTAATTATTGTTATCGCTCCAATAGCTGTTCTTTTATCATGATAAGGAAACAATACAGCGTCTTATCCTGAAATCTTTATGATGGTAAAATGTGAAGGTTGAGTCAGGGACGTAGAACGCACTGCAAGTGCTTTTAAAGAGTTTGTTGGAAGTTTGTTCTACTTTTTGGTGGATAAATGTAATATTTTACATGAATAGTTCACCTAAAAATGAATTATGCTGAAAGTCTACTCACCCTCAGGCTGTCTAGGATGTAAATGAGTGTGATTCTTATTTTTCATGGGAACAGATTTGGAGAAATTTAGCATCGCTTGCTCACCAGTGGATGTGAATGGGTGCCGTCAGAATGAATGTCCAAACAGCTGATAGAAACATCACAAGTAATCCACACCACTCCAGCCCATCAGTTAATATCTTGTTAAGCAACAAGCTGTGTGTTTCTAAGAAACAAATCAATCCTTAAGACGTTTTCAACTTTAAACCGTCACTTCTGGTCAAAATATGAGTCTATAATCCATAATAACACTTCCTCCAGTGAAAAAGCCATCTTCTGTTGTCCTCTCACATCAAAATCCACCAGTGTATTTGCTTTTAAACTGTTTTTGTTAATACACGATGTTTGATCTGTGCATATTTCTCTCCTAATTCAGACAAAATGACTCGTATTTTATTTGTACTTTCGAACAGTTTATTGCACCTTTTGCACCAGATCATTAAAAGTTTCTGTCATCTAGATCTCCATTTTCCATCACACATGATCTCAAACATTGAGCCAAGTGGGAGATCCTTAACCTTCTTTGGTTTTGTTGGTCTTGAACTTTCCTAAAAATAAACCAAAAGTTTGCAGTTGTTTTTTTTTTAAAGTGAAACAGAGTTTACAAAAGTATAAAATGTTGAGCGGTACTTGATTTTGCACTATAATCTGGATGTGATTGGAACATGAAAGTGGTTTCTAGTGTATATCAGAGGTAGTTTGAGAGCAGTGGTTGAAAAATAAGAGCTGACAGCGTCATTTTAAGGACACAGAATACAAAATCTTTGCAATAATGTGCACCGATGAATCATTCACAATAGAACCAGAAAGGTTTATTATATATTATTAAATAGATCTGATTTTGATTTCATGTTTACCCAAATCAGAGGGAAATGTCAGGTGTTTTTCAAGCCCTTAAACTTATTCATATCCCAGTGCATTGTTGTGGTTGAGCGTCTTCACAAAGATGCTCAAAATAAAATTAAGGTCAAAAGTTTACATGCACCTTGCAGAATCTGCAAAATGTTAATTATTTTACCAAAATAAGAGGGATCATTCAAAATGCATGTTATTTTTTTATTTAGTACTGACCTGAATAAGATATTTCACATGAAAGTTTATATATAGTCCACAAGAGAAAATAGTTGAATTTATAAAAATGACCCTGTTCAAAAGTTTACATGCACTTGATTCTTAATGCTGTGTTGTTCCCTGAATGATCCTCAGCTGTGTGTTTTTTTTGTTTTGTTTTTTTGTTGTTGTTTGTTCAGTTGTAGTTCTTCATAAGTCCCTTATTTGTCCTGAACAGTTAAACTGCATGCTGTTCTTCAGACAAATCGTTCAGGTTCCACAAATTCTTTGGTTTTTCAGCATTTTTGTGTATTTGAACCCTTTCCAGCAATGACTGTATGATTTTGAGATCCATCTTTTCACACTGAGGACAACTGAGGGACTCATATACAACTATTACAAAAGGTTCAAACACTCACTGATGCTTCAGAAGGAAACACGATGCATTAACAGCCGGGGGTGAAAACTTTTTTGCCTAAATATAATTTTTTCATTTAGTACTGCCCTTCAGAAGCTAGTTACAAGAAGGTAGTTACATGTTTCCCGGAAGACAAAATAAGTTAAATTTACCCTGATCTTCAAATTCCAAAAGTTTTCACCCCCCGGCTCTTAATGCATTGTGTTTCCTTCTGAAGCATCAGTGAGTGTTTGAACCTTCTGTAATAGTTGCATATGAGTCCCTCAGTTGTCCTCAGTGTGAAAAGATGGATTTCATAATCATACAGTCACTGTTAGAAAGCGTTCAAATACACAAAAATGCTGAAAAACCAAAGAATTTGTGGGACTTGAAGGATTTGTCAGGTAACAACATTAAGGTCACAGCACAGTATTAAGAATCAAGCGTATATAAACTTTTGAACGGGGTCATTTTTATAAATTCAACTATTATTTTCTATTGTGGACTATATAAACTTAACCAGGTCAGTACTAAATAAAAAAACAACATGCATTTTGTATGATCCCTCTTATTTGGGTAAAATAATTAACATTTTGCATTCTGCAAGGTTTATGTAAACTTATGACCTGAACTGTCATCACTGGAGATTAAGCTATTTTATTAAACATTTCAATCTTTCTACAATGGCACAGCCTTTAAATGCTACACACACACACACACACACACACACACACACACACACCAGTCACATGTGTGGTTGATGTCGGTCCCATCATGTCTCTGCTTTACAGGAGAAGAATGACCGGGAAGAGTCAGACCAGCAATGTCACTAACAAGAACGACCCGCGCTCCCTCAACTCACGGGTCTTTATCGGCAACCTTAACACGGCCATCGTGAAGAAGGCCGACATCGAGGTCATCTTCGCCAAGTACGGCAAGATCGTGGGCTGTTCGGTGCACAAGGGTTACGCTTTCGTCCAATACATGAGTGAAAGGAACGCACGGGCGGCCGTGGCAGGCGAGAACGCCAGGATTATCGCAGGACAGCCGCTGGGTGAGTTCCTTTCTGCTTTACTAGAGCTGCGCTCGGCAAAACCGCTCTTTTTGCTCGGCACTGCCGGACTGACAGACGTTCACAGGGGCCCGCGTTGCCTGAGGCGGATCCAGAGTGCTTTTGATTTCACTTTGTGATTCTTGGACATGCAAAGTGTTTTTCAGTGTTTTGACAGTCGGTGGGAGAGACGAGCATTGTGCTACATGTCATTGTGCTGGCGTAAAAATGACATTGCCTTTATTTGGGGTTTTACTGTAAAGATACTTGAGAACATGGCAGTGGAGCAAGAGATTTAAAGATGAAGTGTGAAATTTTTTTGATGCTAAAATATGTATTCACTCCAAGCTTAATGTGCAGAGACAGCTAGAAGTAAACCATTTGTTGCTTGATTTCCCTGGAAAGTGTAAATAAACACTGTGGCCTTGTGGTGTTTTCAACACAGAAAATCATATTTGATTGGTTGGTTGTTTAGCTGGTTGGTTATTTATGTGCTTGTTTGTTTGTTTGTTTGTTTGTTGTGAAAGACTGAAATAAGCAAATACATTTATTTGATCTTGCTGTTTTTAAAAGCCACATTTATTTATAAGAAATGGCAGTGGAACAACAAATTTAAAGACAAAGTGTGTATTTTATTTAATGCTAAAATACTTATTCTCTCCCATCTCAATGCCTTTGGTTGGTTATTTACATGTGTTTGTTTCTTTGTTTTTTTGTGGTTTGTTTATTGTGAAAGACTGAAGTGAGTGATTGAATGAATGAATGAATTTGATCTTACAGTTTTAAAAACAATTTTATGTATTTGTTTATTTGTTTGTGAAAAACTGAAATGAATGAATGAATGAATGAGTGAATTAATAAATAAATTACTAAATTGGATCCTGCTGTTTTAAAAACACTACATGTATGTATGTATGTATGTGTGTGTGTATTTATTTTTTTTTTATTGTGAATTAATGAGTAAATAAAAAAATGTGATTTTGCAGTTTTAAAAACATTTATTTATTTTATATTGTTTGTTTGTTTATTGATTGTGAAAGACAGAAATGAATGAATGAACAAATGAATGAATTGGATCTTGCCATTTTAAAAACACAACATTCATTTATTTATTTATTTTGAATTAAGACGCAAATAAATAAATAAATAAATAAATAAATAAATAACAACAATGTGATCTTGCCGTTTCAAAAACACCTTTATTTGTTTGTTTGTTTGTTTGTTTATTTATTTATTGTAAAAGACTGAAGTAGATGAATGAATGAATGAAGTGAATTTGATTTTACAGTTTTAAAAACACAATTTTTTATGTATTTGTTTATTTGTTTGTGAAAAACGGAAATGAATGAATGAATGAATGAGTGAATTAATGAATTAATAAATAAATTACTAAATTGGATCTTGCGGTTTTAAAAACGCTACATTTATGTATGTATGTATGTGTGTATTTATTTATTGTGAATTAATGAGTAAATATAATGTGATTTTGCAGTTTTAAAAACATTTATTTATTTGTTTGCTTGTTTATTGATTGTGAAAGACTGAAGTGAATGAATAAATGAATTTCATCTTACAGTTTTAAAAACACCATCATTTTTTATGTATGTTTGTTGGGATACATTTTATCATTGTAGAAAACTGAAATGAATGAATGAATTGGATCTTGCCGTTTTAAAAACACAACATTTATTTATTTATTTTGAATTAAGAAGCAAATAAATAACAACAGTGTGATCTTGCCGTTTTAAAAACACCTTGATTTATTCATTCATTTATTTATTTATTTGTTTATTGTAAAAGACTGAAGTGAATGAATGAATGGATGAATGAACAAAGGAATTTGATCTTACAGTTTTAAAAACACAATTTTTTATGCATTTGTTTTTTATGTATTTGTGAAAAACTGGAATGAATGAATGAATGAATGAGTGAATTAATGAATTAATAAATAAATTACTAAATTGTATCTTGCCGTTTTAAAAAAAACACTACATTTATGTATGTATGTGTGTGTATTTATTTATTTATTTATTTATTTATTTATTGTGAATTAATGAGTAAATAAAAAATGTGATTTTGCTGTTTTAAAAACATTTATTTATTAGTTTGTTTGTTTATTGATTGTGAAAGACTGAAGTGGATGAATGAATTTCGTCTTACAGTTTTAAAAACACCATTTTTTATGTATTTGTTTGGTTATATTTTATCATTGTGACAAACAGGAATGAATGAATGAATGAATGAATGAATGAATGAATGAGTGAATGAATGAATAAATTGGATCTTGCCGTTTTAAAAACACAACAGTTATTTTTTTATTTTGAATTAAGATGCAAATAAATAAATAAATAACAACAATGTGATCTTGCTGTTTTAAAAACACCTTTATTTATTTATTTATTGTATTTATTGTGGATGAATGAATGAAGGAATTTGATCTTACAGTTTTAAAAACTACCATTTTTATGTATATATTTGTTTGTTGTTTCCATTGTGAAAAGCTGGAATGAATGAATGAATGAATTAAACATTAAACAAATGAATAAATGAGTGAAAGACTGAAGTGACTGACTGAATGAATGAATGAATAAATAAAATTTTTTAAAACAATATTTATTTATTTATTTATTGTGAGTAAATGAGTAAATAAGTAAAAAGAATTATTCATTCATTCATTCATTCATTCATTCATTTATCCATTTATTCATTTCATTCTTTTACAATTGAAAAACAAACAACCAAACAATTGTGGTGCTCTTAAAACAGCAAGAGCATGTTTTTATTTATTTATTTATTGTGAATAAATAAATAAATAAATAAATAAATAAATAAATAAATAAATGTGAACTTGCTGTTTAAGAACAACACAAAAAATATATAAAAATATAGTTTTCCTAACCAATGGCAAGCAGGGAGAGAAACAAAATCATTATTTGTGCCTTTTTGTTTGTTGGCGACAACATTATTTACTTCACTTTTCACTGAATGCTTTAAAATGCCACCATTTTGTTATTTGTTTCTCCGAGTTGGATTCCTGAGCTTGTTTAAGCAGCATGTCTAACGTCGATCTATTACAGCATTGTGTGTTTAATCAATAGCCAGTGGACTTTCATTGTCAAATGACTATAAAATTCTGCTATAACACTCACATATTTGTAACCTCCTGGGAGCAGCGCTATTAAAACAGGAGGCCTGACACATTACTTAAACTTCTCTCCATCCTCATTATACCATTGACCTGCTTTACATGGTTTCATTTTTGCATGTGGAAAACATTTTATACATAATGCAAAATATAGCCAGGAGACCCTCATTAGAAATGGCCACAGAGGAACTGCTAAGATAAAATTTAGCTGGAGGTCAGACTGTAAACATGTGCAACTGCACCACAACTGGGGATTTCTGCTAAATGAGGCTGTTTTTATTAGATGGTAAAGTCAACATAAAATCAGAATGGAATGTTTACTTTTTTAACACAGAAATTTAAACTTGGCTGACATCAATCCATCTTATTCAGTTCCTGATGGATGGCAGTGTCTATTTAAACTGAATATAAAACTACTCCCCATTTTGCCAAGATGTTACTTTTGTTTTTGACAATATTAATGTCATCACTATTTGCACCAGGGGCGTTTCCTCAAGCAGTGACTCCTCAAAATATTGGGTCAGAAAACTATTTGTAGTACGAAAATAAAACTATGCACATATTACAAAATATAATATTAAATAAATATATAAATTACTTGTTTTTCTAAAGAAACATTGTCCAACAGTGACACCAGCAGGTAAAGTTACAGCAAGAGTCCACATCTCTCTCTTCTCCCCTGAGCCCATTCAGTTTTAATAGACCCTCTAAAGCATGCAGTGAGTTTTTTGGAGGTAATTGAGAATATGATTGGATATGATTGGTTATGGTTGGCTGTGATTGGACCGAAGGTGCAACGGTACCTATTGTATCAGTTGGCGTTTCTATTATTATTACTATTCTTTTATTTCTGTTTCTTTGGCTCAAGTCCAAAAGTTGTTTTCCCTTGATGGAAAATTGTGAAATTTGGCACACAGATAGAGGTCAGTCTGACCTGTCACCATAGCAAATTTGGAGTCTCTAAGTCAATCCCTCTAGCGCCACCAACTGTCCAAAGTTGCACTCGCGTTTATGCTAATAACTTTTGAACTGTAAGGTCTAGAAGGTAACGTCAAGTTCTTCGCTGTTTTTATTAGTTTGAAAACTTACTTTTTCGAACTCATCCTAGACGGTTTGTCTGATTTTCTCCAAAATTGTCTCAGATCATCTTCAGGTCATGCTGGCAGAATGTTATGGAATTCAGGTTGATTAGTCAAACCGTTCTCAAATAATGCATGAACAAATTCGATAAAGAGCAAGCAAAAATGGATGTGAGGCCAAATCTTCTCAGTGGTTTGGCAAATTGAGACCAAACTTGGTGTGTGTTATAATGTCGTTAATGGAAAGACTAATTTTAAAAAGTAAGTAAACAACTCACAGACTTGGATATAACCACTTTATGTCAAAAGAAGGCTTAAAATGGCATGAAAACATAATCTGTGGGAGTTTTTAGTGAGTATTCAGCTTGGTTAAATTTAAAGTAAATTTCCGTGTCTGTGACCAATATTTACTGAGCTTTTTTGATTGATGATCTGAAAAATAGTTAAAAGTTAACTATTAAAAAGAATAGCTGAACATAAGTTCACAAATAAAATATATTATTAGGGGCCAAGCACCGAAGGTGCAACGGCACCTATTGTATCTGTTGGCGTTTCTATTATTATTATTCTTCCATTTCTGTTTCTTGGCTCAAGTCCAAAAGATGTATCCCCTTGAAGGAAAGTTGTGAAATTTGGCACACAGATAGAGGTCAGTCTGAACTGTCACCATAGCAAATTTGGAGTCTCTAAGTCAATCCCTCTAGCACCACCAACTGTCCAAATTTGCACTCACGTTTATGCTAATGACTTTTGAACTGTAAGGTCTAGAAGTTAACGTAAAATTTTTCGCTGTTTTTATTAGTTTGAAAACGTACTTTTTTGAACTCATCCTAGATGGTTTGTCTGATTTTCACCAAAATTGTCTCAGATCATCTTCAGGTCATGCTGGCAGAACGTTATGAAATTCAAGTTGATTAGTCAAACCGTTCAAATGAAGTTCTTAATAATGAATATTACTAATCAAAAATTAGGTTTTGATATATTTACAGCAGGAACTTTACAAAATACCTTCATGGAACATGATCTTTACTTAATTTCCTAATGATTTTTGGCATAAAAGAAAAATATACTACAAAATGCTACAAATATACCCCAGTGACTTAAGACTGGTTTTGTGGTCCAGGGTCACATTTATACATGGCTCTAATAAATAAAATATTGGTTAGATTGTTAATGTAATAATTAAAATAATAGAAATAGAAAAATGTTTCCCCCTTTTTCTGATAGTGTAAGTAATGTTTGCCAGGGCTGTATTTGTTTGTTTAAAAATACAGTAAAATGCAGTAAAATTGTGAAATATTTTTAGCATTTAAAACAGCTGTTTGCTATTTAAATATGTTTTAAAAATGTAATTAATTTCTGTGATGCAAAGCTGAATTTTTAGCATCATTACTCCAGTCTTCAGAGTCACATGATCCTTCAGAAATCGTTCTAATATGCTGATTTGCTGCTCAAGAAACTTTTCCTATTATTATCAGTGTTAAAAACAGCTGTGCTGCTTAATATTTTTGTGGAAACCATGTTTTTTAAGGATACTTTTTACCTTTTTTATACTTTAAATAATGACAAACCTACACTTTTGTTCTCTTGAATATCCATTTTAGCAATTTTACTTGCGTAATGTCATTTAATGTTGAATTGAATTTGTTTTCTTGTAAAAACATGACACCTACAGCATTATTTCTTACACATGGTCTGTATTTCATTGAAATACAGCTTACTGGAGTTCAACGGAATTAAATAGAAGGCAGAATTTATGCATTTTCAACACCCAGGCTTGTTGCCAGTTCTCCATAAAGTCTTATGCAAATGAGCATCAATGTGATCCGTTGACTACCAATAGGAGTGCCGACAGTGAAGCTCATGTGATTTGCCTCCTGATACAGTTGGATTTAATCCGTGCCAGTACAAACCCAGAGACTACAGTCTCGTTTCTATGCAAGGTGTCTCTTGTTTTGAAAGGCTCTTTGCTGCGATTCTTCTCGGGTCTATCTCTCGGTTGTGTCAGCGGCACACAGAGGCTGATGTACGATCCCGGTCTCTTTCCTAATCTCCTCGTAGTGCAGGCCCAGCGTGTGGAGCAATGTAGAAATGCTGATATACTCCTCTGGCCGAACAAGGAAGGCGAATTCCTTCATTACCGCAGGTCTGCACTGCAGCCCCCACCCTCCAACCCCCCCAACCTGACCTGGTAATTCCCTAATGGAAACTAGTCGAACGCTGCAGATAGCATCACTCTGCTCGGCTGCGATAACACGCGACTCACTCTCCTTTTGGAGGCACAACTACATCAGAGAGAGAGAGCCTTGCAGGATGTTACATATTAATGTTAGCCAGCACTTCGTACTGATAAGCAGCACGGATATACACCGGTATAAACACACAGGCGTATTTCTGTACAGTGCACTGGGCTCCAACCATCTTTGGCATTATATTTAGGACAAAAGCCTTTGGATTGTCATTTTTTTTTATGAAAACCAGACAGTGATTGAATTGTTGTGTACGTCTGTGTTCTGTATTGTTTCTTACAGTATTTAGAATTTCGCTTTTTGTTGTCACTATTGATTATTTTGTTTTTTTGCGTTGTAGGTAATACATATAGATAGGAGCAAATTTAACAGTTTACTCATGGAAATGAACCATGTAGGGCCTTAAACATTAAGATACCAGTAGAAATTTTTGTTAAGAACCAACATCGAAAAGGATGTTCAAATGTATTTAATACTTCTTGAGTTACAGCCATGCAACCTTGCGGAAAAAAACTCAAAAAGTGCTTTTTCCCATTTTTGAAATGTCACTACTGGCATGTAATTCAAAAAAGATTGCTAAAATTGGACTAATAGACCTACCAATCTCTGTGTAAAAATAAAAATAATACTGCTGCCATTTTTCTTGTCATTTGTGCCCCTGTAATTTTGCAATCTCAATTGAAAATGGTCATTTTGAGCCCCCACTACAAAATAGTGGATTGCTCCGTAAATATGACATTTAATATTTTGGCTTTCTTAACTATTTATGTTTGTCTTTCTTTAGAAAACATATTAACAATAAAAAAATAAATAAAAATTTGCCAAGAAAGCTTGTGAAATTTGGTTGATTTGACACAGAAAGGCACAAAAAAATAAAAAATAAAAACAATTAAAAATAAAAAAAATATATATATATATATGCAAATGAATACATTTATTTTAATTAAGTCAAAAAAAAAGTGTGTATATATATATATATATATATATATATATATATATTAAATATTACAAATAAAATGTAAATACATATATAAAAAAATATGTAAATGTAAAAGTTTTTTAAAAGAATTTAAAAAATGTTAAAATAAATTCAGGATTAAATTGTAAATGAATACATTTATTTTAATTAAGTCATTTATGCCTTTATTTATTTTACTATTATTTATTTATTTATTTATTTATTTATTTATTTATTTACCCACCCCTGTAATTTTGCAATCTCAATTAAAAATTGTCATTTTGAGCTCCCTCTACAAAATAGTGGATTACTCAGTAAATATGCCATTTAATATTTTGGCTTTCTTAACTATTTATGTTTGTCTTTCTTTAGAAAACATATTAACAATAAAAAAAATAATAATAATAAAATAAAATTAGCCAAGAACGTTTGTGAAATTTGGTTGATTTGACATGGAAAGGCACATATATTAAATAAAAAAAAATATTAAAAATAAACATTAAAGTAACTATTAAATATTAAAAATAAAATGTAAATACACATAAAAAAAATGTAAAAATACGTAAATAAAAGTTTTTAAAAAGAAATAAATTCAGGATTAAATTTTATTGCTAATGAACTACATTTATTTTAATTAAGTCATTTATGTCTTTATTTATTTTACTATTATTTATTTATTTATTTATTTATTTATTTATTTACCCCTTGTAATTTTGCAGTTTTGCAGTCTCAAGTGAAAATTGTCATTTTGAGCCCCCTCTATAAAATAGTGGATTACTCAATAAATATGACATTTAATATTTTGGCTTTCTTTGCTGTTTTATGTTTGTCTTTCTTCGGAAAACATATCAACAAATTTAAATATATAAATATTTAGCTGAAAAAGTTTATGAAATTTGGTTGATTTGACATGGAAAGGCACATATATTAAGTAAAAAGTAAAAAAGAAAAAAAAAAAGAAAATAAATACATTTAAAAATAAATACATATAAAAAAATAAATAAATGCATAAATAAATACATTAATTAATTAATTAATTAATTAAATATAAAAAAAATGAAAGAATGTCAATAGAAGTTTAGAAAAGAATAAAAAATGTACAAATAAATACAGAATAGAGCATACAAACAAAAATAAATAAATAAATAAATTCAGGATTAAATTTTATTACGAATGAACTACATTTGTTGTTTTAAGTTATTTTTGTTTTTATTTATTTTTCCTATTATTACAGTTATTTATTTATTTATTTTTACTCCTGTAATTTTGCAGTTTTGCAATCTTAAGTGAAAATTGTCATTTTGAGCCGCCTCTACAAAATAGTGGATTACTCAGTAAATATGACATTTAATATGCTGGCTTTCTTTGCTGTTTGTTTGTTTTTCTGCAGAAAAAAAAAAAAAAAAAAAATAAATATATATATATATATATATATATATATATATATATATATTTTTTTTTTTTTATTTTTAGCTGAGAAATTTTCTGAAATTTGGTTGATTTGACATGGTAAGCCACATACAGTATATAAGTAAAAAGTAAAATATTAATAATAAAAATGAATAAATATATCTGGAAATAAATACATTTAAAAATAAATAAATATAAAAAAATAAATAAATGCAAAAATAAATACATTTAAACAAATTAATTAATATTAAAAATAAAACTGAAAAAAAAAAAAAAAAAAAATAGCTTAACTAACTTTTTACAACTTTAAAACAATTTCAAGTAGATATGAGACATACTTACTTGATGGCTGTCAAGTGAATTAACTTGTTTTAAAAGGACTCTGAACTCATTCAGCAGGACATATATATGTGTGTGGGTGTATGAATGATACCGAAATGGGAATATGACGGACAGACGGACACCGCTCTAAAAGAAACAGAAAATATTAGCCGTTGGCGTTCGGGCGTTCGTGTAGGTGAAACTCCATCTGCGTTACCGGCCCCAACAGTGAGAGGAATCTAAAATATTTTCATCATTTTAAAGGTCAGATAAAGGTCAGTATTGCTGAAAGCTATTTCTGCCATTATTATCAGATGATGTGCAAATCTCAACTCGGAGGGGAAAATAAATTCCTGATTGCCAATTAAATCCACACTCTCATCTTACTGAACTGACATCTTTTATTAGCGAGGCTGAGACCCGCGCTGACTTTCACTGAGGCGACTGGGTGTGAGCCAGAGCTTTCCAACAATTTCCACAAAGCAATTGCTGTTTCTTGCTGTCAATGAATTGATCACAGTAATGGCACATTAGCAGGAAGGTGTGGATTAATCAGTAAGCCTGACTCGTGTGAGCAATTTCGGTTTGATGTCATCTCAAAGGTAGAGTACAATGGGATACAGACCTGCCTTAAAAGAAAAATAGTGCTCTTTTTTCTTGCTCTAACATATAAAAATAAACATATATAAATAATATATATATATATATATATACAGTTCCAGTTAAAAGTTTTTGAACAGTAAGATTTTAAGTCTCTTCTGCTCACCAAGCCTGCATTTATTTCATCCAAAATACAGCAAAACAGTATTTTTGGGAAATATTTTTACTATTTAAAATAATTACTTTCTATCTGAATATATTTTAAAATATAATTTATTCTTGTGATCAAATACAAAATTTTCAGCATCATTACTCCAGTCTTCAGGAAACAATTTTTATTATTATTGTCATCATTATTTAAAACAGTTGAGTACATTTTTTCAGGATTCTTTGATGAACAGAAAGATGCAAAGATCAGCATTTATCTAAAAGAAAAAGCTTTTGCAACATTATACACTATAACATTCAAAAGCTTGGAGTCAGTGTAAGTTTTATTTAGCAAGAATGCTTTAAATTGATTACAGATTATTTAAATTTTTAGATAAATGCTGTTCTTTTGAACTTTCTATTCATCAAAGAACCCTGAAAAAAATTCTACTCAGCTGTTTTCAACATAATAAATATGAATATGAATATAAATATGAACATAAATATATAAATATAAATATAAATATAAATAAATGTTTTTGAGCAGCAAATCAGAATATTAGAATGATTTCTGAAGGATCGTCTGACTGGAGTAATGATGCTAAAAATTCAGCATTAAATCACAGGAATAAATAGCATTTTAAAATATAATCAAATAAAAACAGTTATTTTAAATAGTAAAAATATTTCAAAATTGTACTGTTTTTGTTGTACTTTGGAACAAATAAATGCAGGCTTGGTGAGCAGAAGAGACGTCTTTGAAAAAAAAAGTCAAAAATCTTACTGTTCAAAAACTTTTGACTGGCAGTGTGTATATAATAATTTAATTTTAAATATTTTTATGATTATTTTATTATTTTCATAATTCAATATAATATAGTATATATTCAATTTAATATATAATTCAATTAATAATTTAATAAAAAGTCTTATGTGTGTGTGTGTATGTATATATATATATATATATATATATATATATATATATTGTAATAGAAAGATTTAAAAAAAAATGTAAATATAAGTCAATGAGGGGAAGTTTTTACTTCACCATATGCAAATATTTTTGATTTTGAAAAATGTATGACCAAGTATTTATTCAGAATGACAAAGGATGATATATGTTATATTCATATTGTTAAATATTTATAATGTGACTTTATGAATATGATCATTTAAAGTAAATGTATTGTGACATCATCTATGAAATGGCCCACTCTATGTAAAATAACAAAACAACAAGCCGAATATTATTTAAAATCATATATTGTTCTGTTCATGTGTAAAACTCATAAAAAAATACATATACTAAGTGTAGTTGAGTTCTCCACTGGATTGAGCCTCACCGCAGGAGTGTTGACTTTCTAAATGGACTGTGTCAGGCATGTGCTGCTGTACAGAATCTAGGTGGAGAACGCTAGAGAGACATTTCATGGCCTGCCAAGCTTCATCTGCTGTTTGGGTATGTGAGATTGAGAAACTATGCAGGGATCCACATTCACATCCTGAGAGTAATCTTGTTCATTCCTCCTTTTTTTTTTCCTGGGAGATAAAAGTTCATGTTCCACATCCTGATTAATTATACATGGAAATTTAGAAGTCTGCTTTTGAAATTTATTTCTTGTTCTCTCTGTAGCTAAGTCATGACAGAATTCTCCATTGAGACCTGACCAGTATATACATGCAGGGAGACCGGGGCAAGTTGTCACATTAGATTTTAACTGTCAGAGTGAGGCAAGTCATCTATATATATATATATATATATATATATATATATATAATATATATATATATATATATATATTAATAATTCCTAGGACAAAAACCTGTTTTAGTAGCTGCATATGAGCTATTTTGAATTCTGTTTCCGTTCACTAAGCCGGCGTATCTAGAGAGCTATAAAAAATAAAACGGCACAGACACAGAGCCTAAAAACAACAGTTGCGTGGAGGGAGTATTTACCGCTGGAAGGCAAATCTCATTATGATCAGACATTTTCAGAGGTACAGGTACATTGCAGTCTTTGTTATTCAGCCTCATTCGCTAAGGAAGGTTTCCTGCTGTCTCATTCCAGATAAAATTGTTTTTTTATGCCATTAAAATAAAGAATTATAGGAATTATCCGTCTAGCAGGCAAATTTCCACATGCTTAAGGGTCTCAAAATTGAGCACAATGAATGAACAGACGCAAATCTGTGTCTGCATTTACCATGGCAACCGCAGAGAAGTATAATTACCCCTTTTCTTACCTGGTGCCTTCCCTCTATGCTCTGTTTTAAAGGGCCATAGTGGGTCAGTACAGATCTGGAAATGACAGAATAGCTCACTTGTCAATTGTGCCGCAGTTAAAAGTAAATTCAGGAAACTCAAAGAGGACTTTAATGACAGAACAAAACAAGTCCACAATGAATTCCTGGTTTGTGGAGAGTGTGTATGTAAATTGCATACCTTCGTGGAATATGCTGTCATCATTTTACAGTTTTGCTTTTCAGAAAAGCTAATCATCATAACAAAGCAAATAAAGCTGAGATGCAGTTTTATACTGAGGGCAGCAGTGCAAAGAACTATTATATTTGTGACTCTGGACCACAAAACCGGTCTTAAGTAGCACGGGTATATTTGTAGCAATAGCCAACAATACATTGTATGGGTCAAAATTATTGATTTTTCTAGGATATCAAGTAAAGATCATGTTCTATGAAGATATTTTGTAAATTTCCTACTGTAAAATAGTAATATGTAATAGTGATTAGTAATATGCATTGCTAAGAATTTTATTTGGACAACTTTAAAGGCGATTTTCTCAATATTTTGATTTTTTTGCATCCCTTAACAAAAAGAAGTATACTTCAAGTTTATTTTATTAAGTATACTTATGTAAAGTTTTATGTAAAGTATATTTTTAAGTATACTTTATGTAGTAAGTATACAAATATCAGTGAACTAGTAGTATACTTGTAAGTGCACTATTTCAATACTCACTGGGACTAAATTGGCCCACTTTCTAGTATGTAAAATTATACTTTTAAGTATACTTTAAAGGATGAGTCCACTTCCAAAACAAAGATTCACATATAATGTACTCACCCCCTTGTCATCCAAGATGTTCATGTCTTTCTTTCTTCAGTCGTAAAGAAATTGTTTTTTGAGAAAAGCATTTCTGCATTTTTCTCCATATAATGGACTGATATGGTGCCCTGATTTTGAATTTCCAAAATGCAGTTTAAATGCAGCTTCAAAAGATCCCAAATGTGGTTGTAAACAATCCCAGCCGAGGTAGAAGGGTCTTATCTAGCGAAACGATTGGTTATTTTCATTTAAAAAAATACTATTTAAATACTTTTTAATCTCAAACGCTCGTCTTGCCTTTCTCTCCCTGAATTCTGTGTATTCTGACTTGAGACAGTATGTCGAAAAACTCCCATCGTATTTTCTCCCTCAACTTCAAAAAAAGTTTCAAAGTCATCCTACATCGCTGCAGAAATACAGACCCAACCTTTGCAAAGTGAACATGCAAAGAAGATCAAACACCTTTAACAAAAAAGGTAAAACAGCGATATAGGACCATTTTGAAGTTGAGGGAGAACATGAGATGGGAGTTTTTCGACATACCCTAACTGTCATGAACCGGAACAAAAACAGTCCAGGCAGAGTAAGACAAGACGAGCGTTTGGCAGTAAAAACTATATAAACTGTATTATTTTAATTGAAATAATCGATCATTACGCTAGATAAAACCTTTCTTCCTCGGCTGGGATCGTTTACAACTGCATTTGTGATCGTTTGAAGCTGCATTTAAGCTGCATCTTGGAAGTTCAAACTCGGGGCACCATATCAATCCATTATATGGAGGAAGATGCTGAAATGTTTTCCTCAAAAAATACAATTTCTTTACGACTGAAGAAAGAAAGATATGAACATCTTGGATGACTAGGGGGTGAGTACATTACTTGTAAATTGTTGTTCTGGAAGTGGAGTTCTCCTTTAAGTATAACAGTAGTAAACTCTGAGTGCACAATTCGTTTACATCTATGTTTTTAGTTTGTACTGCAACTATACTAAAAGTGAACTTATAGGTATACTGATAGTTCACTAATTAAATACTAGTAACATTTTTAGTACACTTTGAAGTATATTCCCAGTAAACTACTGGTTTAGTAGTTTTGTACTGCAAGTATACTGCAAGTAAGTTTTCTTTAAGTGAACTTTACATTATACTTTAAGTATACTACTATATCCCTATTTAGGTATTAATTTGTATATGCTTTGTTATATCAATATCTGTACATACAAAACATCAAAAGAAAGAACAGGGTATCTGCTTGTAAACCAAACCATTTTATTCTAGCTTCATGCATTCTTTTATATAAACATTTGAATGTGGGTAAGTTTCATAATTAAGAAAAAAAATAAATAAATAAATAAATATTTTGAACAAAAAGCTGAAAAAGGCATTGGATTCAGAATGATAATCAAAATGTAGATGGAGTCAATCAACACTCCAGAGCTTGACAGTCATTATTACCTCTTCATGGGTCGACATTTTATTGCAAAACATTTTGATGATGTCTTATGTCTGATGATCATGTTAGGTTACATGTGGAAGCATCTGTTGTTTCGGTTTCTTCTTCACTTGTGTTTTGGAAATTCTGTACAGTAGATGTGTAATATCACCCCCATCATACAACAATGAAAACGTGGATTCTCAGAGAACAAGTATATAGTAGTCAACATTTAGTTTTTAGTGGATCAAAAAAGTTCATCAAAATTGTCATAAGACAAGAATGGTTATTGTTTTGGTTTTACGACAGCCTTGATGAAAGGTTTTGATCCACTTCAAATGTTGACTACTGTAGCTCCAATATATTTAGACCTTTTCTAAGTATAAGTCAAGTATACTTAAATGTCATTTTAAGTATATTTCTGAGAAGTGCATAAAGCACACTTCTGAGAAGTACATGAAAAGTAAACTGAAAGTATTCTTTCCTATTTTTAGTTTAAAAGAATTATACTAATAGCACACTTAAACTTCTTTTTTCATAAGGGACCCTCAGATTCCAGATTTTTAAATAGCTGTATCTCAGCCAAATATAAATAACAAACCATACGTCAATGGAAAACATTGTTTATTCAGCTTTATTCAGATGATGTATAAATCTCAATTTAAAAAAATTGACACTTATGACTGGTTTTGTGGTCCTGGGTCACATATGGGTATTGTTATTATATATATATATATATATATATATATAATATATATATATATATATATATATATATATATAAGCATATATTCAGTAACCTTGTTTTACATAAGAAGCTGTTATTCTATATTTTAACTGCCAGACTCCATTGATTTCTCCTGCTGAAACTTGACTCATTTTGCAGTGTATTTCTGAGGCTGTTGTTTACTTCATATATCCAACAAAGGGCTTCAATGTACTGGATTTGTCTTTGAACACCTTGAGCATCCTGTGTTGTGGCAATCTCAGACCAAATATTTCTGGGGTCAGACAGGGCCTGAAAACCATAGCATTTTTGTTTTATTATAAAAAACTAAATCTATATATATCTCTCTCTTGTCGTGTTTTTTTTTTTTTTTTTCCAAGAGCTTTCCCCTCCGGCCATTTAGTGCCAGCCGTGGAACATAAGTATTGATTCTGTTTCTAATACTCAGCCTTTACACAAGACACTAATCCCTGCTTAATAACAGAAACTGAGCAAAGGTTATTTCTTTGAGGAAAATGTTGGGAATGATCTGATTGCAGAAACGCTGTGACGGTATCAAAACGTATATTAGAAATCCAGTTCTGCCGCTAAATTCAGGTTGGATGCATCATGTTCAAAGTAGCCATAAAATCATTATTCACCAGATAAAGGTAAGATCATTTAAAATCTGACGGGAAATGTTTTTGTGCATCCATATGCATTTTCATCTGATGTCATCTCATTAAAAATGTCCAATTTGCGGCGAAATGATTCATATGAACTGGTTCTTTTTAATGAGTCAAAAAGATTCATAAAACAGCATGAATGTGTCAGTCAGCGAATTGTTTAGAGCAGTTACAGAGTTTACAGCTGATTCTTTCAATGAATTTTTATGCGCTGGATCTTTTTAACGAGTCAGTCAAAATGATTCTTGAAATAGTATTTATTAGTGGTTTGAATCTGACACATTGAGTCAGTGAATCGTTCAGAGCAGTTGCAGAGTTCACAACTATATCTCTCACTGAACTTGTATACGCTGGTTCTTTTTAACGAGTCAGTCAAAATAAATCACAAAATAGCATGAGTTAGTGGTCTGAATCAGACACATTCAGTCAGTGAATTGTTCAGAGCAGTTACAGAGTTCACAACTAATTCTCTCACCGAACTCTTATTCGCTGGTTCTTTTTAATGAGTCAGTCAAAACAATTCATGAAATAGCATGAATTAGCGGTTTCAGTCAGACACATTCAGTCATTAATTTTGAGGAGTTACAGAGTTCACAACGGATTTTCTCACTGAACTATTATGCGCTGGTTCTGTTTAACGAGTCAGTCAAAACGATTCACAAAACAGCATAAATAAGTGGTTTGAATCAGACACATTCAGTCAGTAAACCGTTCAAAGCAGTTACAGAGTTCACATCTGATTCTCTCACTGAACTTGTATTGTATGTGCTGGTTCTTTTTAACGAGTCAGTCAAAACGATTCATAAAACAGCATAAATAAGTGGTTTGAATCAGACACATTCACTCATCGAATTGTTTAGAGCAGTTACAGAGTTCACAACTCATTCTCTCAATGAATTTTAATGGGCTGGTTCTTTTTAACGAGTGAGTGAAAAAGATTCACAAAATAACATGAGTTAGCAGTTTGAATCAGACACATTCAGTCAGTGAATCGTTCAGAGCAGTTACAGAGTTCACAACTGATTCTCTCAATAAACTTATGCGCTAGCTAAATCTTTTTAACGAGTGAGTCCGAATGATTCAATTAGCAGTTTGAGTCAGACACATTCAGTCATCGAATCATTCAGAGCTGTTAGCGTTCACAACTGATTCTCTCAATTAACTTTTATGCGCTGGTTCTGTTTAACGAGTCTGTCAAAACGATTTACAAAGTAGTATGAATTAGTGGTTTGAATCAGACACATTCAGTCAGCGAATCGTTCAGAGAAGTTACTGAGTTCACAACTGATTCTCTCAATTAACTTTTATGTGCTGAATCTTTTTAACGAGTCAGTCAAAATGATTCACAAAGAGCATGAATTAGCGGTTTGAATCAAACACATTCAGTCTGTAAATCGTTCAAAGCAGTTACAGAGTTCACATCTGATTCTCTCACTGAACTTGTATTGTATGTGCTGGTTCTTTTTAACGAGTCAGTCAAAACGATTTACGAAGTAGTATGGATTAGTGGTTTGAATCAGACACATTCAGTCAATGAATCGTTCATAGGAGTTACTGTGTTCACAACTGATTCCCTCATTGAACTTTTTATGCACTGGTTCTTTTTAACAAATCAGTCAAAATGATTCACGAAATAGTATGAATTAGCGGTTTGAATTAGACACATTCAGCCAGCGAATCGTTCAGAGCGTTACTGTGTTCACAACTGATTCTCTCAACGAAAATTTATCACTGGATCTTTTTAATGAGTCAGTCTGAATGATTCACAAAATTGCATGAATTAGCAGTTTGAATCAGACACATTCAGTCAGCGAATCATTCAAAGTTACAGAAATCACAAGTGATTCTTTCAGTGAACTTATATGTGCTGGTTCTAACGAGTCAGTCAAAACGGTTCACGAAATAGTATGAATTAGCGGTTTGAATTAGACACATTCAGCCAGTGAATCGTTCAGAGCCGTTACTGTGTTCACAACTGATTCTCTCAATGAACATTTATCACTGGATCTTTTTAACAAGTCAGTCTGAACGATTCACGAAATAGCAAGAATTAGCAGTTTGAATCAGACACATTCAGTCAGCGAATCGTTCAAAGGTAGAGTTCACAAGCGATTCTCTCAATGAACTTATGTGCTTGGCTCTAACGAGTCAGTCAAAACGATTCACAAAATAGCATGAATTAGCGGTTTGAATCAGTCACATTCAGTCAGTGAGTCATTTAAAGCAATTATGTAGTTCACAACTGACTCTTTCACCGAACCGCCATGTCCGATTAGAAATGAACTAGTCTGTTTATATGAAGGAAATTTGTTTCCATCATGGATGAAACAGAGAAATAAAAAAGTTAACTGCAACTTTTTATCACATTTCTGACTTTTTCTCACAATTCTGAGTTTATTTCTTTATTATCTGACCTTTTTCTCAGAATTGCATGAGATAAACTGAAAAATCTGAGATATAAACAGAATTGCGAGATATGTAAACTCACAAATTAATAACGTTATTCTAAAATTATTAATATAATATAATATAATTTATTTTAAACATGGAGAAATATTGTTTTAACCATATTTATATGGCACAGTTATATCTGGTTCACATGATCACAAAATGGCAAGAACCGTTTAGCCCATGTAAGTGGCCCCAGAGAATAATGAATTATTATATTTCGATGTCATGCAGAGTTGTCGTATGACTTCAGACGACTTGGAATAAAGTGCGAAGACATTTCTCCTCCAAATTCATTAGAGTTTAATATCCCCTCTAGTGAAAGATGTACTGCAGATATTTACTTTATTCATGAGATGATCTGATGTGAAGGCTTTGAATGAATTATAGGGCTGAAGTCTGTGTGTTAGTTCTGCTGGTGTGTGTGTGTGTGTCCGTAGCATGTGTTTGCCCCAGTTGAAGAGCTGCTCTCTCCTCAGGCGTGTGGAGGTTGTTCTGTCGGTGGGCTGCTTCCGCTTATTCCTCTCCATATTGACTGCAGGATCCTTCAGTTCGGTCTCCGTGTCTGTGAATGTGCTGAAGTGAACCGCAGAGCAGATCGCAGTGTGTGGCCCAGTGCCGTGTCCGTTCACACATATGTTTGGTTCACGTGTGCCAGCAGACGCCTCCGGACCTCTAGCTCCATTTAAACCATATTTGTTTTGTTAAAAGAATATGCATTTTTGTAATTTTTAGTCACATTAAAACAGCTTTTTTTAAACAACAAACAAATTGAATTTCAGTTAATTCACTAACACCTATGACCTATGACACCTGTTCTTTTCATTTTGCTTAAAGACATTAGAAGTCATTAGGCTAGATTAGCCATATGGGCATTTAAGCTAGTGCCCAGGTGTACCATGTCCGAACACCTCCATGCGTGGCTGTATAAATATTTTCATAGCAGGAAATGTGGCGCTGAGGCCAAAGACATCTTTTTAAATCTAATAAAATGGGAAAACTGTGTTTCAAGTTTCTCTCCCAGTCAAATTGTCAGTATCTTAGAAATATCACGCACTGTTTCTTAGATGTACACTGCTGTTTAAAACTGGGTTTTAAAAGAAGCTTCTTATGCTTCCAAGGCTGTAATAATTCGTCAAAAAATACAATAAAAATAGTATTATTATGAAAAGTTTTTAGAATTTAAAATAATACATTTTTATTTAAATATATTGTAAAATATAATTTATTCCTGTGATGCAAAGCTGAATTTTCAGCATCATTACTCCAGTTTTCAGTGTCATGTGATCCTAATGGAACTGATGGAGTTGTTCACTTCCAGAATAAAAACTGACAAATAATGTACTTACCCCCTTGTCATCCAAGATGTTCATGTCTTGCCTTCTTCAGTCGCAAAGAGAATTATGTTTTTTGAGGAAAACATTTCAGGATCTCTCTCCATGTAATGGACTTCTATGGTGCCTCCAAATTTGAACTTCCAAAATGCAGTTTAAATGCAGCTTCAAAGGGCTCTAAACAATCCCAGCCAAAGAAGAAGGGTTTTATCTAGCGAAACAATCTGATATTTTCCAAAAAATGTACAATTTATATACTTTTTAACCTCAAACGCTCATCTTGTCTAGCTCTGTGTGAACTCTGTTCTTTTCCGGTCATGACAGTTAGGGTACGTCTAAAAACTCCCATCTCATTTTCTCCTCCAACTTCAAAATCGCCCTAAATCACTGTTTTACCTTTTTGTAAAGGGTGTTTGATCTTTTTCGCATGTTCACTTTGTAAACTCTGGGTTGGTACTTCTGCAGCGATGTAGGACGATTTTAAAGATGGAGAAGAAAATGAGTTGGGAGTTTTTAGACGTACCCCAACTGCCAAGACCGGAAAAGAACAGAGTTCACACAGAGCTAGACAAGATGAGCGTTTGAAGTTAAAAAGTATATAAATTGTCATTTTTTTTAAAAAAAAAACTGATCGTTTTGCTAGAAAAGGCCCTTCTTCCTCGGCTGGGATCGTTTAGAGCCCTTTGAAGCTGCGTTTAAACTGCATTTTGGGAGTTCAGATTTGGGGGCACCATAGAAGTCCATTACATGGAGAGAAATCCTGCAATGTTTTCTTCAAAAAACATAATTACTTCACGACTGAAGAAAAAAGACACAAACATCTTGGATGACAAGGGGGTGAGTACATTATATGTACGTTTTTGTTCTGGAAGTGAACTAATCTTTGAATATCAGTTTTGAAAACAGTTGAGCTGCTTAATATCTTTGTGGAAAATTTTATGTTTTTTAGGATTCTTTGATGAATAGAAACATTTATGAACTTTTGTCACTTTTGATCAATTTTTGATCAATTTAATCTTTTAAAAAATAGTGTAGGTCTATATTTATCCAGTTAAACTAGATTTTAGTGTTGCCTGGTCTATAACAACATGCACACAGTACCATATTAATGTATTTGCATGTTTATGACATGCATTAAATGCATTACAATCATAATTATTAATGTGCAGGGACATATACTGTAGTTCACACTACATCTTAATTTTACTTAATGCATTGTGGTACCATGGTAAATGCGTAAATTGTTGAATAAAGTCGTTATTTTTGTTTTCCTTGTACACAAAAAGTATTCTTGTAGCTTCATAACATTGCGGTTGAACCATTGATGTCACATGAACTATTTTAACAATGTCCTTACTACCTTTCTGGGTCTTGAACATGTCAGTTGCATTGCTGTCTATGCAGGGTCAGAAAGCTTTCAGATTTCATCAAAAATATCTTAATTTGTGTTCCAAGATGAATGAAAATTCTTACAAATTTGAAATGACGTGAGGTTGAGTAATTAATGACAGAATTTTCATTTTTAGGTGAACTAGCCCTTTAAGGTAACTCAAGTTTTTTGTAGTGTCAATAAAGAACATAGAGACCAGCATGCTGATCCTGGCTTTCGTTTCTGAAGGCCTCATTCTGTGCTGAAGATGATGAGTTGCGGTGATGGATGAGAAGCCTCAGGGCAGCAGAAATTCTCGATCGGTACCGCGAGCCAGAGCGTGTGTTCCCTGGGTGCGGTGTTGAGGACGCTGTACTGCTTAGTTGACTACAAAGAATCTCATGCCTGCAGCTACAGTCAGACTTGGGTTGCTAATGACATCTCCAGAGAGAAGCACCTGTAGGAGACAGTTAGCAGGACCCCGGGATAGAAAATGTCTGCTTACGAATATCTACAGCACACCCGTGATTCGAAGCCCATCTTATATGCTCAAGGTTTCAGCTGGCCCAGACTAATCAGTGTATGACATGTTTTTTGACGTGCTGGGAATTAGAGATGCTACACTAATATTGAGCTACGAATTCATGCACATGCATTAAATGGGTGCAGATTTGTACTGTAGGGACGTGTTCCTACCAAAGTTAAGAGACTGATGGATAATCAGTAAGGTTTATGCTTGAAACTGTAAAAAAAAAAAAAAATGCAAATAGCTTTAGTGTGATTCAAGATACACCACCATTCAGAAGTTTGGGGTCAGTAAGATAATAAAAAAAAATATTTACACTATCAGTCAAAAGGATTTGAACAGTAAGATTTTTAATATTTTTTAAATAAGTCTTTTCTGCTCACCAGGACTGCATTTATTTGATACAAAGTACAGCAAAAACAGTTACATTTTAAAATATTTTTGCTATTTAAAATAGCTGTTTTCTGTTTGAATATATTTTTAAAATGTAATTTATTCCTGTGATTTCAAAGCTGGATTTTTTGCATTATTACTTCAGTCACATGATCCTCCAGAAATCATTCTAATATTCTGATTTGCTGCTCAAAAAAAAAAAAAAAAAATTAAAACGGCTGAGTTTTCAGGTTTCTTTGATGAACAGAAAGTTCAGAAGAACAGCAGTTATCTGAAATGGAAATCTTTTGTAACATTATAAATGACTTTATCATCACTTTTGCTCAATTTAAAGCATCCTTGCTAAATAAAAGTATTAATTTCTATCATTTCTTTCCCCCCCAAAAATTATACTGACTCTAAGCTTTTGAATGGTATAGTGTATAATGCTACAAAAGCGTTTTATTTCAGATACATGCTGATCTTTGGATCTTTCTATTCATCAAAGAACCCTGAAAAACAAAATGTACTCAACTGTTTGAAATATTGATAATAATAGTAATAATAATAGTAATAAATGTTTCTTGAACAGCAAATCATCATATTAGAATGATTTCTGAAGGATCATGTGACACTAAAGACTGGAGTAATGATGCTGAAAATGTAGCTTTGATCACAGGAATAAATTACATTTTAAAATATATTAAAATCAAAGCAGTTCTTTTAAACAGTAAATTTCACAGTATTACTGGTTTTGCTGTATTTTGGATTAAATAAATGCAGGCTTGGTGAGCAGAAGAGACTTCTTTAAAAGATATTAAAAATCTAACTGTTCAGAAACTTTTGACTGGTAGTGTATATGAATGAAATAAGTTTTTTTCTATTCATCAAAGAAAATGAGATTATGTTTATAACTGTAGATAACAGATGCATGGAGAATCCATCATTGGTTGGATTTACAGTACAGGTTCATCGCTGAGACATTAGCCGAGTTGAACTTCAGGGTTAAAGGAGGCGGATCGTTTCTCGATGCCATTGTGTGCAGGAATCGGATGAAAAAATCCATGTTAACAGCATTATGGTGACGAAAATCCAGCACTCGGTCATCGTTCGTGACGTCGAGATACACAGGAATGGCCTGAAAACGCAGTAAAAATAATCACCATGGCAAGAGAGCAACTATAAAGGCTAGACACATGGAGCCAGGAGAAGTCAATATCTGTCTTGCATCTTTTTACTTCTACTTTAATCTTCCATTTTCTCTGCATCCCTCCTGCTTTGTATAATGCTTCTCGACCTATTTTGATCCACGACCCATTTTTAAGTGTCTACAATTCTTGCAATCCACAACTGGATCCAGATTCTGCTTGGTTGAGCCTTGTTTAAAGCCATTTTAGGGATAAAGTAGTGATGAAATTGCTATATTGCTTAGTAAGCAGTAATACATAGTAGTAACAAAACCAGCCCAGGTACCTACAACTACCCCAATTATGGTCAAAATTAGCCCAGTTGTGTTCCTTGGGAGAGTGGCTATCAAAATCACCCCAGATTCTTCGGCACCGATAACCTTGTGGGCATCGCATCAACAAATAGTGCCAATGTGCTACCACTGTCCCGAGTCCAACCCCCCTCTTTCTCCTCTACACTATCCTATCCAACCTGGTCTCATGACGAAAACATACCTCTGTTACCAGGGTTGCCAAAACCAGCCCAGTTGATATCTATTCTCTACTGCCGTCCAGAGTTTGAATCCTGGCTCGAGAACCTTTCCTGATCCCATTCCCTTCTCTCTCCTCTACACTATCCACTATCCACTTCTGGGAACTTTTTCGCAAGATGTGAAATGCGTACCACCATGTACGTTTCTTAACATATTCAATGTGAAATATCCACTGGGTGGCGCTAAAAGAACATTTGGTTTTTCCCCAGACAGTGTTCATTTTTTTTTCTCCCCAGAATCAGATGAATGTACATACACTGTTAAAAAAAAACAAAAAACACAATTTGTTGAACTTAAAATAATTTGTTACCCTACAGCCTTAAAATGTTAACTCAAATAAACTCAAATAAGTTTAGTCAACTTGAAATGTTAAGTTGTACTAAGTGAAAACTTATTTGAGTTGACTAAATAAACAATTTGGTTTGTTAAACTTAAAAGCTGGGCTTGTTACCCAGCTGCCTTAAAATTTTGAATGAAGTTGAATGAACTCAAATATCTAAGTTGTCACTTAGTAAACTTAAAGTTTCAAGTTGACTAAACATTTTTTGAGTTGACTGAATTTAAAATTTTAAGGCATGCCATCTCGTGATGAAAACGTACCTCTGGGAAGTTTTTTGCAAGACATGAAATACGTAACATCATGTACGTTTCTTGCAATATTTGATGTGAAATGTCCACTCGGTGCCACAAAAAGGGTGTTTGGAGAGATGAATGAATGATACGTTTATGTGGCATTGGTTTTGTAGCTGCTACCACAGTTCTGTCTTGAAATGTGCGTTGAGTGGGACTATAAGTGCAATGCTCTGTGACGTTTTAAATTAACGTACCATCTGCACTACACCTAAACCTACCCGTAAAACGCATTCTCAAGCATGTCGTTTTAGACCTCTTTCATCGTGAATCATGTTTTTGATGGGATTATATATAAAAGTATAAAAGTAGCCCGATTCTGTGGGAAAATCATGGACTTGGCAACATTGAATTACACTCTTAAAAATAAAGATTCTTTTTTGCCATCTGTGGTTCTGTGAAGAACCTTTAAAATCCATGGAACCTTTCCATTCCACAAAAGAATCTTTATAGTAGAGAAAATGTTCTTCAAAGTAAGAAAAAATGGTTCTTTTAAGAACCGTTTACTGAAAGGTTCTCTGGGGTTCTTTTCTGGCAAAGTTTCTTTTTCTCGAAACTTTTATAAAAAAGTGTGGGCTAATGAACTACACTCTTAAAATAAAGGTTCTTCATTGGCATTGATGGTTCCATGAAGAACCTTGAACATTTTAGGGGACCTTTCAAATGCAGAAAATGTTATTTATAGTGGAAAAAGGTTCTTTAGATTTTTTTTAAAATGTTCTTCAAAATGGTTCTTTTAAGAAAGGTTCACTGATAGGTTCTTTGGGGAGCCAAAAATGGTTCTTCAATGGCATCACTGCAAAAACACCCCTTTGCAGCCTTTATTTAAGAATGTATATTACTTAGAATTGTTTATTATGTGACCCAGGAGCACAAAACCAGTCATAAGGGTTTTTTTGTTTTTTAAATTGAGATTTAAATTAGATTTTGATTAAATAGGCTTTCCATTAATATATGGTTTGTTAGGATAGGACAAGATTTGGCTGAGATATAACTATTTGAAAATCTGGAATCTGAGGGTGCAAAAAAATCTAAATATTGAGAAAATCGCCCTTAAAGTTGTCCAAATGAAGTTCTTAGCAATGCAAATTAATAATCAAAAATTACGTTTTGATATATTTACGAAAGGAAATTAACAAAATATCTTCATAGAACCTGATCTTTACTTAATATTCTAATGATTTTTCGCACATAAGAAAAAACGGTAATTTTGACCCATACAATGTATTGTTGGCTATTGCTACAAATATACGCATGCTAAATATGACTTACGTATGACTGGTTTTGTGGTGCAGGGTCACATATATTGAACAATTTATTAAACATAAACATCTTTTATCATATAATTGTTGCCTCTGGTTGTTAAAGGGGTAACTCACTCAAAGCCAAATATTATACTCAAAAAAACATCCATAAAAATAGGGCCCAATGTGTTACTAAGAGTAAATTTTCAGTATTGATTTCCACAGGTGTTTTAAGCGTATTTTCAGTTACGCATTGCATTGTGTTTAAAGTCAAAGGAAATGTCTGCAAACTCAACAGATAATATCCTAGAAGAAAACTACTTTTCATCTTTCCTATGGATTTTTTTTAAAAAAGCTTTTGAAGAGAATCCAATCCTACATTTCATATATACACTACAAAAACAATCCATTTTCAATCTAATTCCAAAACTTTTGTGCTTGCTACATAACAGATCAATATGAATGCATTGCAAATCTGTGTTATCCAATTAGTGCTCTTAATACTGAATCTTGTTGTGTTGCTGTCGTAAACAGTGTCTTCTTGTAAAGACTTGTTCTCTCGTTTTCTAGGAAAGTCTGTGAAGGAATGAGAGACAGAAAGAGAACAAAATATCTCTAATCACTTATTGGCACATGTAGAGCAGATCTCATACTCCAGCTTACATCATCGCATGCTATCTGAAGTCTATCTGCAGCGGGAGAAACGTATGGGGTTATTTTTGTGTCTTTATTATTCAAACAAAAATACTGTGTTTGAGAGTAAAACTAAGTATTTTGTAATTAAAAAATAAAAGTTTGCAAAAAAAGTCTTCTTAAATCTCAAAAATAAAGAAATTGATAACAAAAGTATTTGCAGTGCATGTACTTTTCTTTACAATCTTTATTTTTCTTTGCGCACTTCAAACACTTCTCATCGCGAAACCACAAGTTTTGCTCTCCTTTCTGCTTTCTTTTTTTGCGAGTCTAAAATTTTTTTTTGAGTTAAAAAGTTTTGCTTGCGAGTAAGCTGTATCTCAGTGGGCGGTCTCTACCTACCAGGATGAAAGGCCTTTTTCTATTGGTCACTCTCGATTGAAGTGACCACACCCACTACGTTGTGCCGCCAGGCGCCAGTCTGACTGAGGAGCGAGCGAGGTTCAGCCATGGCGAACAACAGCAACAACAGGTCGTTTACTGGGTGAGATAACCAAGTTAACGTCTTAAACTCAGTGACAAGTGAACTTATGTAGTCTATCTTCTCATGCTCACATATTTAAATACGTAACGTTAGATAAGCCCGCCTGTAGTTCGGCGATACCGTTAAATAGAGGGGCACGAGATGACTCGGATGACGATTGTAATCAAGGTAAAGACCATTATGACATGCAAGAGTCGTACAGTTGCAGTATTAACATTAAGTGACATGGCATCTGACGCACGGAAGCCACTGGTGCATGCCACTGCTCAGTGCCAGTGACACATACGGTTTTCTTTGACATATGCCGATGGACTGTGTCACTGCTGAAAGTGTCACTGCTCCTGCACCTTCCGCGTGTCAAATGCCATGTCACTTAATGTTAATACCGCTACTGTATGACTCTTGCATGTCATAATGGTCTTTACCTTGATTACAATCGTCATCCGAGTCATCTCGTGCCCCTCTATTTAACGGTATCGCCGAACTACAGGCGGGCTTATCTAACGTTACGTATTTAAATATGTGAGCATGAGAAGATAGACTACATAAGTTCACTTGTCACTGAGTTTAAGACGTTAACTTGGTTATCTCACCCAGTAAACGACCTGTTGTTGCTGTTGTTCGCCATGGCTGAACCTCGCTCGCTCCTCAGTCAGACTGGCGCCTGGCGGCACAACGTAGTGGGCGTGGTCACTTCAATCGAGAGTGACCAATAGAAAAAGGCCTTTCATCCTGGTAGGTAGAGACCGCCCACTGAGATACAGCTTACTCACAAGCAAAACTTTTTAACTCGCAAACAAAAATTTTAGACTCGCAAAAAAAGAAAGCAGAAAGGAGAGCAAAACTTGTGGTTTCGCGATGAAAAGTGTTTGAAGTGCGCAAAGAAAAATAAAGATTGTAAAGAAAAGTACATGCACTGCAAATACTTTTGTTATCAATTTCTTTATTTTTGAGATTTAAGAAGACTTTTTTTGCAAACTTTTATTTTTTAATTACAAAATACTTAGTTTTACTCTCAAACACAGTATTTTTGTTTGAATAATAAAGACACAAAAATAACCCCATAGAAACTTAGCTCCGACAGTCTTCCAGACGTCTATCTGTCTTCACCACTCATTGACCTTGTGAGCGATCGCAATGCATCCTGAATGATTGAGTGCGTCTGCGTGCGTGTGTTTGTTTGTGCGCTCATTATAAGCAGACCGAGGTGACTGCTGAACAAACAGCGTCCTCATCTGACGTCCCGTTGGCCGTGATTTGTGGCCCGCTGGCTTATGCTGCAGCATGCTATCGGACTGTCACGGCATCATACATAATCGGGAGGGAAATGGGGTAGATAGCACCTCTGTTTGTGGTATTGCTGAAATCGGAGTGTGATTGTGTTGTTCCAGCTTTGATTACACAAGGTCACTCAGACCTGCTTCACAAACATTACATTACAACAGGGATGGAAATGTAATTGAAATCCAGCTCCGCTCTTGTTCAAGGATTGGTATCTCATTCTTATGCAGGATATTAATCCCTAATGCACTCTCGCACATTGTTGTGCAAGCTATGCATACATGCACATACATGCATAAAATTGAATTTGTCAGGACGGTAAATATGCAAGGTTCCTAGCATTATTTGTATTAAAACACATCTGTCTTTAACCCTAAAAAGTATATATTTTTTTATTTTATATATTGTACTGTTTATTTTTAAATGTTTTTCAAAGATGTCTCATAAACTCATTCAGGGTGCATTTATTTTATATTTGATCAAAAATGTAATAAAAATGTAATTTATTCCTGTGATGCAAAGCTGAATTTTCAGCATCTTTACTCCAGTCTTAAGTGTTACATGATCTTTCAGAAATCATTCTAATATGATGTTTAGAAACATTTCTTATTATTATCAATGTTGAAAACACTAGCGCTACATATTTTGTAGAAACCATGGCACAATTTTTTATTTTTTTTTTTAAATTTTATTTATTTTATTTTATTGCATTGCATTGCATTGAATTGCAATGCCTTGAATTGCATTGCATTGCATTGCATTGCACTGCATTGCATCGCATTTTAGCACATTTTGTCTCCAGATCGTGTTACCATGTCCAGTAAAAATTATAACTATTATTATTAAAATTATAATTTGAAAAAACAAAATGCTTTCATAAATCATTGTAGTTTTACTCACTTTATGCTAAGAAAATCTTTATATTACAGTAATTTTATTAATATAATACAAACAAATTGCTCTTTTATAGTAATGAAAATATAATGAAAATTCCCACTGAGCATACACAGATAGATAGATAGATAGATAGATAGATAGATAGATAAATAGGCTTCATATTTCAAATGCAAAACATAATTTCAGTTTTGATTTCCCAGAGAGTTGTGACCTGGATTTGTTTTCGTGACATTTACCCGTATGCAGATTTTTTATTTTTTTTTGAAAGGAAACAGCAGACAGCCGTGCACTTGAGGATTTGCCATTCACGGCTTTGATTTACAGCTTGGAATTTCCTCGCACATGAATTCTAATTTGTAATCAAAGAATTAGAGCTGTTTGTCCTAACAGTGCGCTCAGATAATCCATTTCACTTTGCCCACGCCGAAGCTCTGGCCCAGTGTGTAATGAGCATATTTTGGCACACGAACCCCCTCGGCAGTTCTCTCCTGGGTTTTATTCTGGACAGCGATGTCTACCGAATTACCCAAATTAAACGCAACCAACTGACAGGTTTCATATGCCTATAGTCACAAATGCCAACCTGATATGAAGACGAAAGCTCAGCTTCAAAACATAGTGAGCAGCCTAGACAGCATTTTAAAGCATGATGTAACACATTATGGTGTCTTAAGGGACCTCAGACGTGGGTTTTTTTTGTTGAAAAGATCAGTCAGTATTTTTTTTTTTTTAATGAAATTAATACTTTTATACAACAAGGATGCATTAATTTGATCAAAAATGACAGTGTAGCCAATTTCACCAAAATTTCTTTTGAAATCTCTGTTCATGAAAGAATCTTTAAATCGCTGTTTTTCATTTCCGTCAAAAATCACATTTTGTTTCAATCTAATTCCAAAACTGTTGTGCTTGCTACATAACAGATCAATATGAATGCATTGCAAATCTGTGTTATCCAATTAGTGCTCTTAATACTGAATCACGTTGTGTTGCTGTCGTAAACAGTGTCTTCTTGTAAAGACTTGTTCTCTCATTTTCTAGGAAAGCCTGTGAAGGAATAAAATATAAAAAAAATATAAAATATAAACAGATAAATATCTGTTTTAAAGGGGTCATGAACTGGCTGTACTGTTCTCTGAAGTCCACTTTTAATGTTATGAAGGTTTTTACATAAACAAAAACATAATTTAGAAGTAATAGGCTATTTTCTGTCCTGCTTTTAAACCCCCCCAGCAGAACACTCTGTTTGAATAAGTGTGGCGGATTGTAGACTCAAAAGTAAACGCCCACTGATCGGCGTAAGTTCATTCCTCATAGATGGACGCCGCTGTGATTTAGGTTTAAAATACATAAATAACCCAGTACATGTCAAACAATCTGTAAGAAGAGACAAAGCAATAGTGACCACGTAATGAAAACAGTTACTTACACTTTTGTTGCGGCATCACTGCCGGATCCAATATAGGCAGCACAGCATCGTCTTTTAGTTTCAATAGGATAATTCCTGAGATAAGGGAGCAAGCATTGCATCACTGACGCTATGGGTAATTGTAAACGAATCCATGGTAAAATTAAGTAAATAAAGAACCGAGTTCTTACAGACGCGGTCTGGAACTTTAAAAATAGAGTTCATCCGCTCTTTCCTAACGTTGGGATCAGAAGGAAGGCAATGCAAAGACTGTTTTTTTCCACAAATTGGCACTGCAGAGCATCCTGTTGTTTTCAGAGCCATCTTTAGCGTTTGGTTTCTGCATAGACCTACGTGTTCGCCTCTCTGGTAAACACTATGTGCAGATTGGTGGGCGGGGCTAAACAGGCAGTGATGTCAATCTTCTTCTGCGGAGGCGGTGCTTATCTTCCTATTACATCATACATAGGAGCTGTCGTTTTGGCAGCCTGCTGTCAATATAAGCTGTTTTTAGACTAACGACAAAGTTTTCAGTTCTGAAACTCAAAACTGAAGTAAACAGAACGGCTCATCGCCCCACAGAAGAGAGGGGCGGGGTGAGCAGAGCTCATTAGCATTTAAAGAGACATGCAACAAAACAGCAGTGTTGCCAAGTCTGCGGTTTTCCCGCGGAACTGGGCTACTTTGACATTGTTGCCACAGATTGTTTTTGATGTGCGTGGGTTGAAGCGACCCCAATAACGTCAAATTTACCAGGGGAACCCCAACAAAAAAACATGTATTTTATCCCCCGGAACGCGATTTTTAATGGAGGACCCCCCTCGAAACACAATTGAGCGAGTTTCGTTGCAAAATCCTAGCAACCCTGCAAAACAGGTTGCTCTGTGCAGAGCTGATTTTGACAAAAAAGGGTGTTGTTTTACACTACCATTGAGAAATTTTAAACATGTTATAGACTTTTCATTAAGACCCTAAAGAATCATATCTTAACTCATAAATTTGCATTAAAATGGGCATCAGATGACCCCTTTAACAGCACTCTTTTTTCACAAAATATCCCACTACTTTGATGTAGGAATTTGCTGCGTAAATCAGATGAAAACTACCCCATGATTTACTCACACTCAAGCCATCCTAGGTGTATAGGATTTTCTTCCTTCAGACGAATGCAATCGAAGTTACATTAAAAAATGTCCTGGCTCTTCCAAGCTTTATAATGGCAGTGAATGGGTGTTGAGATTTTGATGTCCAATAAAGTGCATCCATCCATCATTAAAAGTACTCCACAAGGCTCCAGAGAGTTAATAAAGGCCTTCTGAAGTGAATCGATGCATTTGTCTAAGAAAAATATCCATATTTAAAACTTTATTAACTGTAATCTCTAATTTCCACTAACTGTCATAAGCCAAAAGGAGACTGGTTTTCCTTTGCTAGAAACAAAACTTGGTTTTCACAAGCGTCCTACATCATCCGCTGGAACGCCACTCTCTCGAGAACACGTGTACGACGGTTAGCTTAAGCTAGAGATTACAGTTTATACATTTTTAAATATGGATATTTTTCTTACACAAATGCATCGAATCACTTCAGAAGGCCTTTATAAACCTTCTGAAGCTGTGTGGAGTACTTTTTATAATGAATGGATGCACTTTTTTGGGCTTCAAAATCTCAACACCCATTCACTGCCATTATAAAGCTTGAAAGAGGACCACAAAACCAGTCTTAAGTCGCTGTGGTATATTTGTAGCAATAGCCAAAAATACATAGTATGGGTCAAAATGATTGTTTTTTCTTTTAAGCCAAAAATCATTAGGAAATTAAGCAAAGATCATGTTCCATGATGATATTTTGTAAAATTCCTACTGTGAATATATCAAAACTTAATTTTTGATTAGTAATATGCATTGCTAAGAACTTCATTTGGACAACTTTAAAGGCGATTTTCTCAATATTTCGATTTTTTTGCACCCTCAGATTCCATATATTATTTATATATATATTTTACTGGGGCTTGTACTCCGTAAAAAGGCTCTAGTGTGTGTATTTGTGGTTTGCATTATCCTGTGCCCTGTAAACATTGTCCCTGTGCCACGCCGTGCACTAAAAGCAACACAACAGAATTCCTAAGTGTTGGGTTTACTGAAAACAAACATGGCGAGTTTGTACACAGAGGCCGGTTTTGGACGTGAGGCCTTTTATTTCTAATAAAATGAATCAGCTTGAGCCCTCTGTTTGTTTTGATGCTGTGCTTTTTTTTCCCCCTCGTCTGAGACTGGTCGCGTTTTCTCAGAGCCAGAAAATCCGTGGGTAAATATCAGTGTGTGCGTGCATGAGTGTGTGTGAAATAAAGAAAGGTGAGGTTTTCATTCCCAGCGCTCCATTCGGAAACTAGATAATAAAATGTGTTTGTGCCAGATACAATGTGGCCGTTATCTTGCGGCGGCAGGGCTTGAAATCGTACAGAACATGCTCATTAATTGATAATAATATCTGTAAGAGAAGAAAAGAGGTAAGATAGGCGACAACCGGCATTATTATGACACAATCGGTGGCATGCATTCAGACATATCTCAACACAACTGACGATTATGCATAAGCCTCACAGGGCGCCCTGAGGCGGAGAGCATTTCAGCATTTATTTGTGACCACCTTTGTATATTCAGATGGCTCCTTCAAATGCGGTGGAAATCGTAGTCAGCCCGGGCTTTATTTAGAGCAATTCTCATTGTCATCATCAGAAATGAAGATAATCTCCTATCAAGATTTCTTTATGCTTTCTGATGAACACAATATGTGGTTCTCAACTAGTGAGGCACAGTTTTGTTCTTGCATGTTCATGTTCAACAGGGAAAACAATGTTAATTTCAAATAAAATATTCTACTCATTCAGTGAGACCCAATGGGTTGAAGGTCCAAATTTCAGTTTCAGTGCAGCTTTAAAGGGCTCTACACGATCCCAGCCGAGGAATAAGGGTCTTATCTAGAGAAAGAGAATCTGCAAAATATTCATTATTTTGCCAAAATAAGAAGGTTCATACAAAATGCATGTTGTTTTTTATTTAGTACTGACCTGAATAAGATATTTCACATAACAGACGTTTACATATAGTCCACAAAAGAAAATAATAGTTGAATTTGTAAAAATTACACTGTTCAAAAGTTTACACACGCTTGATTCTTAATACTGTGTTGTTACCGGAATGATCCACAGCTGTAGGGGTTTTTGTTTAGTGATAGTTGTTCATGAGTCCCTTGTTTGTCCTGAACAGTTAAACTGCCTACTGTTCTTCAGAAAAATCATTCAGGTCCCATAAATTCTTTGGTTTTTCAGCATTTTTGTATATTTGAACCCTTTCCAACAATGACTGTATGATTTTAAGATCCATCTTTTCACACTGAGGGCAACTGAGGGACTCATATGCAACTATTACAGAAGGTTCAAACGCTCACTGATGCTTCAAAAGGAAACACAATGCATTAAGAGCCGGGGGGGGGGGGTGAAAACTTTTGAAATTTGAAGATCAGGGTAAGTTTAGCTTATTTTGTCGTCTGGGAAACATGTAAGTATCTTCTGTAGCTTCTAAAGGGCAGTACCAAAAAAAAAAAAAAAAAAGATATTTAGGCAAAATAAGAAAAATGTACACATCTTCATTCTGTTCAAAAGTTTTCATCCCCCACTCTTAATTCATAATTTTTCCTTCTAAAGCATCAGTGAGCATTTGAACCTTCTGTAATAGTTGCATATGAGTCCCTCAGTTGTCCTCAGTGTGAAAAGATGGATCTCCAAATCATACAGTCATTGTTGGAAAGGGTTCAAATACACAAAAATGCCAAAAAAGCAAATCATTTGTGGGAGCTGAAGAATTTTTCTGAAGAAGAGCGGGCAGTTTAACTGTTCAGGACAAATGAGGGACTCATGAACAACTATCACAAAAAAAAAAACAGCTGTGGATCATTCCGGTAACAACACAGTATTAAGAATCAAGTGAATGTAAACTTTTGAACAGGGTCATTTTTATAAATTCAGCTATTATTTTCTCTTGTGGACTATATGTAAACATCTTTTATGTGAAATATCTTATTCAGGTCAGTACTAAATAAAAAAAAAAATAACATGCACTTGTATGGTCCCTCTTATTTTGGTTTAAAAATTAACATTTTGCAGAGGTGTATGTAAACTTATGACCTCAACTGTACATACTTTTAAACACAAATGCTCATCTTGCACTAGCGCAATGACTTTTTGCATTATGTAATCATGTTGGAAAGGTCACATGCGGTTAGTTCATCATCTGTGTACTTTGCTTTAAAAAGGTAGGGTAGGCAAAAAAACTCCATCAACTTCAAAATCGTCCAACATCGTTGTTTTCGTACTGGACGTTTGACTTTCTTTGCACATTCGCTTTGTAAACACTGGGTCGGTATTTTCACTTACGTCACACGTGACCTTTCCAACATGATTGAATCTGCAATTTGGACCTTTAACCCGTTGGTCACCATTGAAGTCCACTATATGGAGAAAAATCCTGGAATGTTTTCCTCATAAACCTAAATTTCGTTGAACATAAACGTCTTAGATGACATGTGAGTAAATTAAAAAGACATTTTATTATGGAAGTGTACTAATCCTTTAATGAAAGTCTGTGTGTGATGTTTAAGGCCTCCATTTCTCATACTTGAAGTCCAGCTTGAGTTTGTAACATTACACTTTAGTTTTTACTTTCAGATGAAGCTGCAGTGAGGAAGTGCAGAAGTCAATCCAGTTGAAAAACACCCATTAAAATTCTATGCAGCTCATGTCAAACACACTTCAAAGTGCCCTTTAATGCAAACATGAATCACACATCTGACTGGCTCAACGGGGGAAGGATGTACGTTTTAAATCAGTATGATTTAATGATAACAGAATGAATATTAATGCAATTCAAAACTTCTGGATTTCTCCCTGGTCCTCAAATCCTCACATCTTCACATCCTCATCCTCACGGTCTCATCTTCATCCTTCAATCCAGTCTCGCAGGATTCTGCAAAGCCTCAATTATCCTCAGATATCCTCTGATATTATTATATATTTGAAGAATGCTGTCAGTTGTTTGCAGGGAGAAAAGCAAAAGGCTACGATAGTTTTCATTACAGTACTGAATGAATATATATATAAGTTTGTGTGATTATACACAACAGCAGCAGAATGAATTTCGTGAATTGAATCACATTGAATGGGTTTCAGACAAGCAAAGCGAGATGTCATGGTTTGGCTGATGAGCAAGGTGACGTTATGTCATTAGTAACTGTAGGTATCATAAGTACACAGTTTCTACCACATTAACACATTTACATTGACTAAAATGTTTGATTTTACATTACTTTAAAGAAGTAAAAATGAACCCCTTTAAGCTCATAGAATATTGAATTCATACAATTAATAGATTGATATTATTGTATGTAATAAGAATATTATTTATTGTATAATATGAATGCACTGTATTAAACACATTTATCTTATTTTATATTAGAAGGATTTTATTCAACTTCAACCATTTTAATTTAATTTAATTTAATTTTAAATTTTTACATTTAATTTTGCATTAATTTTTTTATTTAAAAATACAGTAAAACACAAAATTGTAAAATATTAATACAATTTAATATCTATTTTAATATATTTTAAAAATGTATTCCTGTGATGCAGAGCTGAATTTTCAGCAGCCATTATTTCACTTTTCAGTGTCACATCCTTCTTGCTGCACAAGAATTGTATTTATTTATTTATTTATTTATTCATGCATTTATTAATCATCATCATTATTTTTTTTATTTTATTCTAACAGTTTATACTGTTAATAACAGTTAATATTTTTGTGAAAAATATTTATTCATCTGTTTATATGTATTTATTTATTTATATGTATGCATGTATTTATTTATGAAAAAAAGATAAATATTTTATGCATTTTTAATTCATTATTTATTTATTTATTTATTATCTATCAATCATTATTATATTTTTATTTTAACAGTTTATACTGTTAATAACAGTTAATATTTTTCTGAAAACTGATCAATTTATTTATCTATCTATAAGTCTATCTATAAGTATATTATTATTATCTATAAGTATATTTATTTATACGTATTTATTTATCATCATTATTATTATCATTATTATTATTATTTGTTCTTTTATTTCATTTTAACAGTTCATACTGTTAATAACAGTTAATATTTTTGTGAAAACTGATATTTATTTATTTATTTATTTATGTTCTTTATCTATATATATGTATTTTTTTATTTATATGTATTTATTTATTTACCCCAAACTTATAAAAAAATAAATTAGAAATGTATGCATTTTTAACTTTATTTATTTATTTATTTATCATCATCATCGTTATTATTATTTTATATTTTAACAGTTTATACTGTAAATAACAGTTGATATTGTTGTGAAAACGGATCTATTTATCTATTTATATATATATCTATCTGTATGTTATTTATCTATTTATGCGTTTATTTATACATATGTAATTTAATGATTTATTTATTTACACCAAACTTGTATAAAATTAAATGAGAAAGATTTTATGCATTTTTAATGAATGAATGAATGAATTTAGTATTTATTTATTTATTTATTTATTTATCATCATTAATATTATCTTTATTTATTTATTTATTTATTTTAACAGTTTACACTGTTAATAACAGTTAATTTTTTTGTGAAAACTGTTATTTGTTTATTTATTTATTTATATGTATGTATGTATGTGTTTATGTACCCCAAACTAAAAAATTACATGAAATAAAGATGTTATGCATTCTTTTTTATTATTATTATCATCATCATCATCATCATCATTATTATTTTTTTTTTATTTTACTAGCTTATACTGTTAATAACAGTTAATATTTTTGTGAAAACTGATCTATTTATTTATTTATCTATCTATATGTATGTTATTTATCTATTTATATGTTTATGTATTAATACCTATGTATTTATTTATTTATTTACCCCAAACTTTAAAAAAAAAATTAAATGAGATAAAGATTTTATGCATTTTTAATTCATTTTTATTTATTTATTTATTTATTTAATTGCTTTCTTTCAGACAAAGTCATATTTCCTTGTGAGCGTCTAACAAATTCTGGTCCTTTTTTCCACATTCGCATCTCAAACCTCACATCATCTTCCTCATCTCATCTCATCCTGACGTGACGGGACCTCTTCATGTGACGAGAGGACAGAAAGTGAACTTACATCCTAAATGCAGAGGTTTAATGGAGATGTCAGCCGGGTCGCCGAGCAAACGAAACCCTGCGAGACCTTTTAAAAGATCTGCTCTTTACACTCAAACACACAACATCTTAGTTTCCATAAAGTGACAACACCTGACCTTTATCTTCAGGCGAACAGACAGACTTACACACCAACCAGAAGTGTATTAAACACACAGATCGAGATCGTATACGGGCCTTTAATCAGTGCACTGGCTGTAATGACTTTTACTCTGTAAGTGCTGCGGATGAATCGGGTCATTCGCAGGGCACGCTGGAGAGAATTGCACGTATATTCTTGAATCCAAGAAAGATTTTCCATCTACCAATTATAAATAAAATAGATTTTACAGCACAGGAAGTTCACTGAGTCATGACTGGCGTGGCCTTGACAGCCATCAGCGTTGCATCAACAGCGTTTATGCCGCAGTTTTGGCGTGAAGCTGCCATAAAGCTCTTTGATCTCCTGCTGATGCCTGAAGGAAGTACAAAAAATGTTCCATTTAAAAGGAGAAAAGTCATGGGGAGGAGGAAGGATATAGGAGAAGCCAGAGGGAAACAAGACCAGGGATGTTTACTGCAAATATATAATGCCAAATGAGAGATTCGTCCAACCTCCAGCTTCCTGTGGCTCTCAATAGCAAGAAGGAGTCAAAGAGACTAATGTGTGATTTGCCTCAGGTTCCTGGTGCAATCTCAAGTAGGGGCGACCCAGAGTTCCTCAAATCCCATTGCAGTCCTGTCACTGCCGTGGCCCTGAGCAAAACACTTATCCCAGGGTTGAACCAGGGGTCTTTACCTGCAGTTAGAGTAGTGATTTGGAGGCTGGGAAGGGAAAAACACTAATTGGATCTCTTTAATATCGTAATTGTTTGGGGTTGACAACACTGAGATTCACTGAGGCTTTTGCACGAGGGATGGAAAGATTGATCTTGAAGTATCGATGTTTGGCATTAAAATAAAAGCGTAACAAGCTTCGAAGCGAAAATTGGCTGTATTAGCTAATAGTTGTGTAAGATAGGAACTGGTTCTTCCATTTTAACATGCAGAAATGCATGCAAAAACGACAAAGAGAAGATAGTTTGTTCACATTAAAAAACAACAACGCTAAATGTGACATTTATTATAAAATATTTCATTTTTTATTCATTTATTTTAATAGTTTATGTATGTTATTTATGTTGTTGGACATAAAAAATGGGTTTTTATTATTAATTACTAATGTTAAGTAAAATGAATAAAACTGATATAAGAATAAATTAAACCTAAATAGAAACAACAAAAACTAATAAAGATGACAAAAGCTTAAACTAAAACTTAAACTAAGACTAGCCTGAGTATAAAACTAAAAGAGAATTAAAAATATTAATAATACTATGAGTGCATAAATAATAAATAATTAATATGGATAAGGATAATTAAAAATAATTATAAATATAAGAGTATATCAATAATAAATAATAAACGATAAATATGTAAAAAAAAGAAATATAAATATAATTTAAAATATATATATATATATATATTAAAAATAAATAATTAAAAAATGTATAAATATATTATTCGAGTATATTTAAAATAATAAAATAACATCATTTTCGTATAGTTTATTTCAGTTTGAATCATTTTGATATTTAACATCAATAATATATATATATATATATATATATATATATATATATATATATATATATATAATGAATATAAAATATTAATTAAATACACTACCGTTTAAAAGTTAGAGGTCTGTATATATATTTTTTAAATAATACATTACTTTTATTTGATAAAAAAGTATATATTATAAAATATTATTATATTATATTATATTAATCATTATATTCTATTATTATAAATATGTTATATTATATTAATATTATATAATAAAATATTTTACCATTTAAAATTACAGTTTAATATATTTTAAAATGTGATTTATTTACTTTTTTATACATTTGGAGATTTTTCTAAATGGGTTTTATAAATGAGAACTCCATTAATTCTAGTCACATATGAAAAGTACAAACTAAATACACTATACCGTTTAATAGTTACGGGTCTGTAATTTTTTTTAAAATAATACATTACTTTTATTTGATCAAAAAGTATATATTATAAAATAAAATATTATATTATATTATATTATATTATATTATATTATATTATATTATATTAAAATTATATTTAATATTATTACTATTTATAATTAGTGTTTAATATATTTTAAAATGTGATTTATTTACTTTTTTATACATTTGGAAAATTTTCTAAATTAGTTTTATAAATAAGAACTCCATTAATTATATGAAAAGCACAAACTAAAACTTAAACTAAAATTTAACTAAATGTAAAACTAAAAGATGATTTCAAATATTAATAAATTCAATTTTTTCTAAATTTAATATATATATATATATGTATATATATATATACATATATATATATATATATATATATATATATATATATATATATATATATATATATATATATAATTATGGATGCATAATACACAATTAAGGTACAATATGGTAATTTTTTCCTTTTTTTTAATGAATACATTACATTTACTTGACCAAGAACACTTAAAACAATAACTTTGTTAAATATTATTACTATTTAAAATAATGCTTTAAAATAAAATGTAATTTACTTAGCTTTAGCTTTTTATCAATTTTATTATGGAGACTTTTCTAAATGATTTTTATAAATGAGAAATCCATTAAGTCTAATCACATGAACATCTGAGCAGCATCTGAGCAAAATGATAGCAGATTGGAGAGTCTATTATTCTTACAGAGCGTTCGGGGACATGACATGTCAAGTGAAATCACATCAAGACCTTCATTGTCATGTGAATAAAAAAAGAGGTTACGCTGTAAAATGAAATTTCTATTCTCCGTCCTTACTTTACATTATTGAAGCAGCGGCGGTCTGGAGTGTTAAACAAACTGACCCTTGACCTGATCTGACGGTGACATTATTATTATGAGCTCCTGCTGGATTTATGCACTTCATATCAGCCAAGAAAATGAATCCGTATTCCTCCGCATTCTCATCTCCCGAATTCTGCTGTCACATGTAATTCAGTCTCTAGATAGGACGAATAACTCTTGATGGAGACTAAATCAGATCGTATTAACTAATAATTTCTTTGTGAAATTGTGTTGCGGCCGGTGTCAGACATTTGAAACGCTTTCAGATGCTCATTTCCCAGCAGTACGGATTCATAATGATCTTAGAGCGCCACACGGTGGTCGATGTTGGAATTGGAAAGCGGAAAATTAAAATTGGCTGGTTTTTCTTGACACGCAAGCCGTCCAGATCATCAACTAGGGCTTTGTTTACATGTTTAATCTTTGAAGTAACATCTCATTTGTCTGTCTGATTGTGAATTTGACCTTAATACTGAGCTTGCTACATGAATTGGATTCATCTGTATCAGAAAAGGGTAAAACCTCTCTCAATTTTCTACGTAATCTCCCCGAGATTAACTTACTGAATGAAGACCGTAAAACCATTCCCACCATCTCTAATCCCTCTTATCTTCCAAAGCACCTTCCCGTTTCCCAGCAGGAGGAAGACCGCGGCTGAATTTATGACAGGCTTCAGATCGGCCTGTTCTCAGCAGAGAGACCTGAATTAGATTAGTTAGAGTTTGGGTCTGTGAGTGCACTGACCCCAGACCGGCTCATAATCACGACGAGACCAGACTAGTGCGTTACGGTTCATACAGAAAGCCAAAATCAGAGCGCAAACTCGCTCGTGTGAAACAGTGCTGCCTTTCTTTATCTTTTCCTGTGGGTAAATCTAACAAAAACATGTCTGAATTCACCCCAAAATCAAAAGAGAAAACGGATTTATATTTTGCAAGAAAATATGGCCTATTTTTGGACAACTGAGATTGGTGGCACAGCTTTCATGACATTTGTGTGTGTGGTTTAGGTATACCTAAAGTTATGGGAAATCCTTGTCCTTGTGGGGACATTTTTGACAATTTATTGATTTATTTATAAAAAATGCATTTTAATTAAAAATAAACAATAATCAAATCATGATCTGGAATATTTTTTAATGTTAAATTGATTGAAATCTATACACTACTGTTCAAAAGTTTGGGTTCAGTTAATTACAAAAAAAAAAAAAAAAAAAAATTAAAGAAATTTCTTATGCTGACCAAGACTAGATTTATTTGATCAAAAACACCCCAAAAAAATTGTAATATTGTAAAATATTATTAGCATTTAAAATAACTCTTTAATATATTTTACAATGTAATTTATTTTCTTTTTAAATACATTTTAGTATTGAGATTTTTCTAAATGAGAACTCCGTTAATTCTAGTCAGATATGAAAATGAATAATATAATTGGAAAATTATATTAATCTGAATTTTGTTTTGAGATGAAAAATCCAAATATATGAATAGATTTATAATAACATTTCATAATAAAATAAAAAAACAGGTACAAAAATAAAATTATTTCAAAATTAGAAATAAATAATACAAAATTAAAAACAAGTCAGTGGACAAAATTATGTCTGAAAAAATTTTGAATGTTATGTTAATTGAAATCTCTATTTTTGTAATATATTTGGAATATTATACTAATCAGAATTTTGAAATAAAAAACTCAAAATGTGTCTTTAAAATAACATAATACATTTATAGTGATATATTTGATAATAAAATAAAACGGGTATAAAATAAAATAAATTGGTTTTAGGAAATATATTCCAAAGAATAATCTTTTGCTCACCAAGACTGCATTTGTTTGATCAAAAATACAGTTAAAACAGTAATATTGTAAAATATTATTACAATTTAAAACAGCTGTTTTCTATTTTAATAAAACCTTTATAATATAATTTTAATAGTTATATTAATCAGAATGTGTCTTTAAAATAACGTAATACATTTAAATTGACATTTTAAATAATAAAATAAAATTAATTAATTTTAGAGAATACGTTTAAAAGAATAATTTTATATGCTCACCAAGATTTTGTTTGATCAAAAATACTAGAAAACAGTAATATTATGAAATATTATTACAATTTAAAATAACTGTTTTCTATTTTGATGAAACCCTGATGAAATATCTTTACAATATGCTCACCAAAACTGCATTTGATCAAAAATACAGTTAAAACAGTAATATTGTGAAATATTATTATGATTTAAAATAACTGTTTCTATTTTATATATATCTTTACTGTATGATATAATTGGAACATTCTATTAATCATAATTTTGAAAATTTAAAAAAATATAAAAATGTCTTTAAAATAACATAATACATTTATAATGATTAAAAAACAGGTATAAAATAAAATAAATTGGTTTTAGAGAATTTTTAAATAAAAAAAAAATAAAATGAAAATTTTATACATTTATAATGACATTTAATAAAGTCAAAGTTATTAAAAAATAAAGTAAAAACAGTAATATTGTGAAATATTATTGCAATTAAACCTCACTGTTTTTTTTTATTTTTTTTTATTTTGATGAAACCTGTCTTTGTTATATAATCGGAATGTTATATTAATCAGAATTTTAAACTAAATCTAAATCTAAAAACGTCTTTAAAATAACAATTCATTTATAGCGATATATTTCATAATAAAATGGGTATAAAAAATAAAATACAATAAATTGGTTTTAGAGAATATATTCAAAAGAATAATCTTTTGCTCACCAAGACTGCATTTATTTAGCCAAAAATAAAGTAAAAAGAGTAATATTGTGAAATATTATTGCAATTAAACATCACTGTTTTTTTTTTTTTTTTTTTTTTTATTTTGATGAAACCTGTCTTTGTTATATAATCAGAATGTTATATTAATCAATTTTAAACTAAATCTTAATCTAAAAATGTCTTTAAAATAACAATTTACTTAAACGATATATAATAATAAAATTGGAACATTCTATTAATCAGAATTTTGAAAATTAAAAAAATCTAGAAATGTCTTTAAAATAACAATACATTTATAATGATATATGTAATAAACAAACAGGTATAAAATAAAATTGGTTTTAGAGAATTTTTAAATAAAAAAATTACAAATGAAAATTTTATACATTTATAATGACATTTAATATTAAAATGAAACAGGTATAAAATCAAATAAATTGGTTTTAGAGAATTTTTAAATAAAACAAATTAAAAATGAAAATGTTATACATTTATAATGACATTTAATATTAAAATAATAATAAATTGGTTTAAAGAATATATTCAAAAGAATAATCTTATGCTCACCAAGACTGCATTTATTTGATCAAAAATACAGTATAATATTTATTTCATTGATGGCAGCGCTGAACTTCTTTCACCTGCAGTGTCTATCTCTCATGGCCTTTTCATAATCCTATTCCAGTCTTGCGTTGATTTGTGTTTTTTTTTTTTTTTTTTGTTTTGTTTTATTTGTTTGTTTGGGGTTTTTTTGTCTTTAAAGGTCACATACTGTACTACCGTCTATCTCACCAAATAACTTCAATCTTACCATCAGTCCATTAAGGTGCTCACAGTCTTCAGTCCTCTATAACAAAAGATCCAAATCCATAAACATCAAGATATGCTTGATAGTCATTCCCACACCACAGTTTTAAATATATATGCCCAAATCAGATTCCTGATTTCCTTCAAGCTCCCTTTAGTCTAAATCTCTACCTTTCATCTTCAGTCGTTCGGTGTTGTGGTGAGACTGTCATTCACTGTAGTGCATTGCAACGTCCCATCCATCAAACACACTCCATTAATCCAGGACTGTGTGCCATCATGCTGGATATCAGCTCCACTGAACTGAGCAATAGGGAACAATACTGTCTTCATTATGACTTCTATTATTTGAAGGAAGCATCCCGGTTGGGTGGAAAAGAATGGAGGTTATCGAGAAAGACCCCTAAAGAGAAATAAAATGCTCTCTGCTGCCTTTTTCTCTCCGCAAATAGGATTCCATGCTTGATGCTTTCACTATTTTCCAGTGCCATTATTTGTTGGGATATTCGGGTGTGTGCGTTCGTGTGGTCCGATGACTGACTCTGCGAGCGATATGACACTCCATTAAATCAGTCAGACCCCAAGGACTGTTTAAATGGCATTTCGGTGTTATAATGTGATTTTGTGCACTCTAGAAGTCGCTGTCCCATTATGAGGCTATTATCGGCTATATATCATAACTTTATCCATTTAAAGCCATTAAGCTAATTTAAGTTGGCCTTTAATGTCTTTAGTTCTCACAGATAAATAAACAATTAAAAGAAGTTGTTTTTAGAGGATGTTTCCAACATGTTACCACTGGGAATATGAATATTAAGCATTACTCCACTGCTTTTTCTCTACAGGAATAAAATTCTTATGAGAAAAATTGTTGTAGTCTGGATAACTGATACATCTTTGAGGGTTTCTTGCTAATGCAGTTTCTGCAGCATCTAATTAATCAAATGTAATTATTAAATAAATCTGCTTCAATGAAGACAACATTTACATGTTTGATTTAAATGGATAGTTTACATAGTTGCTTTTATGATTTTTTTTTTTATTGTTCATTTTGTCATTGTGTGTTTGTTTGTGTATTTCAATACATTCTTAAAAATAACTTGTTTCATATGTAGAAAAGATAAAGTCAGGTACAGGTTTTCAATGAAAAAGCAAAATGCAAATTACGAAAATTATAATAATATAAATACTAAATCAAAAATAAAATAAAATAATAAAAAATATTATTTTATATTTAATTACATTTATATTATATTTATATTAAATTGCATTCAAACATAATTTGTAATGTATATATTTTCAAATATATATATATAGTAAGCAAATTATAAAAAAAAATATTATAAATATTAAATAAAATAATTATAATATTTTTTTATTTAATTAAATTGATATATACATCTATATATTATATTTATATTAAATATATTAAAAAAATAAAAATGAAATACAAAATTCTAATATATAATATGTACAAATATATAATATAGGTAAAAAAAATAAAATATTATTTTAAATAATAAATTATTAAATTATTAATAAATAATGAAAAATTATTTTAATTTGTATATAATAAATTAAATATTATATTTATATTAATTATATTAAAATAAATTATCCATAATAAATTCTAATATATATATGCTTTATATATATATATATTAAAATAAAATTTTAATAAAAATAAAATTGAAATTAAAAATTCTAATATGTAATATATAAATTATAAAATAATTGTCTACCCATGCAAATTCTATACAAATATTTGGTATTTATGTAATTGTAACACTAAAAATACATAATTGAAGATAGATTACACCCACAAAATGCTTATTTTAAATCTAAAATAACATCTAAAATAAAAATAAAATTATTAAAAATTATTATTTTATATTTAATTAAATTAAAATTTATAATAAATGTATATTATATTCTTTGTATATTTAATATATTAAAAATATATTACAAATTCTGACATATTATGAAAATTAAAATAATATAAATAGAAAATAGAAAAAATTAAATAAAAAAAATCTGTATATATTATATATGAAAATCATTAAGATTCACTAGACAATATATCTTGCGATTTCATATATCTTTACACCATGGAAATCAGTAAAGGTATATTTAAAAAAGTGCTGCATTTGTATTATCCAGAAGATGGCGCTGTTGTGTTTCCAAATTGCTACTGGGATAAACCCGCAATTGTCTACCCATGCACATCCTATACAGATATTTGGTATTTATGTAATTGTAACACTAAAAATACTATTTGAAGACAGATTACACCCACAAAATGCTTATTTTCAATAAGATATTTCTCCAAAAATAAACTATATCTCTGACATGCATTAATTTGTCCCCTCTCTGTTTTTATTTTCAGTTATCCTAACTCAGAGCTGTTTTCACTTCTTAAAAGATCAACATCAGCTGTCCTCAAAATGTTCGTACAAAATGCACTTTTAAATAAGATCAGATATGTTTATGACATTTATAGAGAATCCTTTATTTCTCCTGCCTTTTGAAAAGCAGTAATTGGTGATGTTTTAAAGTAGGCCAGGACATGCAGATATTGCCAGCGTTGTTCTGGTATCTTTCTCGCTGCAGTCAGATTTTGAAAAGTACATTTCGATGCTATTTTGGTCATAACAACCCACACACTGATAGCCATGCACTGACAGCTAACTGAATAAATCACACATTATTAAAAGGATAGGGCTGTGCTTTTTCTTTCTCTGTCTCCTTAACAACACAGTCCCTTGCAGGAGGAAACATAACAATACTGTATGATCGTGATATAATCGGGATCATAGTTCACAGAGATGAAAATTGTAGGGTGTTTTTGGGGAAGAGCAGGCATGATTGCATCACATTTGGTCTCGGCACCTAACCTGAGGGCTTTATGCAACTCTATGCAAATTTTGGCACAATAACTACATTTGGGTGTGAGATTGAAATGCTTGGATCACATTTAATGATCCTGAATGTGAAGAGAGTCCGATGCCAGTTTGTAATGAAATTGGATGCTGGCAGCTTTTCTTTCCCTATTCTGTGAAACTCAGATGATATTTGATCAGAGCCCAGAGATTTTGATAGATATTTGCCAGGGATTGTTCCTTTTTCCTTTCTTGAACATCCACATAGGCAATTATCTAAATATCACTGCATGTAGATTTTGGCTGCCTCCATATTAGTAGAATAATTTTCAAAGTATGTATGAAAAAAAAGGTAAATCTTTTTTGGAGAAATGCAAGTGAAATGATGACTGTAGTAATTCCATTTCTGCATTTTTTTTTTTTTTTTAATGTTTGTAATATTAATATAAATAAATATTAATATATAATATTAATATATTAATATAATATTTGTGTAGTATATTAATAAATGTACAATGTATTATAATAAATTAAATATTAATATATTTTTGTAAATGTTATTGTACACATACATGTTAAATTAATAAATATAAAAATATTGAAAAAAATAAAATATAAAAAATATTATAAAATATTATACAAATATATATTTTTGTATTTATATTTATAATATATTATAAATATATAAAACATTTTTTTTAATTAATCATTTTTTTTTAATCATTTAAAAAAATATGTTTTAATAAAAGACCTGAGTATTCATATAAATAAACTAGGTAATATTTTAGTGCATTCTGTAATATATATGTGTGTATGTATGTATATTACATATTATATTGTATAGTACAAAATACTATTTGCTATTTGTCCATATATCTAAATAGGTGCATACAAACTACACTTGGATAATATACTTTATTATAAAGTATTCTAAAAATAATTCTAAAAATTATATAATTTATATATAATTTATATAATTTAATTTAATTAAACAAAAAAAGTTCTCATGAAAGACCTGAATATTCATATAAATAAACTAGGTAATATTTTAGTGCATTCTGTAATATATATATTTTGTAATTCTGTAATATATAATATATAATACGTATTATATTATATAGTACAAAATACTATTTGCTATTTGTCCATATTTGTCCACACTCTTGGACAATATACTTTATTATAAAGTATTATAAAAATATTATAAAAATAATATATATTTATATATTTATGTTTATAATATATTATAAATGTATTTAGAAAAATACAAAATAAATTAAAAAATTTAATTTAATTTAATTACATTTCATTTAAAATATTTTTTTTAAAAAAAGTTTATTCATAGAAATAAACTAAGTAATATTTTAGTGCATTCTGTAATGTATAGGTGCATACAAACTACACTTGAATAACATACTTTAAACTACAATAAATAGCGTTATTACTTATATATAAGCATTATTACTTATTACTTATAACGTCCATATATATAATATATTAGATAGTATATCTACTACCTAAAAAAGGTATCGTTAATTATCCAGTTTTGTTGACATTACAAAACCTACCATAGCAAAGGTGTCATGAATATTAATAAGAACGTGCTGACGTTGCGTAGTAGCCTTCCAATGACAAAGACTTTGATTTTGAATATTAAGCATTGATGCTGACGTTGCGTGGTTGACCTCCAATTCTAAACAACTGGCTCATGAATATTAATAAACAAACCTTCATCGTAGTTGAAGTCGTCTCTTATCTGGATATATAAGAAAACCCCCTCTTCCAGACCCCGGTAATGGTAGCGTCTGCTGTGATAGTGAGTCTGGTTTCCTCACCTTCGGAAAAAGCGGATCTGTTTGTACGAAATCGCGGCTGAGGTTCGAAGGTTCGTTCTCTTCTTTCCGCGCCCGAGCAGGATTCTCAAACCGTCAAACTGGAGTCGTTCAGGATGACCATGTTCAAAGGGAAACGTCGAAATCACCGGTGTGAGTTTACGACCATCAGTATAACTTTGACAATGTGTTGTTTGCTTTCAGTGCATTTTCGCATTATTTATATAAGCTCCCAGTTAGTCATTAGAAAGCGTAATAATGGTAAACATATGTTTGTATCTTTTCCATGTCCTTTCAGTCAGTCTCACCTGTTCAGTTCAGTTGCATGTTGGCAGATTTTCAGTGTTGTGCATGAGTAGTGATACACATGACTCCAGGCTCCTGTCATATCTATATCTGAAAGATAAGACATCCTCATAATGCTGAATCTATGATTGAAGTGCTCTGATATGTGCATTTGCTATCTATTGAAGCCCTTGGCAACTCTATTATGTGTTATTGCAGGATGATGGTTGTGTTTTGATATTTCTGGCCATTCAGGAGATGAAATGATCAGTCTTTAGTGAATAGACGGTGTCTTTGTTCTCTTCCAATACTTCACTGAGCCAGAATCAACTGAAAAACTTCAGGTTTCTCTTAATGGTACTTTTCATGACCATTGTCCTCCTCATCTTCCTCCTCATCACCATCATGACAGATGTGCAGGTAATCCATTAGCAGCAACTAAACCTGAGATGCATGTTAAAAAATGACATTATGCACACAAAAAGTAGTTATTGTAGTTAAGTAAAACCATAAAAAAAGCTGAAATAAAAAAATATGAATTCATTAAAAAAATAAAATAAACTATATTAGAATTATTAAAAAGTAAAATATTTGAAAAAACTCACAACAAAATTACTAAAACTTTAACAGAATAAAAATTAATTCAAAATATTAATAAAAGCTATAATATATCATTGTTATATATCGGTGATGATATAACAACACTGGTTATGAGGATAGACTGCTTATATTATGGTTAAGGAAGTGCTGATTCCTCATTCTGTTAATAGGTAGACATACTTTTTAGCATTTGGTTTTTTATTTAGTATTTTTAATGAGCCAATTTTAATTTAAAAACTACATTCAGTGTTTGCACTCATAAAATATCAAATACTCAAAAAATATCAATATGAAAAAATAGCATCTATTCATATACACTGAAAAAAAAATTGGGGGTAAAACTATTTTCACAAAGAAATCACTAGTAAATTTAATTAACTACAAGGGCCTAATTTTTTTTTTTTTTTTTTTTTTTGCTTTATTGAAAATTGTTACGTTTTGATGTTTTGGCACATAAATCCGAGCTGGATTTTTTTTTAGGTATGGTTCCTTGTTAAGTTTCTGTTATAATTAAAATTCAATAAATATAAATTCTAAAACAAAATTACAAGGAAACACATTGAATTAAATGTGAAATTTAAAGTGGAAAGAAGAAAAAAAGAATATTTTCTTGTAAAACATACTCCAATAATCTTATTTACAACTTTGAAAAATCATTTTTGTAAATTTGAACTTACAACACTGAAAAAAAAAATGGTGGTTTTATAATTTATTTAACTACAATTATATCAATACTCGTATCAAATATGATGAACAAAATAGCATCTATTCATATACACTGAAAAAAAAATTATCACAAATTTAATTAACTACAAGGACCAAAATTATTATTTTTTTGTTTTACTTTATTGAAAATTGTTACGTTTTGATGTTAGCCCCGCCCCCTCCCACCCCCATTGTTATATGTTATAATTAAAATCCAATTAATATAATTAAAAAAAAATAAAAAATACAAGGAAACACAATGAACACTGAACCAGTAACGCATTGAATTAGATGTGAAAATTTGAAGTGGAAAGATGAAGAAATAATATTTTCTTGTAAAACATATCCAGTAAACTTATTTTCTTACGGTGTTAATTTGAACATATATGATCTTGTAATAATACTCAAATTCTTTGTGTATTTTTAGCTGTTTCATTTAAGTGAAACTGTTTGGTTCTAAAACATGGTTGTCACTCTTTCTAAAACCCAAACTGTGAATGTGCTCGTATCTGGCGTCCTAAAACAGACTGTAAACCATATTCTGCTTCTGCTGTGTGAACATAGCCATGCATAATCTATGCAAACCTTATGTTAAACAGAATCTATACACATCTGCATCTTGAGATCTTCAACACCCATACGTCTTAAAACTAGCACGTTCTAAAAGTAGAAATTTCTAAATTTATGAACAGCCCCACATTACTTTGCATCCCTTTTGACATTCAGATGTGCATCAGGAGGAAAGAGGCATATAAAGACAATGATCTAATCAGAAGACTACAGTTGTTTTTACTGCTCAGTTACTAATAATAGAGAGATTTTTTTGTGCTATTTTTATTAGACAATCTTTATGAAACCTTCCAGTTCCTTCTGGGCCTGTTGTCTATTGTGTGATAAGCCTGTCAGTGCAAGTTTATAGATCTCAGAGCCACAATGCACATCTGACGGATGGATTTGACCTGGTCATCCCACTGCGCTGTGAGGAATGGGGCTGTGAGTGTGACGGTGATGAGTGTGGACTTGGTCCCAACCGCTGTTTAAATTTCACAAGAATTGCAATGTCCTCTGGCCTCGAACGAAATATATATGCACAGACAGACAAAATTGCATGGTAAAGTAATGCTTATATTGTTTAATTCTATCTAAACTCCTGCGGATGTTCTTGTTAGTTAATTGGTTTTATTTCAGCTAGGCGCAGAGCTGCATCATAAACTGAGCTATATTAGATCTGTCATCACTTAATCGTGTAATTCATTGCGTCCTGCTCCAGTCTTGTAAATTCCCAATGCCCAGCTGTTATACCTGTTGGTACAATTAAATTCCAGCTAGGTGTAAAGCAGATGTCTTATAGTGCTATATCAGATGGATTATTTCAGTAGTGACAGGAAAACAAAGACAGCGTTTTAAGAGACGCAGACTGAGTGGAAAAGCTTTATGAGACATCCAGTCAAAAAAATGAAGTATCCTTGGGTTGTAAATGTAAAAGGAATGACCGCTTCTAAGACAAAAGCATGTGCTTTCTGTCATTGCATCTGTAATTCTTGCTTTTATCCCAGCCAGTCAGAATGTAGGATATTTAAAGCAACATTTTTTTTCAATTTATGAACTAAACTTTACCATTATGAAATGTTTTGCACTTAAAATTTATATTAAAACTTGGCAACTGGGGTTTAGAGAAATTAAGCGTTAAAGACATTACAGGTACTGTATGTAAAATTTTGGTGTTTTATATTAGCTAAGCTAATTGAACTACTTAAATCTGCTTTGCACTGTTTTATTTGATGTGTTTAAATAATGTATCATTAAATGTGCGTTAATATGCAGGTTGGTATATTTATTATTCATACTATTAGTATGTACTATAATATTTATTAATATTTTAAATTAGCTTTTATTTTTTGAATTTTTAGTTTTAGCATACTTTTGTAGAATATTACGTTTAAATATTTGCGTTTAGCTCTAATTTATTTAATTTTTTTTTTTAAAATGTTAGTAGTTCACTTATCTATATTTATCATTATTATTATTGTTATTTATTATAGTATTATTATTATTATTATTATTATTATTATTATACTATTATAGTATTTATTAATATTTAGCTTTTATTTTTGTATTTTTAGTTTAAATTTTAATTTTACTTTACGTTTTAGAAATTTTGTTATGTATTTTTGTAATATATTACATTTTTAAATATTTCTGTTTAGCTTCAGTTTGTTTTTATTTCAGCTTTAGTTTTTTAATTCTTTATTTTTGTTTGTTTGTTTTTTTTGGTTTTAGTTAAAAAAAAAAAAAGATCAGCCAGTAATGATTACAAAATAAACCCTTCATAATCCTACAATAATGATATTTTAAGCTCAGTTATATTAATACATTTATTTTGCAAGTCATTTTTTTATTTTATTTTATTTTTTTTTATTTCGTTTTGTTTTATGCCTGCTAGGTTTTATTTTTATGGTGTCAGTTTTATGCTTGCTAGGTTTTGTTTTGTTTTATTTTATTTTATTTTATGGCATGGCATGGCAGAAGATTTTGCTATGCTAGTTATTGTTATAATTAATTTAACCTGAAATTTCTCTTTTTATTGTTTATAATTGTTTAGGGTGACATTTTTATTTCAAGAAAATCTTTTTTTTTACTGTAAAACATTACATTTACATTGTCTTAGAACATTTTTATATAATTATAAATTATAAATTATATGGTATTACATTTTTGTTACACATTTTTCTCAAAAAAAAAAAAATTATTCTCAGTAAATCTCTTTTTTTAGTATATGTTAATTTTATAGTAAAATAATAATAATAATAATAATAATAATAATAATAATAATAATAATAAAAATGTTTTTACCCTAACTTTTTTTTTTTCTTTTTTCTTATGTGTCACATCATTTTGGGGCAGCATAACGACTCGCCAGCTCACAATCACAACTTCAAAGTCCTTAAATCCTAGTTGGACTATGAATACTGTGGCTTCGTTCTAAAATCTCTCGTTGATCTGTGGTTTCAAGCGTGGTAACAGGATTTTTTTAGCATGAATACTTTGCCGTAACTGATTTAGTGCAAAAGAAAATTCAGCCAGATTATCATCAAAAGGCATGATCGCTTCATACGGCCGGATTATCAGAGCCAACCCGCTCTGGAGATGTTTATGTTTGCTTTAGCTGCTCGCATCTCGCTGCACGCGTCTGATCACCGGCTATAAGCCCGTTAACACCCCAATCCCTCAGGCACTTGCAGTGCTTCATTATTTACTCATTTAAAACAGAGTTTGTGCTTCATGTCTCAGCTTTTCATCGCACCATCATATTGTCTGCAGCAGAGTTAGGGCTTCGTACGAGGATGTGATGAGGCCGGTCTGCCTACGGAGGTCCCTGCAGTGCTGAGGTTTAACATCTCACTGACCAACTCATGTAGACGCAACTGTACGAGAAATAAAGTGCGTATGAGTGTAGTCAGACGTGGCACATTTAATTAGGTCACTAAAGGAATTTTAAATGAATGCATAAGTAAGCCACAGAAAATATCTGCACGGGCTCTTTCGTGGTCTCTACATGTGCTGTTAAAAAAATAGTTCATGCAAAAATGAAATTAGCATTATTTACTCGCCTTCATGGCTTGCTTTCATTCGTACAACATAAAAAATGTTTGCATGTTCATGCTGATGTTTTGTACAATTTCCAAACAGCATCTTAGAAGTAGACGAGATAAGAAAGGTGGACATTTACACCACATTTCATGTCATATTTTCAGAAGCATCAACATAATTATCTGTGTACCTCCTGCTAGGTATCAGGTTTTGAATAGACGCCACATGGAGATGTATATGGCTGTTAGAGATTGTGTTTGTGTGCTATATTAAGGTATGTGAGCATGTACCTTACGCTTGTTGTGACTTTCAGACGTGACAGTGTGCTAAGTGGAAGAAAATGAAGGGTTGGCTGTAAGCAGCAGTCTGCTTGCTCTTCTGTTTAGCAAGCAGTAAAACAGATGGCAACTGAGGATAATTCAGCACCCAGCTGGGAGTATATATATATATATATGTTAGACAGCTTGCTGGAATACTTAATTCTGATTGGTCAGTATAGTTCTGCAAGTGTTAAATTAAATGACTGACAGTTTTCTTCGACAGTGGTTTATTTTAAAATAATTCACATTTTTATTTCATATATAATGAAAATGAGACTTTGCTGTGCTAGTTGCATATGTAATTTATTTCTTTTGGAATTCAAACCTAAATTTATGTAATACATTTATTTTGAAATAATTATTTTATTTTCTATTTTATTTTATTTTATGGCAACAGATTTTGCTTTGCTACTTAAAGTTATCATTAATTTAACTTTAAATTATTTATTAATTTATTTTAAAATAATGTAAATTTAATGTGTATTTTAAGGTAACAGACTTTGCTGTGCTAGATACATCATTTATTTATTTTACAATTTAAGCTTAAGTTTATTTTAAGTTTAATAATATTAATACATGTATGTTTCAATATTTTATTTTGTTTTATTTTATGTAATGATCAGCCAGTAATGATCACAAAATAAACCCTTCATAGTCATGCAATAATTATATTTCAGTTATATTAATACATTAATTTTGCAATTTTTATTTTATTTTATTTTAACAGTGTAAGTGGGATAATGCCCAGTCAGCCAGCCATGATCACAAAATAAAACCTTCATAGTCATACAATAATTATATTTTAAGTTCAATTACTTTATTTTATTTTATTTTATTTTATTTTATTTTATTTTATTTTATATTATCCATGAAAGTGGGATAATACCTAGTCAGGCAGTAATGATCAAAAAATCCTTCATATTCATACAATAATTATATTTTAAGTTCAATTATTTTATTTTATTTTATTTTATTTTATCCATGTAAGTAGAATAATGCCCAGTCACCCAGCCTTGATCACAAAATAAACTCTTCATAGTCATACAATAATTATATTTTAAGTTCAGTCACTTTATTTTATTTTATTTTATTTTATTTTATTTTATTTTATTTTATCCATGGAAGTGGGATAATACCTAGTCAGCCAGTAATGATCAAAAAATCCTTCATATTCATACAATAATTATATTTTAAGTTCAATTATTTTATTTTATTTTATTTTATTTTATTTTATTCATGGAAGTGGGATAATACCCAGTCAGCCAGTAATTATCACAAAATAAACCCTTCATAGTCATACAATAATTATATTTTAAGTTCAATTATTTTATTTTATTTTTTTTTTATTTTATCCATGTAAGTGGGATTACACCCAGTTACCCAGTAATGATCACAAAATAAACCCTTTAATAGTCATACAATAATTATATTTTAAGTTCAGTTCTTTTATTTTATTTTATTTTATTATATCCACGTAAGTCGGATAATGCCCAGTCAGCCAGTAATGAACACAAAATAGACCCTTCATAGTTAATTATATTTTAAGTTCAATCATTTTGTTTTATTTTATTTTATTTTATTTTATTTTATTTTATTTTATCTTATTTTATCTTATTTTATTTTATTTTATATTTATCCATGTCTGTGGGATAATGCTCAGTCAGCCAATAATGATCACAAAATAAACCCTTTCAAATTCCTACAATAATTAGAAGTAATGACAGGCTGTCATTTTTTCCACTGTATATTTAGGAGTGTTTTTTTGTTTCCTCCACTGCATTACAGTTTTGATCAGAATAACAGCAGTGCACAAGCATCACTTGTAATTAAAATAGTTTGATTCTGTTCATTTCACATACGTTTCTTACATATTTCAGTTTCACCAACCGCCCCTTCTCTCTCTTTCTCTTTCTTTTCTAAAAAGAATGTGTTTTGATCTCAGAAATGAGAGCATCTTAATGCAGTGGTTCACAAATGGCTTTACAATGGATGTCAAGTTGCAATCATGAATTGCATATTACACTGAACTGCGTGGACACAACTATATGCAAAATTACACTACATAGGTTAAAAAGGAAAATTACCGTTTTGTGATACATAAACAAGCACAGGAGTGTGATTTACAGAACACACACTGGGATAAATATTGCAGTAGTATTAGCCACATTGCTTACTGACCAAAATACAATAGAGTTTGATTGCATACACAGCTGAAGATGCGAGTTGATAAGCCTATTTGTATTGCTATGCTAACTAGAAATGGTTATATGTGTTTTGCATTTTGCATTGGTTTTTCTATTAGCCGTATTTTCAGAAGAGATCCTGACCCAATCATTTCCTCATAACGAACCCCATGTTTATTTATTCTTTGCATAATCTGCCACTGCAGAAATTGCAGCATTTTTGTGATTTTATGGTTGTATGCTATTGTGTTTGTGGTGTGTTTGTAAGTTCTGATAATAGATTAGGTTGTTCATGATATACAGAAACAAAACAGTAAATCAGAAGTAGCTTTTCGTTTTTGAGAGTTGCATGTCAGATTAAAATGATTACACAGGAGAACATCTCATCACATTAACTATGGACATGTTCTACTAGCATTTGACAACCAGATGCTTTCTGTCTTCATTTTGAATAGTACATCTATTTATTTGGAATGAATTTATTTTGCAAAATGCTTGAAAACTGTTCTTGTGCATAAAACAAACACCCTCAGTTTGAATATTTTATTTTATTTTATTTTATCCATGTAAGTGGGATAATGCCCAGTCAGCCAGTAATGATCACATAATAAACCCTTTCTAAGTCCTACAATAATTTGAAGTAATGACAGGTTGTCATTTTTTCCACGCTATATTTAGGTGTGTTTTTGCGTTTCATCACATTAACTATGGACATGTTCCACTAGCATTTGACAACCAGATGCTTTCTGTCTTCATTTTGAATAGTACATCTATTTTTTTTATCATTTGGAATAAATTTATTTTTGCAAAATGCTTAAACTGTTCTTGTGCATAAAACAAATACCCCTCAGTTTGAATATTTTATTTTATTTTATTTTATTTTATTTTATTTTATTTTATTTTTTTTTTTTTATCACATAAGCTATGGACATGTTTTACTATCATTTGTCAACCAGATGCTTTCTGTCTTCATTTTGAAAAGTACATCTATTTTTTATCATTTGGAATTAATATATTTTTGCTAAATGCTTGAAAGCTGTTCTTGTGCATAAAACAAATACCCCTCACTTTGAATATTTTTTATTTTATTTTATTTTATTTTATCACATAAACTATGGACATGTTCTACTATCATTTGACAACCAGATGCTTTCTGTCTTCATTTTGAATCGTATATGTATTTTTTTTTTATCATTTGCAATGAATTTATTTTTGCAAAATGCTTGAAAACTGTTCTTGTGCATAAAACAAATACCCCTCAATTTGAATATTTGTTTATTTTATTTTATTTTATTTTATCATATAAACTATGGACATGTTCTACTATCATTTGACAACCAGATGCTTTCTGTCTTCATTTTGAATAGTGCACATTTTTTATAATTTGGAATACACTTATTTTTGCGAAATACTTGAAAACTGTTCTTGTGCATAAAAAATACCCCTCCGTTTATTTTATTTTATTTTATTTTATTTTAATTAATTTATTTTTTATTTAATTTAATTTAATTTTATTTTATTTTATCACATAAACTGTGGACAAATACCCCTCAGTTTGAATACTTTATTTTTTTTATTTTATAATGCTTTATCTAATGCTATGTCATTTTGAAGTGTCTAAATACTTTTTTTTGGACATGTTAAATAACAAATGTTTGTGACTAAGGACTTGGTTTTGAATAGGACTTGTTTCAGATGCCACGCATGTCTCTTTGTGAGTAGCCGTCTCAATGGAAAGCTTTCATGGTGCTACGATCCAAACAGTGAAAAAGCTGCACTCCCCCCTCATCCAGCGCAGGGTTCAGGACCACGGAGAGCTCCTCTCGGTTCGGCCTGTCTCCAGGCAACCATTAGAAGTCCGGCGAACAGATGCAGATGAATGAAAATTTTCCCTTGTGGCCAGAGCTGCGTCCCCTCTGTGCCTACCATCAATCAGCGAAAAAATGAAAAATAGACTTCACTCTCTTGCATCTCTCTGCTTTATTGGACAGATGCCCTTGCCCGGGTACCTTATACGTCTGAAGCAAGCAAACAAGCGCTTTATTAAATGGGAATCAGAGCCTGATTTCTCATAAAGCATGCTGTTTGGAGAAGTGACGTTGGCTAGGCCATGTCTGAGTCACTTTGTGCTTGAGCATTTACCCCAGATCAGCATAAATAACAGGATTTCTGCACGGAGATGCTTTCCGAAAAGGCTTTATGTTTTCTGTCATATTTTATCCTGCGTTTGAAGCGCAGGAAGCTTTGTAAACATGAAAAAACGTCCTTGTTTTTGGTCAGAGATTTGTTAAAGGAATTATTCAGCCAAAAATGAGTTTGTTTCTTTATCAGAACAGATTTGGAGTCACTCTGCAGTGAATGGGTGCCGTCAGAATGAGAGTCCAGACAGCTGATAAAAACATCACAGCAATCCACACGACTCCAGTTCATTATTTAATGTCCTGTGAAGCAAAAAGCTGCGTGCTTGTAAGAAGCAAATCTATTATTAAAACGTTTTTCACTTTTTGCTTCCAGCTAAAATATGAGTCCTCTTTCCATAATATTGCTTTCTCCAGTACAATGTCTCGTCTGAATCAGAGGACATATGCACAGATCAAACACTGTTTACAAGCAAAAACAGGCCAAAACATTTCTAAACAAATATACTTGTGGTTTTTGATGTGAGAGGACAACAGGGAATGTACTGTTTTATACTGGATGAAGCATTATTATTGAATTATTGTTTTTCTTTTTGTTTTTTGATAGGGCCCTATGAAATTTGTTTGAAATTTGTTATTTTTCCACAAATTCCATTTTATTGAATTTTTTTTTTTTTCAAAATTTGCATTTAAAATTTTTCTAGACCCTTGTTTTAATTGTTAAAACAGGTAAATTAAAAATATTAATCAAAAAGCATGTATAATTAATTGAAATAATGAAACTTTGCAATTTAACAGTAATTTATTAGAAGTTTGACAAAAAAATTATGTTTTTAAGGTGCTATGAAATACTTTTACATTTTTTTTTTTTTTTTTTTTTAATTCTGTTTTCTGTTAATTTTCTGGATTCCATTTTAATGGTTTCATGAAATTTCATAAAATCAAAAGCATCTCTAATTAATTGATTTTAGAAAAAATAATTTTATTCATCTTTTTTCAGAGATACTGTGTTGTGTATTTACATTTTACATTAATCAAAAAGCATGTCTGATTAATTAAAATCATGAAACCTAACAATTTAACAGCAATTTATTAAAAGTTTAACAAAAATTGCATTTTTTCTGACATTCTGTGTTTTCAGTTAATTTTCTGGATTCCAATTTAATGGTTTCATTAAATTTTAATAATCAGAAGTATCTATGATTAATTTAAAAAAAAAATCAGTTTTTTCAGAAATACTGTGTTGTGTATTTACATATCTAATTAATTGAATTACACTTAACAATTTAATAGCAAGTTATGTTTATTTATTATGTTTAACAAAAGATTGCTTTTTTAAGTCTCTATGAAATACTTTTAATTTTACTCAAATTCAGTTTTATTTTTACCAAATTCGGTTTTCTGTTAATCTCTAATTAATTGATTTTATGAAAAATATTTTTTTTAGAGATACTGTTGTGTATTTACATTTTACATGAATCAAAAATCATGTCTAATTAATTGAAATCATGAAACTTAATTTTTAAGGCCCTATGAAATACTTTTTAATTTTTTTCTCAAAATTCAATTTTATTTTTTACCAAATTCTGTTTTCCATTAATTTAATAATCTCTAATTAATTGATTTTATTAAATTTTTTTTTTTCAAAAATACTGTTGTGTATTTATATTTTACATTAATCAAAAAGCACGTCTGATTAATTGAAATCATGAAACTTAACAATTTAACAGCATTTTTTTTTTTTTTTTTTTTTTTTATTGCATCTTTTTATAAACATTTCAACAAACAACATACAACAAACAAGCAATGCCCATCTTTTACAATGCTAGTGAAAAGAAGAGAAAAGAAAAGAAGAGGAAAAAAAAAAAAAAAAAAAAAGAAAAGGATGCATTATTGCATACCAAAACTCAAAATATTGCTTAACGAGACATCAATATAATCCAAGTATGGAGTCCAAACTTGAGGAAAAGCTTCAGTAGACATATGAATAAGACAAGTTAAAAATTCTAAGGGAATCATTTAGCATTTTTTTAAAAGGCCCTATGAAATAATTTTTTTAATTTTTTTTTTTCTCAAATTAATTTTTTTTTAACCAAATTCTGTGTTTTCCATTAATTTTCTGGATTCCATTTTAATGGTTTCATTAAATTTGAATAATCAAAAGCATCCCTAATTAATTGTTTTTTTTAATAATTATTATTTTATTTATTTCTCTGGTTTTTTTTTTTAGTTGTGTTTTTTTGCATTTTTCTGCTAAATATTAATTAAAAATGTTGTTTTAATTATAATTTTATTATGAGTAGTAGTACTATAATTATATTACGTAATATATTTCTGTCACAGTTTCTTCAAGTTAAACCGAACTTTTATTTTGACAGGCTGCTGTGAAGACCTTTACGTTTCTGTTTATATATGATTTGGTGTTAGTTTTCCTCAAAAGAATTGTTAAAATACCCATGAAGTGACTCTCAGAGCATTTTTACAGTTTAATATTTACAGACACTAGTCCATATCACATTTTGATTTAAGTGTACTGACCTACTTTTGATTTATTCATCCCAAATTTAGCAAATTCTGTCACATTCCGCGTTATACAGTAAATTCCATTTTAATGACTGGATTCCGTGATTCCATCCATGTTTTCCGCATCATGGAAATCATAGGAAATTACAAGGCATTAAGTCATATAGATTACTTGGGAATTATTGTGATTTTTTTATTAGCTGTTTGGACTCTCATTCTGACGACACCCATTCATCACAAAGGATCCATTGGTGAGCAAGTGATGCATAATTTTCACAGCTCAAGCTGTTACTAACCACTAGACATAGTCTGTCCATATCTATCATCAGTATGAGATTTCATAGCTACAGTACAAGGTGTGAATGTAGCCATATCATATTTATCTTAAAGCATTTCTGTGGCAGAGTTTCCCCTCTGAATTCCCTTGTATCGCAGCAGTGGAGTGTTTTTGTGATAAATGCTGCAGACAAGAGTGCTTGGTTGTGTGGGTCAGATAGTTGAGATAAGTCTCACAGATGTTCTGTACTTTGTGCTATCGCTCAAGGATGATGGTGTGATTAAAAAATGCTTTAATGTGCATATAGTTGCACCAAGGTCAAGAGCTTCAGCATTCCTTCTCTTCCTATTCATCACTTCTCTTTCTGTTACTGCAGGGGTGAAATGAAGTTGTTTTAGTGCAGGTTTTCAACTATAGTTCCTTGAAAGATATACTCTGGATAAAAATTTTTATCTAAAGCCATCCGAGATGTACTGTAGATGAATTTGTTTCTTCATCAGAACAGATTTGGAGAAATTTAGCATCACATCACTCAGCAATGGATTCTCTGCAGTGAATGGGTGCCGTCGGGATGGGAGTCCAAACAGCTGATTAAAAACATCACAAGTAATCCACACGACTCCAGTCCATAATTAATGTCTTGAGAAGTGAAAAGCTGTGTTTGTAAGAAGCAAATCCATCATTAAGACCTTTTTTTTTTTTAATTCCATGCTAGTAACATGCTAGTAACTTGCTAATCACGTTAGCAACATGTTAGTAACATGCTGATCATGCTAACAACAAGTTAGTAACTGGCTAATCATGATAGAAACATGCTAATCAAGCTAGTAAAATGTTAATAATACTAGCAACATGCTAGCAACTGGCTAACCATATTAGTAACATGCTAATAACTTGCTAAGCATGATAGAAACATGTTAGTAACATGCTAATCATGCTAACAATGTGCTAGTAACATGCTAATCATGCTAGCAACATGCTAGTAACAGGCTAATCATGATGCTAACAACATGATAGTAACATGTTAATCATGCTAACAACATGCTAGTAACAGGCTAATCATGATAGAAACATGCTAGTAAAATGCTAATCATGCTAGTACAATGTTAATAATACTAGCAACATGCTAGCAACTGGCTAACCATATAAGTAACATGCTAGTAACTTGCTAATCATGCTAGTAACATGCTAGTAACATGCTAATCATGTTAACAACATGCTAGTAGCATGTTAATCATGTTAACAACAAGTTAGTAACCGGCTAATCATGCTGACAACAAGCTAGTAGCATGTTATTCATGCTAACAACATGTTAGTAACAGGCTAATCATGATAGAAACATGCTAGTAACATGCTAATCATGCTAGTAAAATGTTAATAATACCTATCAACATGCTAGCAACTGGCTAACCATATTAATAACATGATAGTAACTTTCTAATCATGTTAGTAACATGCTAATCATGATAGAAACATGTTAGCAGCATGTTAGTAACATGCTAATCATGCTGGCAACATGCTAGTAGCATGTTAATCATGCTAACAACATGCTAGTAACATGCTAATCATGATAGAAACATGCTAGTAACATGCTAATCGTGCTAGCAACATGTTAATAACATGCTATTTATGCTAACAACATGCTAGTAACAGGTTAATCATGATAGAAACATGCTAGTAACATGCTAATCATGCTAGCAACATGTTAGCAGCATGATAATCATGCTAGAAACTTGTTAGTAACATGCTAATCATGCTAGCAAATGGCTAACCATGCTAGTGACATGATAGTAACTTGCTAATCATGTTAACAACATGCTAGTAACATGATAATCATGTTAGACACATGTTAGCAACTTGCTAATAACATGTTAATCATGCTAGAAACACATTAACAACATGTTAGTAACTTGCTAATCATGCTAGCAACATGCACATCATGCTAGAAACATGCTAACAACATGCTAATCATGCTGGACGCATACTAATAAAATGCTGATCATGTTAGAAACATTTTAACAACATGCTAGTAACATGATAATCATGTTAACAATATGCTCCTAACATGGTAACCATGCTGGTAACTTACTAATCATGCTAACAACATGTTAATCATGCTAGAAGCATGCTAGGATACATGGTTAATCATGTTAGACTCATGATAGCAACATGCTAATTCATGCTAGAAACGTGTGTTCCCACTCTGTCGTAAACTTCAACCATTTAAACATCGCACAAATGAATTATCTAACCTAGCGCTTTAGCATTAAAGGCTTGCTGCTATCAGGAATTTGCATGCAATGCCAATTCGCAGACAATCCCTTCTAAAAAAAAATTCAGTTTGCCTGCTATATGTGAATTGTGTTTGTAATAGACTGCGTCTCTCATATATATCTCATTCTGTTGTTATTCAAGAAGCAGTTTGCACAAGATCACTTTCAGAGAACAGATATTTGGGAAAACGAACTTCTGCAGTATTTTTAGAATACAGGATATGTTTTTTTTTTCTTGTTTTACAATCCCAGGGCTCCAAATTATTTGCTGAACATCAAACAGGCCCCACATTGTTCTCCCGCACCACGCTCGAGTCATTAAAGGCTGATTCAGAGAGAAGTTGCATGGATTTATTTGCCCGGTCGTGGTTTGAAAACCAAAACCGACAACCTGCAACGAGAACTCATTACTACAGGTGTTTGATTCTGAATTCTTCTGTGTTTCCGCAGATATCAACATGGCCGGAGAGCCGAAACCCTACAGGCCTAAAGCAGGATCCAAACGACCCCTGACTGCTGTCTATAGGTGAGCACTATATGTATTGTACATGGACTACAAATGCACTGGGCATTTTATTTCAGATAGCATAGTGCAGTGTAAATGAAATGCATTTGCTGTCCTTGTTAGGAGAGCTGAGGTAGAGCGGATTAAAGTCTGGTTGGTGTGGCTGAATGAAGCCGTCAGCACATTTGTCATATTATCAGGTTTAGATAACAGAACAGCCCGCGGACTGCGTTTATCAGCACATTCGTTCAATTGCTGAAGTTGCAGTTGTGTCTCACAGGTTCGGTTAGATGGTTCAACCCTTATAGGAAGCGAAAAGCTCTCCAGACACATCAGTGAAAACTAACCAAGCAGAAAATGAGTGAAAAATCAATGTTTGAAAGGCTATTAGGCATTTACTCCTGTAATGACAAGCTTTTATAGGGATTCTAAGCTTTTTATAGCAAACAATAAATACTAACTAAATGTTAAATAAATAGTGACAGGACTGTGAAACAATTACTGGATTAGTGCTGTTTATGTTTTTGTCCTCCTTTTATTTGCACTTAGCAGAGAATAATAGAATCATAGTAATGAAATATTGAATTTCAGATTATTTTTGGCAGTTCCAATTACTTATGATCCTGTAAAAGTGTCTATCCAAGTTTTTTGTGTTATATGATTGTATTTTACTTTAGCTGATTCTCAGTTTTTATTTTTTTATTTCTCACTCATTATATTTTTGAAATTCATTAATTCTTGATTTGCATTTCAAATCAACTAATTCAAACCCAATCCATTATGTAATCTGAGGTAGGCCTAATTAGGAGAGCAGAACAGGAGGAAACCAACAAAAAAGAGCTTTGAATGTTAATTAGCTTGGTCGAAGAAACGAAAAGAAGCCTATAATGGAATATAATGAGTTAGATGACCTCAAATCATCCTCATTCCAGTTTGTATAGCTGACAGGATATTTATAATATGCATGAAATGTATTTAAATGAACAATTGCATTAGGTTTGACCTTGTTTGCATCCTTTATTGTTGTCCTGATGTTATTGTGCACAATTAATCATTAGTGCATTTTATCCTTTAGAAAAGATTAATTAGAAAAACATAAATTAACAGTCATATATTTATAAAATGTGAGCCTGGACCACAAAACCAGTCATAAGGGTCAGTTTTTCAAAATTTAGATAAATAGGCTTTCCATTGATGTATGATTTGTTAGGATAGGACAATATTTGGCTGAGATACAACTATTTGAAAATCTGGAATCTGAGGGTGCAAAAAAATCTAAATATCGAGAAAATCACCTTTGAAGTTGTCCAAATGAAGTTCTTAGCAATGCATATTACTAATCAAAAATTAAGTTTTAGTATTTACGGTAGGAAATTTACAAAATATCTTCATGGAACATGACCTTTACTTAATATCCTAATAATTTTTGGCATAAAAGAAAAATTAGATAATTTTGACCCATACAATGTATTGCTGGCTGTTGCTACAAATATATCTGTGCTACTTAGGACTGGTTTTGTGGTCCAGAGTCACAAATAACATTAACTTAGAGTGTAATAAACAAACTCAACCTTAGAGTATTGAACTGGGTAGATTACTTTCAAATTTTAGTCTGTTACTGAGTCCACATTACATGAGACAAAATTGCAGTTAGTAACGTTTATCCATTACATTACACATTTTAGGTAATATATTTACACTGATTACTTTTAGATTACTTTTGACCTGACTCATTTAATGCATTGATTTAAATAGAATAATCAACCGTATTGATATAAAAATACAAAGAGTAAAAAAAATATATATATATTACATTTGTTGTTATTAACAACATGAAGTGAATTAAACATTACATTATGTCGAGGTTTCCTGAAGTGGGGTTCGTAAAGGAACTGCAGGACTGCAGGAGTTTAATGAAAAATTTAGAATTAATTAAATAATAAAAATATAACATTAAAATAAATCATTTTAAAACAACATTAATCAATTTAAAACACTTACTAAAAAAATGTATTTGTTTACCTGCATGTCATGTGACCATTAGGCAACGTCAGAGAACCGCGAACATGCAAATATGATACATAATTATTCTAATATTTATTTTAAAACATATGTATGTATTTACATTTTAATATGAATATGTAATCAATAAAAAGTAAGTAGTCTGATTATGAGTACTTTAATTTAATTTAATTTAATTACATGTACTTAATTTTTAGAATCTGATTGCGTAATCCAGATTACATGTAATCAGTACAAAATAAAAAATTAGATTATAAATAAATTGCATTAAATCAAAATTTATACATTTTATATTTACTTATGAGTATTTATTGATTTTTTTTTTATGTTTTTAATATGGCAACCCTGGAACACAAACCCTGTTATAAGAGTACATTTTTTTAATTAAGATTTATGCATCATCTGAAATCTGAAAAAATAAGCTTTTCCACTGATGTATGGCTTGTTAGGATAGGACAATATTTGGCTGAGATACAGCTATTTGAAAATCTGGAATCTGTAGGTGCAAAAAAATCTAAAATATTGAGAAAATCACCTTTAAAGTTGTCCAAATGAAGTTCTTAGCAATGCATATTACTAATCAAAAATTAAGCTTTGATATATTTACAGTAGGAAATTTACAAAATGTCTTCATGGAACATGATCTTTACTTAATATCCTAATGATTTTTGGCATAAAAGAAAAATCTATCATTTTGACCCATACAATGTATTGGATATTGCTACAAATATACCCACGCTACTTACGACTGTTTTTTGAAACAATACAGTTTTTTCTTCTGATTTCTGAGTAATATAACAGTGTGATGGAAGAGCACTAAAGAGGTTATGTGTGTAGGCCAACATGGTGAAGATGAGGGGCAGGTTTGGGCCTCAGGTGTAAGGCATGATTTAATAAAAATGAATGTACATGTGTATAACGGCTGTGTATGATCTGACAGAGATGGATGTATATGTGTATAATTACGTGTATGGTTTGACAGATATTAATGTGTATGTGTAGGGAATGTTGAGAAGATAGTATGGGGAAAAAGGGAAAGCTTAGACCCAAGTTGGTTCATGAATTTATTCATCATAGGTGTACAATATTCATATATTTTATTCATGCTATAACCACCAGGGAGAGGCTGTTAAAACTCTGCAATCTTCAGAATGTCAGGTATAGAGTTATATTGCATGTGAATGGTGTAAGTGATTTTAGACGCCTGAAGGTTTGGTGGAAAAAACACCTATTTGAGTCTCATGAGAGACTCGGTTTGTTGTTATTTTAAAAATTTACAATAAATAACACCAGAGAGCATTCCGTCTTCTGTTTGACCCGCCAAGAAGCTCACCCAACCTATAGCATAAAACAGTGAGGAATGAGCAAATATATAAGATTCAACACTTATTTAAACTCCTTCCAAAATGCAAAACATTTTCAAATCAAATGCTACGGAACTTTTATTCATGTTGGCTCCATTTTAAGACAGTTTATTGGCGCAATTCATTTTATATTCACGCTAAAAATATAAGCCGTAAAAATTCAAAATAGCATTTTAATTCATTTTCTATCGCGCACCACTGCACTTGAAATAAAAATGACTGAAGATGCATCCCTGTTGCTTACCTTGTCAGTAGACATTATAAGTCTTCTAAAGAGATGTTTGGTGCTGCTGGTGCTCTAAAGGGTTCACACAAAGTTTACTAGTTGAAATCCAAGTAGGGGTCACACACAAACTGGAAAGTGTCTATCTCACTGCCAGGATCTAAAACAAGCCAAAGTCTAACTCCAGGAGGTTTCGCACTGTAATTAATAAACTAAGCCACTTTGATTGCTGCTGTAACTATGTTTATGGGAGCTCTGCATGCTGTCTGTAGGCTGTAGATATTATTGATTCGTCTGTCAGCAGGGTGTTTAAGTAACATGTAGATGGATGGAATTGTTGTCAGATTATTTGAGTCACAAACGTTTGATTAGCTTCTTTACACATTTAAATCTCAGGTATGAATTGATTAGTCTTCAAAGTGTAAATTCTGTCTGTCAGCTCAATTGAGCTGAAAAGATAAGCCTAAATCAAGAGGATAATTTGCCCTGCCTTTGTTTTGTCTTTTTCAGTGGTTATGAATTTGATTATGATTACTACAGGGATGATTTCTACAATAGGTACGTATGCATTTATTACCCTTCATCTGATTGCACACATTTCGAGTCTTTCAGCAGCTGTTTGTGCATGATCTTTCACGGTTTCAATTAGCGTGTATCATTTTAAGCTTTGTCAAATGTCAGCGTATACTTTTTCGAGACGAAAAGATGCATAGAAATATATGAACGTAATTAAATGTGACAACAGATTTATTTATTTTAAACACCTACGGTTTGTCCTTAAGAGGGATTTAAGAAAAAGCAGATATTGTGGAGAAAAAATTCATAAGCTTTGAGTAAATGAAACTCGTCTTTAATTTCTAAGAAGCCCCATTTTCGTTCGCTCAATTCCTTCTTATGATCTCATCTTTTATTAGCGGAGACATTTAGTAAATGTCAGCTGGGTGGAGAGCTGTGAATATCCAGGAGAGATTGATGCGAGAGCAAGGGCTTGCGCCTTTGTTTGACATTTTCTTGCACCTCCTTTCTTTTCTGTAAACTCTTTTGAAACATTCGCCTGCCACGATGACGAATTTCAAAAGTGGCTCCACTAATTGCAGGGAAACCAGAAACCAGGAGTCAGAAATGTTTTTGGGGGTGAAAAACCTTTAGAAAGCCATATAATTCAGAATCAAAAGCCTGGTTTTGAGTGTTAATAATGTTTTTGATTCCTGTTTTAAACTCTGCGCATCTTCTTTGGTTCTTTTTATCCGGTTAGGCTCTTTGACTATCACGGACGGGTGGCTCCTCCACCGAGGGCAGTGATTCCTCTGAAACGCTCGCGAGTGGTGCTTCCATCCACTCGACGCGGGAAGAGTTCGTTCCCTATTAAAACCTCCTCCTCTTCTTCCTCAAGACCCCCATCATCATCATCGTCCTTCTCCTCTGGGCTGAAATGTAAGCCATATTAAATATCACACAAATATCCATTTATTTTAAATGTACAAGTTCACAAAATAACTGATTGTCAGTATGAATAATTATATAACTGCAATTATTTTCATTATTTTATTTAGCAAACACATTATTGCACTTTGATATTTTTTAAAGAAATAACTGAGCTATTTCTGTGCATTTATTCTTGTAGTGCAAATAGATGACGGCTCGATTTCTTGCAGACATTTTGCTCTTCGCTTTTCACAATAGTACACTCTGTTCTCCTCTCAGCCTGTCTGAAAGCACAGAAACCAATTATTATATTACTTAATATAATAATTGTCCAATACATTATTGACTTGATTATACATGTATACAAAGATATATTTATATTTTTGGATATATATTATTAGGGGTGGGCGATATGACCAAAATCTTATATTATGATATGAGTGGTTTTATTTCACAGTAGTGATATCACAATTTTTGATATCATAGAAATTTGATAATTCTTTTACCAGTGTCAATATCACAAAAAAACGAATAGGCAACTAGTCTAAATTAAAAAAGTAGTAGAACAGTAGAACAAATAAATAACAAACACTACATACATTGTATGAAATAATCAAACATATAAAAACACTGCACTTCACTGTGTAAACTAAAAATATATTTCTTATTAAAGTTACAAAAGTGATTTAGTCGAGAGCAGTGAGAGATTTTCTCTCTTTTCTTGTTTGATTAACATGAATGACAGATAGCAGGAATATCAGACTGCTGTCACTTTAAGAGCCGCCCGACTCCAATATACTGTTACACGTGTGTTTTCTTTCGCAGCTATTTGCTTTCACTTAAGACCTAAATTACTGTGTTTACGAGGATACTTGCAAAGACGGGCATTTTGACACAAGTGTGTGTATTTAATCTGTTTAATACTCCCGCGCTTTATGAACACTGTCTTCATGTGCGCACACCTCACAGACAGCACTTAGAATCAGTCTCAGGTAGCGTGCACGCTTAGCGAAATTAGTTCTCTTTCACAGCTGATTGTGCTTTTAACGGCTTAAAATCACTTGTTTTTAAACTGCAATGCTTTAAAACGTGTGCAAACAATAGATTTTTTTGACCACGTGGCTCAGCAACGTCATTTGAGCATGTAACCACGATAGAGACGATAGTCCAAAATCTCGACCGGTTGACAAATTTCTACCAGTTAATCATGTGTATCTGTATATCGCCCCACCCCTGTATAATACAGTTGAAGTTTACATGCACCATGAAGAATCTGGAAAATGTTAATTATTTTACCAAAATAAGAGGGATCATACAAAATGCATGATACTTTTTATTTCGTACTGTCCTAAATAAGATATTTCACATAAAAGATAAAAGATAAAAATGACCCTGTTTGAAAGTTTACATACGCTTGATTCTCAACACTGTTGTTACTTGAATGATCCACAGCTGTGTTTTTGTGCTTAGTAATAGTTGTTCATGAGACCTTGAGTGTTCTGAACAGTTAAACTGCTTGCTGTTCTTCAGAAAAATCCTTTAGGTCACACAAGTTCTTTGGGTTTTCAGCTTTTTTGTGTCTTTGAACCCTTTCCAACAATGACTGTATGATTTTGAAATCCATCTTTTCACACTGAGGACAACTGAGGGACTCATATGCAATCATTACAGAAGGTTCAAACGCTCACTGATGCCTTAGAAGGAAAAATTATGCATTAAGAGCCAGGGGGTGAAAACTTTTGAACAGAATGAAGATGTGTACATTTTTCTTATTTTTTCTGAATATCATATTTGTTTTCATTTAGTACTGCCCTTCAGAAGCTCCAGAAGATACTTGCATGTTTCCCAAAAGACAAAATAAGTTAAATTTACCCTGACCTTCAAATTCAAAAAGTTTTCACCCCCTGACTCTTAACACATCATTTTCATTTTGGAGCATCAGTGAGTGTTTGAGCCTTGTGTAATAGTTGCATATGAGTCCCTCAGTTGTCCTTGGTGTGAAAAGATGGATCTCAAAATCAGTGTCATTGTTGGAAAGGGTTCAAATACACAAAAATGCTGAAAAAACAAAGAATTGAGGAGACCTGAAGGATTTTTCTGAAGAACAATGGGCAGTTTAAAAGAGACTCACGAACAACTATCACTAAACAAAAAAACACAGCTGTGGATCATTCAGGTAACAACACAGTATTAAGAATCAAGCGTATATGTTTTGAACAGGGTCATCTTTATAAATTCAACTATTATTTTCTCTTGTGGACTATATGTAAACATCTTTTATGTGAAATATCTTATTCAGGACGGTAGCGAATAAAAAATATGCATTTTTTATGATCCCTCTTATTTTGGTAAAATTAACATTTTGCAGATTTTGCAAGGTGTATGTAAACAGTTGACTTAAACTGTTTATTAATATTAATATATAAAATTAATATTATGTATTTTTTGTGTTGTTGCAAAATGTAACTATATTTTAAAAAAATTGCCTTGACTCAAGACTGCAAATGCCACTTGGAAAAAAAAAGTCATAATTGCCACTTGACTTGGTATTTTTGTGTGTAATGCAATGACATTCATGTGTTCATGATTCTGATGCAAAAAGACTTTAATAATACAGTGCATGTTGCAGAAATCACTCCCACAAATCCACAATGTTAAATCTGCACTCTTTGGCAGTCTGTGGCACACCGTATGAAGTCCATTAGCTTGAAGTCCATTAGGTTTATTGTCTGACACAGGCTAAACATGTCGGTCAGTGGCTCTCTCTTACAGCTTACACCGAGTGAAAAAGAGACGTTGTATATTTCATGGGAGCAAAAATCAAGAACATATTGTTTTTTGTAACCACAGAGCCGTGTCTTACGGCCATCTAAAATTCTCCTTTAATTCTGACTGGGGCGCGAGCCAAGCGGCAAGACAGAACGTCATGCGGTCGTGTTTGTAAATTAGAATTCATAACACTAATTCAGATTTTATCTCTAACCCACAAGTAGCAGCTTTCACAGCATCTGTCAGCATCCCGCCGTCTCCTCCGAGCGCGGAGCTCAGAAGTCGAGATTAGCCGTGGTGCATGACACTAATGCTCTTAGCTGTAGTGCTGTGGCCTCTCCGGGGGCTTTTCTTATATCAGTGCAATTCACCAGCAAAAATATCCATGGCATGTACACAAAAGTGGCACTGTTTACCTTAATCTGCATTTCACTGGAGTTCTCCCTTCTCTTCACAGCGCAAACTGCAGCTTTATACCACACCGAAATAGCATTTAATATGGCTCGGAAAGTTTACTTTGAAACCGCCTCGTGTTCAGCTGATGAAAATGCAATCGTTCTCTGTTTAAGATCAGAACTGTGATGTTTTTTGCCAGCTGAAACACAATGATTTTTATGTAGTAGAGGAGATCTGAAAACACGGCTAGTGCAATTTGTGTCCCAAATAGAAGTCAGCCACAAACTAGAGTGACATGAATAGCAAAACCTGTTTTATTTGCCTCTGTCTGGGAAATAATTTTGCAAATTTGACTTGCGCTCTGACATGCTGTACTCCATCTCAATATTTTAAACAGGATTTTGCTAATTCTATTATGCATGGAGCTTTTGTGGCCTCATTTTAATACCATGAGCCTGCATGGAGCATTTGGACTTTTTCATTTGTCACACTGTAAGGTCCATTTAAAATGAACTGCTGGCAGAAAGGTAATTTAAAATAATGTAAAACCAGTTACAGGACATAAGATATAGAACAGAATGGGGTTAGTGGTCAATTTTTTTACTCCACTGAGTATTTCTCAGGGTAAGAATATTGCGCTTTAATTTCTGTCTGTAAGATTTTTTTTAATGTTTAATGTTTAAAACTTTATTTGATTCAGTAAAAACAGTAATATTGTGTAGGGCTGGGTAAAAATTGTAATTTCTCAATTTTCAACGATATTGATTCTTAAATCTCAAAAATCAATTAGTCTAACCTTTTTTCAGTTAATAAATTATTGTAGAGCACATTTCTTCCAATATAATCGTAATAAGCTTTGTGATTTGTTTCTTTTGATATGAAACAAAGTCTCAGATTTCAAATTCTGTCCATTTTATTACAGTATTCATGTTATGACAAACATTTAAATGTTTATATTTCAAAAAAACGAATTGGAGCAGAAATATACGCAAATTGTGTAATTGTAAAGTTATAACTTTATTATTGTAAAAACTAAACTGTCTGTAATTTAAGTGTTTCCCTACAAATCAGTTCATTTTAACCTTCAGTATTATAGTAATGTGTACTGACTCTCATGTAGGCCTATATTTTATAGCATTAGTTTTCGTTTTTCTTGAGAAAATTTGCCATGCACTGTACCTGATTTATATCCAAAATAATCTATTTTGAATCAAATCATATGTGGATCGAATTGCAAGCTTGTGAATCAAAACTGAATCGAATCATGAAATTTGTGTCAATACCCAGCCCTAATATTGTGAAATATTATTACTATTTAAAATGACTGTTTTCTGTTTGAATATATTTTAAAATGTAATATATTTGTGTGATGCAAAGCTGAATTTTCAGCATCATTGATCCATCAGAAATCATTCTAATATGCTGATTTGCTGCTCAAAAAACATTTTTTATTATTATCAGTGTTGAAAATTGTTGTCCAGCTTTATATTTCTGTGGAAACCATGATGTGAACCATGTTTTTTTTTTTTTTTGGATCTTTACTGTCACTTTAGACTAATTTAATGCATCCTTGCTGAATGAAACTATTCATTTGTGACCCTGGACCATAAAACCAGTCTTATGTTGCATAAGTATATTTGCAGCAATAGCCAAAAATACATCGGATGGGTCAAATTTTTTTTATTTTTATTTTATGCCAAAAATCATTAGGATATTAAGTAAAGATCATGCTCCATGAAGATATTTTGTAAATTTCCCACCATAACTTAATTTTTGATTAGTAATATGCATTGCTATGAACTTCATTTGGACAACTTTAAAAGTGATTTTCTCAGTATTTTGATTTTTTTTGCAGATTATGTATTTCGAGAAATTTCTAGAAATTTACATTTAAATTTCTGACTGGTTTTTCGACTGGTTTTTGTATTCCAGGGTCACATTTCGTTTAAAATATAAAATATGATATGGTATTGGAATCTATTTTAAAGGACAGGATTCACTATAATTATAAAAAAAGTTACTGAGATATAGAGTTTGTGACAACTAGCCCCAGTGTCCTCTAGACTTTGCATTACATTTTAATCTAGAATCCTGATCTTGGAAAACAACACATTGTGCGTCATAATCCGCTGCTTTTTATGTACTGCGTATCGCACATCCTCCAAAAGATTCACAAGTAAACAGCTTAAAACAAGTGATAAAAGAAAAAGTTTTACCAGCTGTTGTCATCTGTCAAAAACAAATTGACGCTCAGCTAGTGTTTCGTAGGTTGCCCAGATTAAAACTCCTTCACGTTTACGTTCGTAAAGCTTGAAGGCAATTTTTGGACATGTGTTGTGTTTGGAGCTTCGGAGCAATTTGAATGGTTGCACACAGACTCGTTCATTGAATTTCAGTAGATACGACGCTCCGTCAGCTAAACACCTACACACGCAGAGCTTTCTGCCTCGGGCGGGTGATGGCAGGTGACACCATTTTGTGAGGTAGTGGAAAAGCTGGCAGCGGTGTGACAGCAGTGCTGGGTCACGCTGTGTTATCAGGGCTGAAGGCGGTGACAGCAAAACGACAAGCTTCAGCTTTCTCAAGGCTCGAAAAATACTGGAAAATACAGGCTAATGAATTTTTCAACAAAGCATTTATATGTATCCTGGAGCTCCAATTAATATGAAGAAGCAGGTTTTTTCAGTGTCAAGAGGTGCCGCTGAAGGTTTTTCATAGAGGTCCGTTCAGCTCACACTGCATTTTCTAACATTTTTTTAGTGTCGTTCGGTATATTAAAGCAGTAGATTTTAAAAACAAGATTAGTTTCTGAATGAAAACAGACAAAACAAGATAGTTTATGAATGATTCATGGTTTTGTGAATTGTTAAATAACTCATTCATAAAGACTTTGTTGCGTCCCTGAATTAATTAGCTTTTTCAAACAAATTCACTTGAATGAATGATTCAGTGACTCACTCATAAAGGCAGTCGGTTGTTTTTGTTAATGAATGAATAAACGTATTTAAGCAGATTGGTTAAATAAATGTATTTCATACATTAATGTAAATTCATTTAAGTTGTCAATTTGTTTTGTTTATGAATGTTTTTGTACAGATTGATTGAATAATTCAAAGGCTTAATCATAAAAACAGCCACTTGAATTTTTTGAATGAATCTCTTGAATTAATAAAATGACTGATTCAAGGACTCATTCATAAACAAGCCACTTGTCCTGCATGAATGAGTATTTTTAAACAAATTGGTTGAATGGACCCTTCAGTGTCTCTCTCATATAAAGATAGTCTGGTATTACACAAATTAATTAGCATTTTAAAACAAGCTGTTTGAATACATGATTAAATGATTCATTCAAAAAGTAAGCATTGTTGTGTTTGTGAACAGATCGATTAAATTAATCAAAAGCTTAATCATAAAAACACACTTGAATTAATAATTTGATTCATTAAATGAATGATTCAGTGACTTATTCATTAAGAAACCTCTTGTTTAGTTCCTGCATGAATTAGTAACAAATTGATTAAATGAACATATTTATTGGAGTGACTCTCTCATATAGTTTGGTATTTCACCAATTAATTAGTTTTTAAACAAATTGCTTGAATTGACTTGAATTTAGTTTGTAAACGAAACAATGTTTTTTAACAGATCGATTAAATGATTCAAAGGCTTAATCATAAAAACAGTCACTTGAGTTTTTGATGAATCTCTTGAATTAATAATTTATTGATTCATTAAATGAATCATTCAAGGACTCATTCATTAAGAAGGCTCTTGTTTAATTCCTGCATGATTTAGTATTTTTGAACAAATTGGTTGAATGAACCATTCAGTGACTCTCCCATAAAGACAGCCTGGTATTTCTTAAATTAATTAGCATTTTTAAACAAATTGCTTGAGGAAATTAATCAATGACTCATTCAAAAAAAGAGTTGTTTCATTTGTGAATGAAAGAATGTTTTTGAACGGATCGATTGATTCAGTGTTTGATTATAAAGACAGTCACTTAAGTTTTTGAACAAATTTCTTGAATTAATAATTAACTGATTCAGTGACTCAAATCGATTCAATGACTCATTCAAAAAATGTGTTGTTTCGTTTGTGAATGAAGCAGAATGATTTTAAACAGATCTACTGAATGATTTAAATGCTTAATCATAAATATTACATAAGTATTACACAAATCAATTAACATTTTTAAACAAATTGCTTGAGGAATTTAATCAATGACTCATTCAAAAAAAGTTCTGTTTCATTTGTGAACGAAAGAATGGTTTTGAACAGATTGATTGATTCAGTGTTTGATTATATTAATGATTCAAGGACTCATTCATAAAGAAGCCACTTGTTTAATTCCTGCATGAATTAGTGTTTTTAAACAAATTGGTTGAATGAACCCAGTGACTCCCTCATATAGTCTCATATTTCACAAATTAATTTGTGTTTTTAAACAAATCGCTCAGATGATTCAATAACTCAAGTGTTGTTTCATTTGTGAACGAAAGAATCGATTGATTCAGTGTTTGATTATAAAGACAGTCACTTGAGTTTTTGAACAAAGTGTTGTTTTGTTTGTAAATGAAACAGAATGCTTTTGAACAAATCAACAGAACGATTCAAAGGTTTGAACATAAAAAGTCACTTAAGTTTTTGAATGAATCTCTTAAAATTTAAATTCATGAATCTATTAAATTAATGATTCAAAGACTCATTTATAAAGAAGCCTTTTGTTTAATTCCTGCATGAATTAGTGTTTTTGAACAAATTGGTTGAATGAACCTTTCAGTGACTCTCTCATATAGTCTCATATTTTACAAATTAATTTGTGTTTTTAAACACATCACTCAAATGATTCAATGACTCATTCAAAAAAAAGTGTTGTTTTGTTTGTGAATGAAGCACAATGATTTTGATTTAAATGATTAATGATTTAACTGCTTAAACATAAATAATACTTCACAGATTCATTAAATTAATGATTCAAGGACTCATTCGTAAAGAAGCCACTTGTATTGTCCTGCATGAATTTGCATTTTTGGACAAATTGAATGAACCCATTCCGTGACTCATAAAAATATAGTTTGTTTTTTTACAAATTAATTCGCATTTTTAAGCAAACTGTTTAAATGAACGATTCAGTGATTCATTCTCAAATAATGTATTGTTTTGTTTGTGAAAGTAACAGAATATCTTTAAACAGATTGATTGATTAAATGATTCAAAGGCTTAATCATAAAAAGTCAGTGGAGTTTTTGAATGAATCTTCAGTTAATAAAATAAATGATTCAAGAACTCATTCATAAAGACACCATTTGTTTTGGTCCTGCATAAATTAGTATTTTGGAACAAATTGGTTAAATGAAACATTCAGTGACTTTCATATAGTCTGTTATTTCACAAATTAATTAGCCTTTTTAAACAAATCGCTTGAGTAAATGATTCAATGACTCATTCAAAAAAAAGTGTTTCGTTTGTTAATGAAACAGAATGTTTTTGAACAGATTGATTGAATGATTCAGTGCTTGATTATAAAGACATTCACTTGAGTTTTCAAATGAATTTCTTAAATGAATAATTCATTGATTCATTAAATGAATGATTCAAGGACTCATTAAGAAGCCTCTTGTTTAATTCCTGCATGAATTAGCATTTTTGAACAAACTGGTTGAATGAACTATTCAGTGACTCTCTCATAAAAATAGTCTGGTATTTCACAAATTAATTCACATTTTTAAACAAATCGCTTGAGTGAATGATTCAGTGACTCAGTGTTTTTGAACAGATCGATTGAATGATTCAGTGCTTGATTATAAACAGTCACTTGAGTATTTGAATGAATTCTTGAATTAATAATTAATTGATTTATTAAATGAACGTTTCAAGGACTCATTCATAAAGAAGCAATTTGTTTAATTCCTGCATGAATTAGTATTTTAACAAATTGGTTGAATGAACCATTCAGTGACTCTCTTATAAAAAATAGTCTGGTATTTCACAAATGAATTAGTGTTTTTTAAACAAATTGTTTGGATAAATGATTCAATGACTCATTCAGAAAAAAGTATTGTTTCATATTCATTTCAAACAGATCGAATGAATGATTCATTGACATAATTAAAAAGACATTCACTTGTTAATTACTGCATGAATTAGTATTTTTGAACAAACTGTTTAAATGAACCATTCAGTGACGGTACGATAGTGCTATTTCACAAATGAATGAACGTTTTTAAACAAATCGCTTGAATGAATGATTCAATGACTCATTAAAAAAGTGGGGTTTTTTTACATAATTTGTGAATGAAGCACAATGTTTTTGAAAAGACTGAATGATTTAGTGGCTTAAAGACAGTCTTTTGTTTAGTTCCTGAATAAATGATCATTTTTATCTAATTTGTTGAATGATTAAACAGCTCATTCTTAAAGACAATTTTTTGTTCGGTTAATGAATAATTCAACATTTTTGGATAGAACGGTCACACTCTTAAAAAAATGAGTTTTTTTAATGAATGAATCAGTGTTTTTGAGTGAATCATTTGAATGAATGATTCCCTGACTCACAACTCACCGCCTACTAGCATAACGATGTAACTGCAGAAGGAGTCATACGAACACAGATCTACAGTCAGTGGTGTTTTGGGCTGATTTCAAACCACCTACATATGTCTGAAGTTACACCAAGTAATTCCGAAAGGAACCATTTCGACATTTTTAAACTGATCCAGTGTCGAAGACCATTTGCCACCCTGTTTTCTTTTTTCAGCCTATTTGGGCTTTCATTTAAAACCAAGGTCATTCTGCTCTGCCCGGAGAGGCCTGCTGATTTTAAGTGTTTATTGGATTCAGTGTGCGTTCAAAAGTGTAGTCATCTGAGGGAGATTAATCTGACAGCTGTCAGAGATGGAAAAAAAAAAACAGTGGACATATTTAAAGCACTAAATATTCACACAAATTAGCAGCATGAATTAAGCTAGCAGGCATTGAGCAGAGACATTTCATCCCTTGTGACGTAATGGATTCATTGCATGGAAAGTCTTTCAGGGTGACCAGGAGTTAAACGTCTCTTGCGTTCAATGGTTATATATATTCAAGTAACAAAAAAATGCTTCAAACTTGCCCATTTGTATTTCCATCACGCTGAAAATAGTTCTTGTTAAGTTTTATTGACTGATAAAAGCCGCTCCGTGAAAACACGTGGAGAAACGGTCTTACTTGCAGTGGCTGATATCAACCAGCGTGTCTGAATGAGATTAGGGATAAAGCTAAATTAAAAACAGCAGGACAGGGAATTCTTTGAACTTTTAGTTTAGAACCAGCAGCCCTGAACAAGTCTTCAGACATGAATTATCTGTGCTGATATAAGGATGAGCATGGATGCGCTGTCATCTCCTCATATCTTGCCTCACGTGTGCTTTCATTGCTTTTTCTTCTCTCGCAGTGAAGTCCGATCAACTCCAGACTATCAAACGTGAACTGACTCAGATCAAGATGAAGATCGACTCTCTTCTGGGCCGCCTGGAGAAGATCGAGAAGCAGCAGAGATCTGAGTGCGGTGAGACGGACTGAAAACTATAAGAGAGCAGGAACAAAATCCAGTCCGGCAGGATAGGGTTGCACACATCGGCTGCGCGGGGAGAAATATTGGGAGTGTATATGCGCTATCTATCTTTGTGACAGGCGAGGAGGCAGCAGCCAATTTGTCAGAACTGTTATACAGGCAATCTTGTACTGTTTTACTATAGCAAATCCCATTTCGCTATGTTCGCCAGTAGATGAGAGCACTGTTTTCATCTAGGAGACACACTGAGGAACGGCATAGCGCTGGTATCACATTCACGAGTCAAACTTTAGGTCTATTGCTTGTGCTTGATCCATACAGATTCAAGAAAAAGAAAATGACAGTTTTTTCATCAATTACTCTCCCCTCATGTTGTTCCAAACCCGCATGACGGACTTTCTTTTGTGGAACACAAAAGGTTACATTTTAAAAATGCATTATAAAAAAATAAATAAAAAAATTATAAAATAAAAAACCATTTAAAAACATTTTTCTTTCTACTAATTTCTACTGTTTGGTGTATTTGGTAGTAAACTTAATGCATTGCATCTTAACCCTATAAAACCTACTGTATCATATTTTCTAGGCAAATTTCTAAAGCCTTTAAATGATCAACCTGATCGATTTTGCTGAAAAACCTGTTGTACACAATCTACTACATGCTTTTTGTCATTTGATTGATAGTTTAGATTCTTTTTTTTTTTTTTTTTTAGCAAGTAAAAGGCCTTTTAGTAAAATTCTAAAAACATATTGGGTCAAGGTTCATGTGTTGTGTTTATTTTATTTTATTTTAATTTATTTATTTATTTTTATTTTTTTATGCTGTGAAATCTTTGCTTATTTTTGTAAAGTAAACAGAATAATTTTTATATTGTTAATAATACTAACAATAATGATGAACACTAACAGGACTGAAACAATTTTTTTTTTTATCCATACAGATTTTTTTTTTTTTTTTTTTTTAGAAAATTGTATTAAAATGTATCAAATATGATATATTAAATAATCATTGCATTGCATTATGTTTTGAAACAACAGAGCTTTGATCATAAAACTGTGCATTTAAATATAATAGTAAGACATATTATTAGGAGATATAGAATGAAAAGTGATGTATATACATTTTATGTAAGTTGTCTGCTCTACTAATATAAACACATTGTTTTGCATTATAATTTGAGACTTTTATGTCATTATAACATTGTATAATCAATACTCACTCAGAAATTGCTAGTATATTTAAGAAATAATAGCAAAGAAAGAGCAAGTAAAAGTAGAAAGTCTGAAATAGTATTTTCTTGTGAAACGTTCTCCATTAATCAGTTTTATTTACAAATATGAAAACATATTTTACAGTATAATTTTTCGTCATTTAAATATCAGCAGCTGCACCAAATTGCATATTTCTGCTTAGTTTGGGCCTCTGAATAAAACTGGGGTGTTTTTTCCTCCTCAAGTATTCTTACTATATCATACTTAATACCTTAATACCTAATGTATCACATATGAAACATGGATTTTTAAAAAATGTATTTCTAAAAATAAAGTTTTAAACAAAGTTATTCTAATATTTTGTATGCCAGGCTTTAAATGATTAATACATCATATTTGCATAAAATATTCTGCCTAACATCTTTTTTTTTTTTTTTTGCTGTGAAAGCTTTGCTTATTTTTATAAAGTAAGCATTAGTATCATTTTTATATTGTTAATATTTCAAGATGAACACTGACAGGACTGAAACAATTCAGGATATTTTATTTTTTTTTTTTTTTTAGAAAACTTTACATTAGTACTATGCATTGCTAAGAACTTCATTTGGACAACTTTAAAGGTGATTTTCTCAATATTTTTATTTTTTAGGCACCCTTAGATTCCAGATTTTCAAATAGCTTCATCTCTGCCAAATATTGTCCTATCCTAACAAACCATACATCGATTTCAAAAAACTGACCCTTATGCTTGGTTTTGTGGTCCAGGGTCACATATCAGTCTTTAAATACAAGATATTTAAACTTCAGCACTACTTTTGCACAATTAAAATGCATTAAGCACATAATAAGTTGTTGCAATTTAGCAGAAGTGCAATTGCAAGGTATTTTTTATTAAGTACATAAATATGCAAATGTATTTGTAGTATGCTTAGCATGAGACAAATGTATTTCAAATACATTTTAGTATATTTATGTTTCACTAGTGTAATGTTATTTGTGATATAAACCATAATCGTCACACATCTCTGTGTCGTTCCTTCAGAGCCTCATAGGAAATATGAGGACAACTGCGACTCTTTGCACGAGGGGTCGATATCAGAGACGGCAGACAACTCCGGAGAGGAAGGAGGAGAAGGACAGCTGGACGCGGAGGCGGGAGAAATGACGGATGGCGGCGAAGATGACTACGACGAGGAAGGCAGCACTGATCTGGTACGTCGGCCCCCCGCGGGCCTTTACTGCCAGCAGTGGCTCTGAAAAGCCTCGCTGAAGCTAATTCTGCAGATTTATTCATAGTTGCGAACATGAGAGACCCAGGGCTGGGAGAGCAGAAGCTGACAGGGTTCCGCTGGGCTGCTTCCTGCTCTCTTAACCCTCACCTGTCACGCTCTGTAATTAAAACCGAGTCAGAACCTCTGGAGACACCGGGGTCCGGCATCCTCGCGACCAACAGCAAAGTCAAATTAAGATTTAGGATGTGCTTCCCTGCTGAGGAGACAGGCTGACTGTATTTTAATGAGCTCTTGCGTTTGTTAAACTGGAGGGAAATGTTGAGGCGAAATCCCGCTGGAAAGATTCCCAACAGTGTTACAGACATTTCAGGTCAGAGCGTGACCTCCAACACAGCTGGGTTTAGTAGATACCCAAACAATACTGATAAAAATTGGCTGAACTTCTTAAAAGAAAGCCGAGAGGAGTGATTTTGGACACTGAATATGTTTCTGCGAAAGGGAAGTTGAGGGCACAGGATTGTTTATGCATCATGACGAATGTGAGTATTGAGCAAGTAAATCTCAAGGTCTTTTGAGATCTTTTTTTCACTAGATGAATGGCTGGACTATCAGAACGCATCTGTTTTTTGATACCGTGCAGCTTTCGTTAAAGTTCATCCGCCCGTCTGAGAAAGTATGGCTCTTAGATATGATGTGAATGAGTTAGACATAGTTTTCATGGACCATCTGAGGCATTTTGCCACACAGAATGGTTAGATTAATTGAATACCTGGATTTCTTTTTGATCTGGTACCAAGTTAAATACTGTGCTTCTATTAGATGGAAGGTTTTTGTAATTTCTGGGGATAAAAAGTTATCATTAAATAGGTCTAACTTGCAAATTATTAGAACGTAACAAAAACGCCTTTTACAGAAATATCATCTGTGGAGAAAGAGTTTATTTTAATATACTTTCTATTTTATATATATTCATCACCAGTCAAAAGTTTTTTAAAGAAGTCTCTTCTGCTCACCAAGCCTGCATTTATTTGATCCAAAGTACAGCAAAAACAGTAACAATTTTGAAATTTAAAATAACTGCTTTCTTTTTGAATATATTTTAAAATGTAATTTATTCCTGTGATCAAAGCTAAATTTTCAACATCATTACTCCAGTCTTCAGTGTCACATGATCCTTCAGAAATCATTCTAATATGCTGATTTGCTGTTCAAGAAACATTTTTATTATTATTATCAATATTTAAAACGGTTGAGTACCTTTATTTCAGGATTCTTTGATGAATAGAAAGATCCAAAGATCAGCATTTATCTGAAATAAAAAGCACTGTACCATTCAAAAGCTTGGAGTCAATAATTTTTTGAGAAAGAAATTCTAGAAATGAATACTTTTATTTAGGAAGGTTGCTTTAAATTGATCAAAAGTGATGATAAAGACGTTTATGATGTTACAAAAGCTTTCTATTTCATATAAATGCTGTTTTTCTAAACTTTCTATTCATCAAAGACACATGAAAAAATTCTGCTCAGCTGTTTTTAACATAATAATAATAATAATGTTTTTTAAATCTGAATATTAGAATGATTTCTGAATCATGTGACTGAAGTAATGATGCTAAAAAATCGGCTTTGAAATCACAGGAATAAATTACATTTTAAAATACATTTAAATCGAAAACAGTTATTTGAAATAGTAAAAATATTTTAAAATTTTACTGCTTTTGTTGTGTTTTGGATCAAATAAATGCAGGCTTGGTGAGCAGAAGAGACTTCTTTAAAAAAAAAAAAAAAAAACATTACAAATTTTACTGTTAAAAAATATATATACACTACCAGTCAAAAGTTTTTTTTTTTAATGTTTTTTTTTTTTTAAAGAAGTGTCTTCTGCTCACCAAGCCTGCATTTATTTAATGCAAAGTGCAACAAAAACAGTAAAATTGTGAAATATTATTACAGTTTAAAAGAACTCTTTTCTGTTTCAATATGTTTTTAAATGTAATTTATTCCTGTGATAAAAAGCTGAATTTTCAGCATCATTACTCCAGTCTCCAGTGTCACATGATTCTTCAGAAATCATTCTAATATGCTGATTTACTGCTCAAGAAACATTTATTATCAATGTTGAAAACAGTTGCACTGTCTAATAGTTAAAAAGAATAGCATTTATTTCAATTAGGAATCGTCTGTAACCTTATACATGTCTTTACTGTATACCTTTCTTTATTTATATTCTGGTGTGATGTGAGACTAAAACTGCTCATAGCAGTTTATTAAAATTGAGTCTATGAAGTGCATTTCTGATTTCAGAGTTTAGATGTTCCTGATCTATTCAATATTCCTATCCTGATTTTCTTTTTTAATTGTGTTTCAGATGGAGAATCATGTGTCTGATATTGACAACTGAAAGTAAGTTCATCTTTATTTTATCTCAAAATGTACATAAATGCTTTTATACAGTATATATTCTTAGTTTCATAAATGCATTCATTATGCATGAGTTATATTGATCACAGAATGCAATAAGTGCAATACAGTCTTGTTTTTAGAGTTTGACACCCAGAGAAGAAATCAACTCTGCATTAAACAGAAGACGTGAAACTCTGTGAAGACGGACATCTCTCCTCAAAGAGGCCAGGAAGGCTCTCGATTGGCTGATTAGACGCAGAGCAAATATTTTGACAAGTTTAGCATCTACCGCTGTTTTTCATTTAATAGCATCTGGCGCGTTCAATCATATATGATTTGCATATCTCCTGTAAAAAGCAAGTACATTCACATTTAATTTGGTTCAAATAAGTTCACATCATGCAAACACTAAAGTTTGTTTTTTTTCTTCAAGGATAATTTTCCTCGAGCAAAGATGAAAGGTTTTTACAGTCTGTGTGTGGAAAATGAGCCTTAAATGTCAGAAAAATGTAACATGGTGTTTTTAAAACCTTCATTATTAACAGAGAAGTTATTTAAATAATTCTAGAATTTTAAAGATTTTAAAACATATGGTCTGACAAAGAACACGTTTCGTTAGAAGCCAAAACTTTTGTCTGCATCCATTTTTCTGAAAATATGTTTTCTGTGTAGAAATGTAATTGTACTCCATAGATCAAAATATATATCATTTTTTGATTCCCAGACCAAATCAAGTAAAATAACTAGTCAAGCATTTTAGCTCCAAACTGCCACATCAGTTTCATCAGACTCCTTACACACATTTCAGGATGGCTGAAATATTGTCAGACTGCTGTAACTCTAAAAATTGAATTATGTCTAAATGTGTCATAATTTGTAATGATACTGTAAAGATGATATTGTCTGTACATTGTCACTGTATTTCGTTTTTATCATGCATAGCTGTGTGTAATTCAGAGCGACATGTAGTAGCCACTGTTTCCGTTCTCTATGATGTCATTCAGTATGGAGTGTGTCATAATGAACTCTATTTTTGTATGGCAGATTTACAGAAAAAGCTTCAGAATATTCATATTTGTTCTGCTGACATTTTCATTCTGCTATTGTACATAATTTGTTTAAATGACAATGTGGAAAGATGTGTATAGCTTAAAAAAAAAAGAAAAAGATTGATGGAAAATGGATCCATTGGACAAAATTTGATTCTTTTCTATATTTTGAAGTCAGTGTCATGGTTGAGAAGAAAACGATTCTATACCGTTTAGGTCACTGGTCTCATAACAGCTCAGCTCAGAGACCTAGTAATGTAACTGAATTACTTCATATTGTATAGAAATGTAAACTATTTGTAAAGATATTTTTATGATTGGCATGTTGATTATTTTAATGTATTTTCAGTTGTTTCATTTGTTGTCTGGCTATAGGCTTTGTGGTTTAGGAAAAGACTGCCATTACAATCACTATATAAAAATTGCGAAAAATAAAAAAATGTTTTTTTTTTTCTATATTTATTGTGGAGCAGAACCGAATACAATATTTTAAATTCAGCCTAAATGCATTAGCTTTAAAGGAATAGTGAACTAAAAATGAAAATTTACATTCAAGGTTGTTTCTTAATCAGAACAGAATTGAAGAAATTCAACATTATTTTCTCACCAATGGATTCTCTGCAGTGAACGGGTGCCGTCAGAATGAGAGTCCAAACAGCTGATAAAAACATCATAATAATCCACACCACTCCAGTCTATCAGTTAAAGCCTTGTCAAGTGAAAAGAGGCATGTTTGTAAGTTTTTAAACACAGGATTTGTAACTGTAAATTACGGAAATTATAAGACTGGGACTTTTCAAGTACCACTTTTTTGATTTTCAAGGACTTCAAAAAGAGATGTCACTTTTGATATCTTTCAAATTTTAAAACGATAAATAGATGATCTTAGTGCAGAATCTTTGAATTCATGAAATTCTGATTTGAATCAAATGATTTGTGATGTGTGTTCCGAAGTCCCGCTCAGAATCAAATAATGTTTTAGTGCTCTGAAGTCCCAATCTGAATAATGATTTGCGAAATGTCACTTCGGATCAAGACGCATTCTATTTGCGAAATAATTCACAGACCCGCTCTGAAGTTCCAATCAAAACTCAAATGATTCGTGAACCCACTTTAAAGTCCAAATCTAAATGATTAAATGTTTTGCGATACGCAATTTAAATTCCCGATCTAAATCAAATAATTTGCTATCCGTGCTCCAAAGTCCCGATCTGAATAACGATTTGCGAACCATCGTTTCAGATCAGGACTCATTCAATTTGTGAAACAATTCACAAACCCACTCTGAAGTTTCGATCTAAATCAAATGATTCACGATACGCGAAGTTCCAATGTAAGTTAAATGATTTGTGAACCCGCTTTGAGGTCCAGATCTAAATCAAAAGATTTGTGATACGTGAATTGAATTCCGATCAAAATCGAATTATTTGCGATACGCGAAATTCTGATCCAAGTCAAATTATTTGCGAACCCACTTCGAAGTTTAGATCTAAACCTAATTATTTGCAATACGCGAAATTCTGATCCAAGTCAAATGATTTGCGAACCCGCTTCGAAGTCTAGATCTAAATCAAAAGACTTGCCTTACGTGAATTGAATTCCGATCAAAATCTAATTATTTGCGATATGCAAAATTCTGATCCAAGTCAAATGATTAGTGAACCCGCTTCGAAGTCCAGATCTAAATCAAAAGATTTGCGATACGTGAAGTGAATTCCGATCAAAATCTAATTATTTGCAATACGCAAAATTCTGATCCAAGTCAAATTATTTGCGAACCCACTTCGAAGTTTAGATCTAAATCTAATTATTTGCGATACGCGAAATTCTGATCCAAGTCAGATTATTTGCGAACCCACTTCGAAGTCTAGATCTAAATCAAAAGATTTGCGATACGTGAATTGAATTCCGATCAAAATCGAATTATTTGCAATACGCGAAATTCTGATCCAAGTCAAATTATTTGCGAACCTGCTTCGAAGTCCCGATCTAAATCAAATGATTTGCGATACGTGATTTGAATTGTGATCTAAATCAAATTATTTGCGATCGATACACAAAATTCTGATCCAAGTCAAATTATTTAAAGCTAATTAATTGTGAACCCGCTTCGACGTCCCGATCTAAATCAAATGATTCATGATAAGAGATTTGAATTCTCAATCTAAATCAAATTATTTGCGACACGCTAAGTTCAGATCTAACTCAAATGATTTGTGATCCCACTTCGAAGTACCAATCCAACTTGAAAGATTTGCAATACATGATTTGAATTCCCGATCTAAATCAAATGATTTGCGAACCAGCTTCCAAGTTCCGTTCTGAAATGATTTGTGATCTGCGCTCCAAAGTTCAAATCTGAATCAAAAGATTCGCAAACCCGCACTGATGTTCCAATCTCCGCACTCCAAAGTCACAATCTGAATAATGATTTGTGAACAATCATTTTAGATCAGGACTCATTCAATTCACAAAATCGATCTGAATCAATTGATACACAATACGCGATTTGAATTCTTGATCCAAATAAATTGATTCACGATACGCAAAGTTCCGATCTAAATCAAATGATTTGCGATATGCGATTTGAATTCCTAATCTTAATTAAAAGAAGTGTGATACGCAAAGTTCAAAGTCAGATGATTCGTAAACCCACTACGAAGTCCCAATCTAGATCAAATTATTCACTGTAGTGGATCCATTAATGAGCAAGTGATGTATGTAATGCTGCATTTCTCCAAATATGCTCTACTGAAGAAACAAACTCATCTACATATTAGATGGCCTGAGGGTGATTACATTTTCAGTAAATTTTCTTTTTTGTGTGAACTATTCCTTTAGGAATAAATTAACAATATTTATTGGTGGTCATAAGGTTATTCATGTGGTTGTGATTCATTCAGACACTAGAATGTTTATTAAAATATTATTTATCAGCCTCAAGATACCACTTTTGAGTAACATAAAGCCTATAGAATATTCGTAACAGCAGACAGAAAGCTGGCGCTGGTATTGTGTGTATGTGAGGTTGGTGGGGGAGGAATCGCAGCACCTGTCGTGGTTTTGGATGCACCTGAGTGCAGCTGTAGCAGATGGCGAATCAAACACACTCAATTTATCAACATCAAAACCAAATGTCTAGGTTAATTAGGGCCACTGGCCACTTCACATGGAATCAGTTCATTGTATTAACTTCTTCCCGATCTCATTTCAGCAATATTCATGAGACAATTACCACTAAAATGAAAGAAGCTGTTTAGAAAGAGCTAATTTGATTAATTATATTAACATAAATGGAGAAAATGACCAAATAACCATTATGTCGTCATGCTGACTTTTACTGCATATTTGACAACGATTTTTGCATATTTGAAATCTCAAGATTAAAAAAAAAAAACATAGCAGCATTTTTATGCAATGACTTCTCTCATATCACAAAATCTCAACGACATCGCATGACATTTGTTGTTTACAAAATACTTTTCAGAATCCAATTATCATGATTTTATACATGGATGCGTTATGAATGAGGGAAACCATTTGCATTTGGATGGATTCCAGCCGCATCATCATTCCCAAATAAGACTGAAAACAATTATACAGGTTTCAAATTTCATATCGGCTTAAACTGATATGGAATTCGCCAAACAGTCACATTTTTTCATTACTCAGTCTTGGCCTAATTTATTTTACAGTCAGCTGTGCTACTATATCATCCTGCAAAAAAAAAAAAAAGGAAAGGGAAGAAGGAATCCAATATCCAATTTCATATCCAAAAGTTAAAGTGGTTTTGCAGCATTATAAATACTCATCTCCCAGCTCACTGCACAAATCTTCATTAACATTTATATTATATTAGCTCAGGGCTAGATATGCACTTTTTTCCACAGGCCTTATTTGAAAAATATTAAAATGAAGTTTGTTGTTATGACAATAATCTGTGCAAAGTTTGTTAATGACTCACACTGGCATAAAAAAAAAAAAAAAGTTTTCATAGAGTTGGCTATGAAATAATATTATTACATTTAATCTTAGTTATGAGTAATAACATGTCTTAAATTATTTTTGCACACTTGATAGCAGATTAGGCATAATATCATGACCAGTGGGACTAAAATACATGTTCTTAGTACACTGGAAAGAATAAATAAATAAATACATACATACACTACCAGTCAAAAGTTTTTGAACAGTAATAATTTTAATGTTTTTAAATGTCTCTTCTGCTCACCAAAGCCTGCATTTTATTTGATCCAAAGAACTGCAAAAAAAAAAAAAAAAATTTTGAAATATTTTTCTATTTAAATTAACTGATTTGTATTTGAATATATTTTTAAAAGTAACTTATTCCTGTGATCAAAGCAAAATTTTCAGTCTTCAGTGTCACATGATCCTTTAGAAATCTTTTATTATTATTATCAATATTTAAAACAGTTGTTTTCAACATAATAATAACAATAAATGCAAATCAGAATATTAGAATGATTTCTGAAGGATCGTGTGACTGAAGTAATGATGCTAAAAATTCTGCTTTGAAATCCCTGGAATAAATTACATTTTAAAATATATTCCAATAGAAAACAGTTATTTTAAATAGCAAAAATATTTAACAATTTACTGTTTTTGCTGTCTTTTGGATCTAATAAATGCAGGTTTGGTGAGCAGAAGAGACCTCTTAAAAAAATTAAAAATCCTTCTGTTCAAAAACTTTTGACTGGTAGCGTAGATAAATAAATAACATAAATAAATTGGTTTAATTATATATATATATATATATATATATATATATATATATATATATATATATATATATTTAAAGCGTAACACTTCACAATAAGGTCATTAGTTACCGTTAGTTAATGTTCACTGTTAATATTAGTTAATGAAACTGTATTTTTAAATCTCTTTTAACATTACGTTAACTATAACTTTTGATTTTAATAAACTACACAGTGAAAAATGCTTTTTCAAAGCTGTAAATACAACAGATTATTAGAGTATGTTTTACAAGAAAATACTACTTCAGTCTTTCTATCTCATAATTTCATGTTGAATTCTACGTTACTTGCCATTTCATTGTAATAATTTGCAAAACATAGCAATTTCTGAGTGAACATTCCCATTTTCTACACCATTTTTTTTCAGTGTATCAGTAAAAGATGAAAGTGAGCTTAATTAATGCTTTAGCTGTATTTTTCATTGTTGGTTCATTTTAACTAATGTAATTAACATTGCCTGCTAAGGTAATATTGTAAAGCAACCTTTTCGAGTGCAGAAATGCACTATATAAAATAGAATTATTATTACTTACAAACTGAACCTTTAAAGTTCATTTAAAGTGAACCGAGGCTGCATTTACAGTAAGTGAACTGCATTTTAAGGCCAAAGAAAACACTGATTTTCTTGTTACACCATGCATCACTTTCGTTTTTAAGTCTCGCCACTCACCTGCTAAATTCTCCATTCATTTAGATTTATTAACGCAACTAAGTCATTACTAGTCTTCAGGCTGAGTGGTTTAATTACCATCTTCTGAGAAACAAAAGCTGTTGACCCAGCTGTTGACCCAGCTCAGGTGAAAGGAATAGAAAATGGATTTTTTTTCAGGATCCAGTGCAGATTCAGAGAGAAAATTGCATATTGATTTCCTTCAACACTGGTGAAGTGGGAAAGGCTTCCATGTCCTCATCAGCTCCTGATGTCTGGGGGTCCGTATGTCTCTCTGTAGACTGATGTTCCTTGAATTTTGATTGAACGGACTGAACGGTTTCTGATGGGCAATGACTTGAAGAGGTCACGGGTCAGCAGCGCTCAATAATTATTATCTGCTGTGATTTGAGATTTATGAGTTTCAGACTTTGCAGATGTGTGGTGTCTTCTGATGATGAGACATTACTCCATTTTACGGCATATGACCCTTGTGTGCTCAATCAATCAATCAATTAATAAATAAATAAATAATCCTGGCAAACCTCAAGTTTAAAAAAAACAAAAACAAATCAATCAATCAATCAATCAATAATCCTGGCAAACCTCAAGTTCTTAAAAAACTATAAAACTATTTTTATTAAAAAAAAAAAAAAAAAACTTAAAATTGCCTTTGTATAAATAGTTTTTCTGGTCATATATTTTAAATTCTATGAATTTTGTTAATTTGTAAATTGATTAACTGAATTTTTATAACAAATATATACACCATTTAAAAAATATTCAGTTCAGTTTGATGGAAATTTATTTTACAATTAATGTCCTAATAATAATATGAATATTTATTTATTTATTTAATGAATATTTATAATATTTCATATTGACCACAAATCTTAGACAAAAACATAGACGTTAGATTGGACAACCCCCAATAATAATAATAATTATTATTATTTTTTTTTTTTTTTTTATGAAAAATTTACTGTCTGGTTTCAGTTTCATATTGTTAACCACAAATGGATTAAGTAAAGTTCCTATTTATAAATTTAAGTCGACTAAATACAATGAAATAAATTTGTGGCAACAATGTTGTTTAATTTTGTTGCATTAGTTCACCTAAAAATGAAAATTTGCTAAAAATTTACTCACCCTGAAGCCGTCCCAGATGTAGATGAGTTTGTTTCTTCATCAGAACAGATTTGGAGAAATGTAGCATTACATCACTTGCTCATCAATGGATCCTTTGAAGTGAATGGGTGCCGTCAGAATGAGTGTCTGAACGCATGATAAAAACATAACAATAATCCACAAGTAAACCACACAACTCGTTCATCAGTCAGTCTTGTGAGGTAAAAAACTGTTTGTAATATTAGATTAATTAAAAAGCAGCAAAAAAATAATCTAGAGCATGTTTCAATAAAAAGCTACTGGAGCAAAAAAGACTATTCAGGTTGTGTGAGATGAAACTCAATAGACTGAAAATTAGCTGGAGTAATTCCTTCTGCTAAAGTTCACCACTCTGAAAGTCACTAGATAATAATGACTGAAGGCTACAGCAGTGAAAGGGCAGGAGGGGAATCTCAGAGTCAATCCCATTCCAGAGCTGATACCAGGATCAGACTTTCCTCAGTCTGTCTTCAGGTCATGCACCCGGCAGAAAGACTTCTCAAGGGTCTTTATGCAATCAGAGAGACTTTATGTAATCAATACTGGCAAAGGGAAACGGGCTGAGTGTGAAGTAGCCGATGTAGAGGAAGAAAAGGCTGGAATAATGCGGCGGCGGCAGCTGGTGGGCAGCACAACTCTCCTTGATTATTCTCAACAAGACTCGTACGAAAGCACACAAGAATATACTTACAGCTGTCCTGATCTTCTATGATTACTCCTCTGATTCCTGGTCAAATCAGCATTGATGTGCTTCCATCCTACACAAATCCACATCAGCCTTTGTCAGAAATGTCAATTTTCTGTCAAGCTGTGCAAGTAGAGCATGAAAAAAAGGCCATTTCACTCTGAATTGAAGCAAAAGTCATGCAAAAGTTGTATAAAAACCAGGGCTGTCCAAACGACAAGTAGTTTTTATACACATACAATTCCTTTTAAGATAAAAAATAAAATGACTAAATAATATAATGTATAATATTACATACAGTTGAGGTCAAAAGTTTACACACACCATGCAGAAACTGCAAAATGTTAACTATTTTACCAAAATAAGAGGGATCATAAAATTCATGGTATTTTTTATTTAGTACTGACCTGAACAGTTAAACCGCCTGCTGTTTTTTAGAAAAATCCTTCGGGTCCTTTGGTTTTTCCGCATTTTTTTGTGTATTTGAACCCTTTCCAACAATTACTGTATGATTTTGAGATCCATCTTTTCACACTGAGGACAACTGAGGGACTCATATATAACGATTACAGAAGGTTCAAACGCTCACTGATGCTAAATAAGGAAAAACAATGCATTAAATAAGGTGATGCTAAATAAGGAAAAAACAATGCATGAACAGAATGAAGATGTGTACATTTTTCTTATTTTGCCTAAATATTATATATTTTTTTCATTTAGTACTGCCCTTCAGAAACTACAGAAGATACTTACAGGTTTTCCAGAAGACAAATCTTCAAATTCAGAAAGTTTTCACCCCCTGGCTCTTAATGCATTGTGTTTCCTTCTGAAGCATCAGTGAGCGTTTGTGCCTTCTGTAATCGTTGCATATGAGTCCCTCAGTTGTCCTCAGTGTGAAAATCATACAGTCATTTTTGGAAAGAGTTCAAATACACAAAAATGCTGGAAAACCAAAGAATTTGTGGGACCTGAAGGATTTTTCTAAAGAACAGTATTAAGAATCAAGCATATGTAAACTTTTGAACAGGGTCGTTTTTATAAATTCAACTATTATTTTCTCTTGTGGACTATATGTAAATGTCTTTTATGTAATATCTTATTCAGGTCAGTACTAAATAAAAAATAACATGCATTTAGTATGATCCCTCTTATTTTTAAAAAATAACTATAATTTTGCAGATTCTGTAAGGTGTATGTAAACTTTTGACCTCAACTGTAATATAAAGATATGCATTTTCTTAAAGCTGTTATAATTTACTCACCCTCAAATTGTTTCAAACCTGTATGAGTTTCTTTCTTTTAGTGAGCAAAAAACAAGATCAGACAGTTGACGGTAACCATTGACTTATATAGTATGAAAAACAAAATACTATGGAAGTCAATGGCTGCAGTCAAAATATCTTTTTTGTGTTCAGCAGAAGCAAGAAACCTATACAGGTCTGGAACAAGCGGAGGGTGAGTAAATTATGACAATTTTCATTTTTGGGTGAAACTATTCCTTTAAGAAAACTGCATATCTTTATATACCATTGAGGTCATAAGTTTACATACATGCTGCAGAATCCGCACAATAGTAGTTATTTTACCAAAATAAGAGGGATCATACAAAATGCATGTTATTTTTTGTTTAGTACTGACCTGAATAACATATTTCACATGCATGCATGCTTTAAAGACATAATCTTTCATCAAAATTCAATAACTTGCTCCACATGTGAAATGACTTTTATGCTTTTGGTTTCTGCTAAAAACTCATTTACGAATCTTAAAAATCAGAAAGAAAATCATAAATTGAGTTCAGAAGAGGTTATCCAGCTATTCAGGTGCTTATGAAAGCATAGTAAATTCAATATAATTAGTGGTATGGTCATTAAATGTAAGATCAGTTGCATTAAACATTACAGAAGCGTCCAAAAAGACGCTTGCAGCTCAGACTGTAATTCAACTTCAAAACCCGTAGGAGAACATGTAGTTCTCACTTACTGAAGGTCAGCCATGGTTTAGATTAATGGTGCTTTTCTTTACGAGCTCTGGAGCAGCTAAATCAATTTGAGCCTTAATGTGAACAAAAGCAGCACCTTTTTTCATCTTGCTGGCATTCAGGGCATAACGAGATGTGATGTGAGGACGTAGGGTTAATCACTAGATTGTCTATAATTATGAATGTCTGCGGTGAGCAGTGAGTCACTGGTGTGTGAAACGAGCTCCGCTCAGACCTTTAAGAGCTTGAAATGCACACACACTGAGCCGCGTTCAAACTCGGGCTTCTCAAACAGTCTCTAATTGTCCGGTTAAGCATTTCCGGCTGCGCAGTTTTTGACATTTCTGTATGGTAATGTACGGGGAAAGCCCATGTGCGTCTTTTTACAGTTAAATGTTTCACAGTGGAAAACAACCTGAAATTGAGGAAATCTATGGTATTATAGTATCAATTTCAGACTCCAGATTTACCCGCCGCTAAACGGCACGTAAAACGAAACAAACGGAGGTTGGTCGCTGTATACATACCGGTCACAGTTTCTATTCCAGTTCAAGGGTTTCTTGCAAAAATAAACTGCAAAATTTAACACATTTATGTCGATAAAATCTGTCGATATATGTGCGAGACCACTGGCAGCAGAGCTGAGTGAACTCTTTCAAATCGTTCGCCTCAGATTTCTGAATAGCGGAGGTGAGGGATAAACTTAGAATATTTTTTAAATGTATTACAGCCTTTTTTTTTTCTTTTTTTTTTTTTGTACTGTTCTTTAAGGTCCACTTATAATGTTATCAAAATTTTTTACATCAAAAACATTTAGAAAAAATGTAGGAATAATTTGTTAATAGGCTACACAACCCTCTGTTTGGGTGCTCTCCTGTACCGGTCTTAAAGGTTCATGAAACCCCAGACCACTTTTTCTTTTTCAACTTTTTCTTTTAGCAATTTTGTTTGTGTTGCAGACCGTAAATGACAATGTTAGCATCCGATAATTGTAATTGTTGGAGAAAACTGGTTAATTTTGAGCTTTTTTTGTGTTAATTTCATCTTCCGGGTTTAAAATCTACATTGTGCTGACGTCACAGTTTGTGACGTGGCAACGGACTATTGTACATCGATGACGCGTTAAATTTACTTTACATGTAATGAATCTAGAATATATGAAAGTTTCAGTTTTTAAAATAAGCTACAACAAAAAAATGAACTTTATCATGATATTCTAATTTTTTGAGATGCACCTGTATATGCATGTATCTGTTTTGGAAAATACATTAATTTGACTAGAAACACCAGAGACCGTAAAGCACCTTTCCTGTTGGGCAAGTTCAGGAAAAAGGAGTTCAGGAGTTCCATGTTCAGGAAAAAGGTGGATAGGCGTGGCAGACTGTAGACTAGGAAGTAAACGCCTACTGCTATGATTGGCTAACAGCATACATTCCTTATAGATGGATGCCACTGTGATTTAGGTTTAAAACCCAGTACATATCAAACAGTCTGTAAGAAGAGACAAAGCAATATTGACCATGTAATGAAAACAGTTATGCACACTTTAATTGCGACATCACTGTCGGATCCAATGTAGTCGGCATAGTATCGTCTTTTAGTTTTAATCTTTTTGAAAATCCCATGTTGAATTGTGTCACTCCAGTTACTGATGTAACCTCGGTTCGCTGAGATCAGGGACGAGCGTTGCGATGCTGACACTATTGGTAGTTGTAAACGAAGCCGCAGTAAAATGAAGTAAAGAAAGTCCAGAATTCTTACAGGCGCGGTCTGGATCTTTATTTAAAATAAAGTTCAACCACTCTTTCCTAACATTGGGATCAGAAGGAAGGCAATGCAAAGACTTTTTCCACAAACTGGCACTGCAGAGCATCCTGTTGTTTTCAGAGCCATCTTTACTGTTCAGTTTATGCGTGGACCTGCATGTTTGCCTCTCTGGTAAACACTGTGCATGAATCAGTGGGCAGGGCTAACGAGATCTTCTTCTGTGGAGGCGGTGCTTAATCTACCTATTACATCATACATTAGGAACATTCCTAATTGCGTATAGTTGATGTTTTGGCCGACTGGCTTCGATATAAGCTGTTGACAGAGTTTTGAGTTCTGAAACTTACAGAATGTTTCTATTTCAAATGATCAAGGGAATTTTGGTTTCTCAGTTCATCCCTTTAAAGTTTGCAAACGCACAACCATTTTATGGCTATTTCTTCTGCAAAGTTTTGTCAACTGAACATTCGGTATGTTGCTAAACAATACTCCACTGACCGCACTGCACTATTCCTCACAGCCTCAATTTAATTTATGTCAAAAATTAAATATGGTGCTACCCTGACTATGGGAAGCCAGCATCAGGCTCTTATGGGGGATTGTGGGATTGACAGCAGAGTGGAGCAAACCCTGAGAGTGTCAAAAGGTTGAGAAAGTTTGCTGAGGGGAAGGCACTTAGGCTGTCATAAGCATTTCGAAAGCAGCCAAAAGAGTTCGAGTTTTCAGTGAATTCAGTGCTTAAATTATATTACTGACACTGTGGGTGCTTCTTCAACTTCAGGTGTTTTTATTTTATACCTTCTTTCCGTTATGTAACATTAACGGGCTGTTCACACTGAATACGCATTTTTTGCATTCACCTGTGTTGCCTCCACTTTTTTAATGTAAACATGCTAGACGGACGTGTTTGACGAATGTTTATAACTCGCATTATTTGCAGTATCAACTGCATAACATGGCGTTCCAAAAACACAGTGCTCAAGTTAATAGAACTTAAGCTTTTAAAAACCATTGTTGTATTTGAAATCACTCCCTACAGGCATTTTCAGTGGTGTCCAAAACCATTGTGGAGATTCTCGAGTGCACTCATTCAATCCCACAATGCACCGCAAAAAAGAGTGTACAATCAGTGCATGTTCAATGGCTAGAAAATACCCATAATGCAACGAGAGTGTCACGCACCAAATTAATTCCCACGTCTCGCCAGTAGATGGCGCCCGCAGCTGAATCATCTATCCATTCATTTTACAAAGCGCTCGACCACGGCGTAATACAGCGTAACACAACAGAAGTACAAATTCATTGTAAATTGGTTCACATTCATATTAAATTTTATATAATTTCCACAATAGAGTTCAAGATAAATCCTTTAATCTTACTACTGGAACTGCCAGTTTGCCAGTTTCAAGTGATTATTAAACAGCAAACACAAACTATGCAAAAGCACCAGTTTTTTCAGTGCACTCAGTGTCCGAATTCACTCGTTTTCATTCACTCCTTCAAGTGAACTGTATTAGTGGCCTAATGTATCGAATAGTGAACGAGGGTATAAGAGATGATTTCGGATACACCCGATAGCATCACAGACATCTATCTGATGTCTGCAAATACATCTGTAAGACGTATTTTTTAGTGTTTGCTCATCTGCAGTACATCTATTGTATGTTTTCATATCATGTCAAATAGACGTATATTAGATGTTTTTTCCAGATCAAGCGATCTTTAACAGACATCTTGCAGACGTACGTGTTCATGGAGATGTCTATTTGATGTCTGCATTTACATCTGCAAGACATATTTTTTTAGAGTGTTTGCTTATCAGCAATATGTCTATAGGATATTTCCTATCAGATGTCATATAGACATATATTAGATGTCTTTAAGATGTTTATGAATTAGAATGTATGTAAAACTGACATCTTACAGACGTCTGTCAGATGTTTGTACACAGCAGATGCTTTCCAGATCAAGCGATCTTTAACAGATATCTTGCAGATGTACGTGTTCTATGTGGGATGTCTCTATATTTTTTCATTGAACTGCCTTCCCTGATTGCACACGTACATCATGGAGATGTCTATTTGATGTCTGCATTTACATCTGCAAGACATATTTTTAGAGTGTTTGCTTATCAGCAATATGTCTATAGGACATTTCCTATCAGATGTCAAATAGATGTTTATTAGATGTCTTTAAGAAGTTTGTGATTTAAAATGTATGCATTTTACAGATGTCTGTCAGATGTTTGTACACAGCAGATGCTTTCTAGATCAAGTGATCTTCAACAGACATTTTGCAGACGTACGTGTTCTATCTGGGATGTCTCTATATTTTTTCATTCCACTGCCTTCCCTGATTGCACATGTACATCATGGAGATGTCTATTTGACGTCTGCATTTACATCTGTAAGACATATTTTTAGTGTTTGCTTATCAGCAATATGTCTATAGGACATTTCCTATCAGATGTCAAATTGATGTTTATTAGATGTCTTTAAGAAGTTTGTGATTTAAAATGTATGCATCTTATAGACGTCTGTCAGATGTGTGTACACAGCGGATGCTTTCCAGATCAAGTGATCTTCAACGGACTTCTTGCAGATGTACGTGTGCTATCTGGGTTTGGTCAAAAACATCTGCAAGATGTTTCATCTGGAAAGCATCTGGTGTGTACAAACATCTGATAAACATCTATAAAATGTCAGTCTTACATACCCTGATAGCACATGTACGTTACAGAGATGTCTATTTGACGCCTACATTTAGATCTGGAAAATACATTTTTTAGAGTGCTCCCTGATAGCACATATACATCACGGAGACATCTATTTGACGTCTGTTTTTACATCTGGAAGACATATTTTTTTAGAGTGTTTGCTCATCTACAATACGTTTTAGAATTTGGAATGGAAGTAAAACTGATATCTTACAGATGTCTGTCAGATGTTTGTACACAGAAACGCATTCCATTTGGTAAATTCTAAATAAACATCTGAAAGACATTTTCTAAATGTCTGTTTGACAGGAAACACCCTAGAGATGTATTGTTAATAAGCAAACACTCTAAAAAAGGCATCTTCCGCATGTAAACACACATCAAATAGACATCTCTGAGATATATGTGTGATACCAGGGATGTTTTGTGACTTATGCTTAACTTGACACACCTCTTAAAAATGCAAAAAAACATTAAACTGTCTGACTTGCTTATGTTTACATAGAAAAATGATTTTAAGCAGTGCAGCGGAACACAAACATGCGTTCTGAATTACAATTTTTCCTTCTTTTTTTTTCTGAAAGTTACTTGTTTACCAAAGAGATAAAATATTGAAAAATCACCCCCTTGGGTTGCTATCTTAAAAGTATCTTAACCAATAAGCAGCTAGATCTAAGATAAATATAAGCATTTATATCAGGTTCTTTCGATTTGCTACACCAGAACTAAACGTGTATCTCATTGCCAATGCAGAGCACTGCAAAGCGCTACCGAGGAATTAACATTGATTGACTCTTTATCCAGCTCCGGTTTCTAGGGGAAGGCGTCAATACCAGCTCGACCTCACTGTTTGTGGCTGATCTGACCTGTTTTGAAGAACTCTGGGAGGTTTCGCAGTCGGCAACAACAGCGGTGTGTGGAATTCTAAATGGTTTCCATCAGACAGTATCAGTAATGCTGAAATTACCAGAGAGACCTAGATAATGCTGAGCTTCACCACACTAATGCAGAGCCAAATTGCTGACAGCTCCCTTCGGTTAGGAAAGTCTGCTTGTAAAGATCCATTTACTTCCCCATATAAAACCCTTTCCCACATAAACAGGCGTCTGGAAATGATATCATCTGGGGGTATGTGACAAATGAACGCGAGACCAAGCCAAAGAACAGTCTAAGGTGGCACATTAATTCGGTGAAGAGCGTGTGCATGTTTGAGTGTGTTCGACTCGAGTTTTATGCTGTGCTGAGCTCAGAATCTCACTGCAAAGCATCAGGGAGATCAGAAGAAGAATGCTTGACAGCTGTGGAGAAAACGTTTGTGTGGATTTTACCTCACCTCACAAACACACACACCTAACTCCTCTCCTGACCCTCTGAGCAAATCCCCATTTCCTGTTTGAGGAAGATTTGGACACCTAGTGCTCGACAACTGTTTGTTATTGTGCTTAGAAAGCAATCATCTGTTTTTTTGTTTTTTTTCTGCAGAACCGGCTTTGCAAAAGATAAACAACATGTAGTGAAGAGATGTTGCCGATTTACCAGTCGAATTATATATTTATGCTTTTCACCGCCTTATGAAAGACCTCCAGCTGTTTTGAGAAACAACATAAAGAGCTTCAGAAAAAAAAGCCAAGCACAAAATATGGATCCTAGCACATATAAAAGCTATTTTGACTGATGTATGAGACATTTATTGACAGCTAAATTTGCACAAATCTCTTACTTCCTGCAGACTTTTATTATTCATGGAAATATGTCAAAAAATAGCATTCTTTCATTTAAAAGAGAAAACAACGTGCGTTGCATTATGATATTCAGCTATGGATACAGAGCTCACTTTATGGCTTAGTAGTGAGGTATTTCGCTGTGGATAATTATGTTACACAATGAGAGAGCAACTCATTATTTTCATCCTTTTTAAAGGTTTGATATATTCATGCATCCAAGTTTTCAGTTAAAAGCCCAATGGCAGATTGAATGAATCTCAACACCCACAAATGTACTGCTTAAACCGTGATACTGTCAGGATGGCTTTTACGAGCCAGTAAACTTTCAAACGACTAGAGAGAGGTTAAAACAGACAAAGTAAGTCTAAAGCTAAAAATAAAGGTTCCAGGGTTTTCTCAGTGCTCTTAAAGAACCTTTAAGTGATCAGTTCTTATAAGAACCACTTTTTTTCTTAGTGTAAAGAACATTTAAATAATCATAAGGATTGTTTTCCACTATAAAGAACCTTGAGTTCCATGGATGTTAAAGGTTCTTCATAAAACCATTGATGTCTTTATTTTTAAAAGCGTATATTATAAGCATGTTTGGGTTTTTTGAACACTGCATGTTTCACTGTGTGTCAGATATGCATATTTTCAAACACATTCACATACAAATGCCTGTTTATTAAAAATAAAAATAGAAACATAAGTATTCGATTGGTGAGCTGCAGTCTTGTAGTGCTATTATTATAAATGTGTGGCCTCTAGTGGTCTTGAACTGTTATCACAACACATTGGAAATAAGGAATATTCACTCTCTCAAACAAAAACTTAAAATATACTCTACCGTTAAAACATTTGGGGCTGGTAACATTATTTTTTTGAAACAAGTATTTTATGCTCACCGAGGCTGAATTTACACTACCAGTCAAAAGTTTTTGAACAATGAGATATTTTTTTTTTTTTTTTTTTGAAAAAAGTCTCTTATGCTCAGCAAGCCTGCGTTTATTTGATCCAAAGTACGGCAAAAGCAGTAATATTGGTAAAAAATATATATTTTTTTATATTTAAAAAAAACTGCTTTCTATTTGAATATATTTTAAAATGTAATTTATTCCTGTGATCAAAGCAAAATTTTCAGCATCATTACTCCAGTCTTCAGTGTCAGATGATCCTTCAGAAATCATACTAATATGCTGATTTGCTGTTCAAGAAACATTATTTATTATTATTAATATATATATATATATATATATATAATTAATATTTAAAACAGTTGAGTAAAACATTTTTTCAGGATTCTTCAATGAATAGAAAAATCCAAAGGTCAGCATTTATTTGACATAAAAAGCTTTTGTAACATTATACACTATACCATTCAAAAGCTTGGAGTCAGTATTATTTATTTATTGTTTGTTTGTTATAGATATTAATAATTTTATTTAGCAAGGATGCTCAAAAGTGATGATAAAGACATTTAGAATGTTACAAAAGAGTTCTATTCCAGGAAAAAGCTGTTCTTCTGAACATTCTATTTATCAAAGAACCTAAAAATTATACTCAGCTGTTTTCAACATAATAAGTATAATAATAATAAATGTTTTTCGAGCATCAAATCAGAATATTAGAATGATGTCTGAAAGATTGTGCTGGAGAATTAATGCTAAAAATTCAGCTTTGAAATCACAGGAATAAATTACATTTTAAAATATAATCAAATAGAAAGCAGTTATTTTAAATAGTACAAATATTTAAAAAATGTTGCCGTTTTTGCTGTACTTTGGATCAAATAAATGCAGGCTTGGTGAGCAGAAGAGGCTTCTTTAAAAAACATTAAAAACCTTACTGTTCAAAAACTTTTGACTGGTAGTGTATTTGATTGAAAATACAATAAAACAGTAATACCGTGAAATATTACTATACTTTCTATACTATAAATCCACTATTATAAAAGTCTTTACTGTTACTTTTGATAAATTTGATTCATCTTTTCTGCATAAAAGTATTAATTTCTCCCTTTTTGTTTCTGATTGACTAACTCACATACACAAACAAACGTCTCATTCAGCAATTTTATTTGTTCTCAAACATGTTCTTTTTTTGTGATCATAAACCAGCACAATAAAGGACTTGTGACAAATTTTGCATACAGCTCAAAAACTTGCTCAAAAATAAAAATGAATTCCGTTAAATTTTAATCATACGGATTTGAAACATGAGGATGAGTAAATTACACAATTCTAATTTGTGCATGAACTACCAACTTGTTAGCAGATTCACAATGAAGCTCTAAAGAGGTTCTTTCAAGTGCTGTTTTAGTGCTGAGAAGTGCAATAAAAAGTAAATTCTTCTTCAGGTCTTTAAAAGAAATAAAGCGCCAGCTAATGATCTCAATTCCAGCAACTCAAGTGGCCATCTCTTTTTCCACTGTGTCACAAGTTCAAGCATTGATCCGAAGAATATATAAAGCCTGTTACAGCTGACTCAATATAACAGAAGCACAACTCATTACAAAACAGCTCGGATAGAATTTATTCTTTAATGACTTTGTTCTTTACGCTTCAGCAAGCACAGACAATATTCAAATCCAAAATTCAGGGCTCTGGGAAAACTTTCTAATGTATTTTTTGGACATTATAAGCTTGGCTGTGCGACTAGCATACATTGTTCCAGAATGCATTTACCATGCAGTCTCCAAAAAATAAACTACGCAGAATAAGATTGCAGGGATATTAATGTAATAAATAATATTGATGATCAACAGTCATTAGGAGCAGTTTTTGTTAGAGGATTTAGGTATGAAGTGTATGTGATTAGTCCATTTTCTGCATTTTAAAATGGTCTTCTATAGTTGAGAGAAAAGCTCTGCAGCATTATCCACGTTGACAGCTTCCCGTGGAGCTTCTCTGACCACCTGAAATATGCAGTTTACACAAAATATGACAGTCCACACAAAGTATGTACAGTGCAAAAGTATTTGAACACACGAGGCATGAAATGTCATTGCATTTGATGGCAAAACATTTCTGACCCTGGACCACAAAACCAGTCATAAGGGTCAATATTTTGAAATTTAAACCTTAATAAATAAGCTTTCCATTGATGTATGGTTTGTTAGGATAGGACAATATTTGTCCGAGATACAACTATTTGAAAATCTGGAATCTGAGGGTGCAAAAAAATCCAAATATTAAGAAAATCGCCATTAAAGTTGTCCAAATTAAGTTCTTAGCAATGCATATTACTAATCAAAAATTAAGTTTTGATATATTTACAGTAGGAAATTTACTAAATATCTTAATGTAACATGATCTTTCCTTAATATCCTAATGATTTTTGGCATAAAAGAAAAATCTTTTTCTATTGCTAGACTGGTTTTGTAGTCCAGAGTCACATTTTACAAAAAGTAAAGTTACAGAAAGTATTTGGACAGTGTGGCTATTTATTATTAGTACATGAAATCTAGCTATCAAATTTAAAGCTACAAATAAGAAAAAAGCAAGAAAAACTCACCTTCTGTACTTTTTTGGGTTCACTGGATGTTGGTTTTGATATACTTTTGACATCTCGCTGTACTTCTGTGAACATCTGATTCAAGCTCTCCACTTTTTCATTTCTCAAAGTGTTCATCTGTTGGAGAAATATCGGCTTGTTCACATTCAGAATCCCTAAAATTGTGTTTAGTCCTAATGACGCATTATAGATGTGTTAAAACTTAAACTCACATGTTTGAGGGAGGTCTTGACGGGTTTCGTTTTGGTCTTGGGTTTTGACTGTTTGTTCGCGACCTGAAATACATTCTGTTGCTTTTTGCCTCTCTGTTTATTTTTGGCCATGTTTATCCAGTAGACTTTCTGATGACAAGTGAACTCAATGAAGCCGCAACGTGGACGTTGGAAATCCTAGTTAAACGACAGATCGAAACATCGACAGCAGACGGAAACCAGTATGTGGCGAGATCACGCTTTATTGACGTGTCTAACAAAACAACTAATGTTACATATAAAAATCTATTCCAACGTAGTGTCAACTATCAACAGCTCTTACTCACATCCACATGTCCGCTGTGACTGCTGTGTTTTTACATCACTGTACAAGTCCAACCCCGCCATCTGGTGGTGTGGAGAGTACGCGAACGTAAATATTAGATCACTGGTCACGACTGATTGAAATAGAATAGAAATGTTGGAACAACAGCTTTATTGGTCCATTCAACTCTACAAATCTGACATTTAACTCTCAGCAGCCGTAAGATTTAAATCAATGTTTATATACACTACCAGTCAAAAGTTTTTAAACAGTAAGATTTTAATGTTTTTTAAATAAGTCTCTTCTGCTTATCAAGCCTGCATTTATTCAATCCAAAATACAGCAAAAACGGTAAAATTTTGAAATATTTTTACTATTTAAAATAACTGTTTTCTATTCGAATATATTTTAAAATGTAATTTATTCCTGTGATTTCAAAGCTGATTTTTTTTGCATTGTTACTCCAGTCACATGATCCTTCAGAAATCATTCTAATATTCTGATTTTCTGCTAAAAAAAACAAACAAACAAAAAAAAAAAACATTTATTATTATTATCATTATTTAAAACAGTTGAGTACATTTTTTTCAGGATTCTTTGATGAATAGAAAAGCGTTTGTAACATTATACACTATACCATTCAAAAGCTTGGAGTCTTTTTTTTTTTTTTGTGAGAAAGAAATTATAATCAATAATTGTATTTGACAAGGATGCTTTAAATTGATCAAAAGTGATGATAAAGACATTTATAATGTTACAAAAGATTTCTATGTCTAAATGCTGTTCCTCTGAACTTTCTATTCATCAAAGAAACCTGAAAGCATTTCAACATAATAATAATAATAGTAATAATAATAATAATAATAATAGTAATAATAATAATAATAATAAATGTTTTTTTCAGAATCAGAATATTAGAATGATTTCTGAAGGATCATGTGACTGGAGAAATGTTTTTTGATATTATATATATATATATATATATATATATATATATATATTTTTTTTTTTTTTTTTTTTTTCAAAAGTTTTGAAATTAATTACATTGAAATAAATTACATTTTATAATAATTAAATTATTATAATATATATTTAAATAGAAAACGTATTTTTTGCAATACGTTTTTGCTGTTCTTTTGACCAAATACCTTTAATTTAAATTTCGAATTAAAACTTAATTAAAATTTATATGATTAAATAATTATGCATAGCCTATATAAAGCACACAAATTTGGTCTACACATATACTTACAAGACAAATTTTCAGGCTACACTTGGCACGTGCATTTACTAATTTGTTCATATCTTAGTAATTTTGTGGTTGAGAGTAGTTTCGACTATCGACCACCAGATGGCAATCAATCACTTTATATCGCAAGTTCAGATTCAATTACACCGATAAAGAGCTTTACCAATTCATAACATTGGTAACTAATATGCATATACATTTACAAATGATATACACGCTATTTCAAAATACCTCGACTAAAAATAGGATTGTTTCCATAAATTAAGCTACAAGCAATTTTCATTATATTAATATAAAATCTACCAATTTTAGTTCATATTTTATAACACATATTACTCCTGAGTCTACAATAAATAGTAATCATAATAATTATAATATGCTAATATTACCAGTAACATTACACAAATTACATTGACTGTTATTAGTGTATCTGTGGGTGTTTGTGTTACATTAGAGTTACACACACGGACATGCTGTATATTATCTAAATGCAGTTTGCTAATAGTACTGTATCCATAATTTGAGTAAGGTAGCCCGTTTAGAAACCATATTTCAATATAAATCTGTCTTCAGTCATGGGGGCTTTCTATGTAAAGCGTCAAATACCAGCTAAGTAGCAGAGCGTTGCGCAAACCACCATCCATTGGCTCTTCTGGAGTGATGAATCATTACTGCACTCATTGTCATTATTATTCTGTCACACTGTCACTCTACGTCACCAGAACCAGGCGCGCCACAAGTATCTGATTACGCAATTCCAGAATGGGAAGAATGGAGCAGCAGATCAAAGCAGATGATTCCCGCCGATGAGATCTCGCATTCCGAAAGAGAGCCACGGAGAGCGCGCACGATGGAGAGCGCGCATTATCGATCTCTCGCGTAGCTCCTCCTGCTGCTGATCACACTTAATATACGGTCATGTGGGCAAACAGCGTCCAGAAAGCCGCTATATAAACCTCCAGCTCATCTGTCCGAGGACACTGACACTGCTTCGGGACACTTGAAGACTCTTGCGGCACAGCTGTCATAATGCCTAACGGATGGGGATACGGAGACCATAACGGTAAGACCCCCCATGCAACTATGATTTTAATAATTCATACCTGTTTTCATAGAATAGGTAATTATGGAATGTAGCACAGGTTTGGTCTTTTTTGCCTCATTATCTGCATTTGCCCTTTTTGCAACTAAGACATGTTCACCTTGGCTACTGCACAGTCAGCACAATCAGTGACAAGTGCAAAATGTACAGATTTAACGTATAAGATGTGCATCAATAAATGCATATAAATTTGTATTTTCCTCACAATTTTTTATTTCTATATCGTCCCAAATGCAGAAGATGCCCTGTGCAATTAAAATGCAAATTTTCAAATGCACAATAAAATATTGAATAATAATAATAATAATAACAATAACGATAATATATATATATATATATATATATATATATATATATATATATATATATATATATATATATATATATGTATATATAAAAATCAGTATCATTTAAAAGGAGATAATCTCTTATTATTACAAATAATACATATTATTATTATTATTATATTGTTACTTAAAAGAATATAATTATTTTATATAATATCTGTACATTTTGTCTCATATGTGTACCTTTTTAAATGCATGTTTTTGCCCTTAAATGCTTATAAATGTTTTATATTATTTTTAATTATTATTATTATTATCATCATTATTTAAAAGGATGTAATTAAATATAATTAAATTTTTGTGCATTCTTGTACATTTTGTCTCATATGCTTACATTTAAATAAATGCAGGCTTTTGATCTTAAATGCATATAAATGTGTTATATTATTTAATTTTTTTTTTGAAGTGATGTAATTAAATATGTTAATTTTTGTTAATTTTTTGTACATTTTGCATACACATACATTTTTAAATGCAGGTTTTTGCTCTTAAATGCATAAAAATGTGTTACATTATTTTAAATTATGATTATTATTATTATTATTTAAAGTATGTAATTAAACAGTTTCTTTTTTGTACATTTTGTCTCATATGCATACATTTTTAAATGCAGGTTTTTGCCCTCAAATCCATAGAAAGGTTTTATATTATTATTATTATTATTATTATTGTTGTTGTTATTATTATTATTATAACTTAAAAGCAAAGATGTAAAGATAAATTTTCTTTACATAATCATGGATTTTTAATTCATCCAAAATGCAGAAAATACCTTGGACTCTGTGCAATTAAAATGCATTTTCCCCTTTAAAATTCATATACTACTACTACTACTACTACTACTACTAATAATAATAATAATAACAATAATTAATATTTATTATTATTATTATTATTATTATTATAAAAATTATATTATTATTACTGTTTATTATTATTAATATTATAATTATTTAAAATGAAATAATTAAATAATTTTGTCTTATATGCATACATTTTTTATAATGCATATTTTTGCCTTTAAAAACATATAAATATGTTATATTAATATTATTATTTAAAAGGATTACTGTCTTTATTACTTTTTTTTTTTTTTTTACATAAAAGGCATGTATAATATTATTATTTTATTGTTTTATTTTATTTTTCCTGAAATGTATGGATATTCAGCAAAAATAAACCACTGAAAAAATACATATAATCTAAATATTAGAGGAAAGCCTATGTGCCCTGTGCAAATGAGCATTTTAAGTCCTGTAAATATATTTTTGTCCCAGATTCATATCGTTTAACCCTTGTATCACTTTCCATTGCAGGACCCGAGAAATGGTGCGATAACTTCCCCATTGCTAATGGACCTCGCCAGTCCCCAATAGACATTCAAACCAGTGAATCATCTTATGATGAATCCCTGAAAGCGCTTAAACTGCAGTATGACCCGTCCACCTCACTGGACATCCTGAATAATGGACACTCTTTCCAAGTGACCTTCGCCGACGATGACGACAGCTCAAGTCAGTGACCTCTGTTAATTTTTTATAAAAAGCTAAGCTACATCTATTCTTGTATTAATCAGTAGCTTTACTTATGCAGAGGGTTCTTGAAACGACCGCAGTGTTAACCTAGATAATATTTAGAAGGAAAAGTTATATAATAATGAGGCTGCGTCTGACGCTAATACAATCCCACAGTATTACTGCTTTCTGGAAGCACTGGAAAGCATTTCGAAAGTTGGCTTTTGCTCTTACTACGTAGTTAAACATTAATTTACAATGGCATGCTGTACTAGAGTGTTTAAAAGTCTTTAAATAGATAGTTTGCACACTATTTTTATAGTACAGAATATTTTACTGCCCGTCTAAGCAGGTGTACAGCCTAAAATTGTGTAAAAATATCAGTGCAACACCTCCTTGACCCTTCAGCTATCTCATCTTCTAGTGACACAGCCAGTTTGCTTAGAAATGTGGGAAATCACACGTTCACACAAAAATTACACGAAAGTCATTGTCATTCATGTGAACTTTGACAGAATCCATAGGAACCTGTGTAACTAGTTTAAGCATGCTTAGCCTGTTTTAAAATTGTAACCTACTCTATGCAGTATGTAACAGACTTTGACATCAGATTTATCATTTTTACCTGTGTTTGCCCGCATTAGCTCTGACGGAAGGCCCAATCTCTGGCAAATACAGACTTAAGCAGTTCCACTTTCACTGGGGAGACAGTGACGACAAAGGCTCTGAGCACACAGTTGATGGGAAATGCTACCCAGCCGAGGTATGAATCGTACTGGGTATGAACGTACTGGGAATATGAATATGTGGGATGTTTTCTTTTGTAATTAAGTATTAATGTTCCTAATAATCTCATCTTTAGCTCCATCTGGTCCACTGGAACACAGAATATCCCAGCTTTGGGGAAGCAGCCAGTAAGCCTGATGGTCTTGCTGTGGTTGGAGTTTTTCTGGAGGTTTGTGTGCAGCTGTACATTTTTAGGGCCTATTTACTAACCACTTTGTAAGCAAATATTGGGACGAATTAATAAAAAATTAAAATTAGAATGGAGTCTTGTAGTTTTAGGGCCTATTTACTAACCACAGCGTCAGCAAACACTGGGACAGATTTACTTTAGTTCAGCTCGAGTCAGTAGTCGCATGATGCTCATGATATTTTTGTGCAATAAGATAAAATAAAATAAAATTAAAAAATTAAATACAATTAAATTAAATTAAATATTGTGCCTTAGTCACAATCTTTTAAAATTTGTATTAAGTATTACCTTTTTAGGCCCTATTTATTAGGCCAATTCACTTTATCAGCAAACACAAAATTCACTAAGTAGTTACTAAGTAGTTTCATGACTTTTGCTCATGATATTTTTGCAAAATAAAATAAAATAAAATAAAATAAAATAAAATAATAAATTTAGTATTATGTCTTTAATTTTTAGGGCTTATTCACTATCTACTTTATCAGCTAGAGATGAATTCACTAAATAGTTTCATCACTTTTGCTCATGATATTTTTGCAAAATAAAACAGAATAAAATAAACACAGTCAGTATTAGTATTAAGTCTTTATACAACTAAAATTAAATTATAATTAAAATTAAAAAAAATTTATAAAATAACATTGTGCCATAGTCACGTTATTTTAAAAGTAAGTCCTTCATTTTTAGGGTTTATTTTAGGGTTACTACTTCATCAGCAAACACAGAGATGAAATAACTAAATAGTTTTATCACTTTTGCTCATGATATTTTTGCAAAATAAAATAAAATAAAATATTGTGCCTTAGTCACATTCTTTTTAAATGTAATTAATTTAAATTTCATTAAAGTCTTACATTTACAGCATAAATAAAATAAAATAAAATAATTTGCCTAAAATTGTTGTTGTTGTTGTTTTTTTAATCAGATTGGTGCAGACAATCCTAATCTTCAGAAGCTTCTGGAGGCTATGGATGCGATCAAGTGCAAGGCATGTTTACCAATTCAATTACATTTTGTTGTAACTTTTACCTCATGCTGAATATTAAAATCTGCTTCATGCTTCATTTGTGCATGTTATCTTGCAGGGAACGCAGACCTCATTCACAGACTTTGACCCAACCATCCTGCTCCCAGAGTCTCTGGATTACTGGACGTACCTGGGCTCTCTGACTACCCCTCCTCTACATGAGAGCGTCACATGGATCGTTTGCAAGCAGTCAATCAGCGTCAGCTCAGAGCAGGTCATGCTCATGACACAATTTATACTAGTAATACAAGCATAGATGTGGAATTTACAAGTCACATGCTTAATAGTGAAGTGTGGCATCTCGCACAGTAGAGATTTGGATGTGCAATTCTGAAACAGAGCAAAGAACACTTTTGATTCACAGTGTTGATTAAAAAAAAACAGGCTTGTTACTTTGAACACAATTAAGATCACAAATCATGTCTATAAAACCCTTCTTCTGTTATGAAATGAATATAAACGAATTAATATATAAACTTTATTTATATACTGCAATCACTACTTAAAACATCACGTCAGCTACCCAAATGCATGCCATCTAGAAAAAAACATCCAATCATGAATGATATTATGATGTTTATTTGGTCTTTAGGCCTTCCGTTTTCAAAACCGGCTAGACATTTGCCCTCATCTGAGGAAATTGTAAACATATGTGCATAGTCAGTTGTATTAGCTTCTCCATTCAACCTCTGCGACATCTAGCCCTTATGTGAAAATGAACACGACCCTGTCGAATGTTTACATCACAACTCTGATTCAAGGCTGCTAATGTGTACATAACCTCAGGTGGCCATGCTTCATTTCCTGGCTGCCTTTTGAATTATTGACTTTATAGCTACAAAAATAACATAACATGATATTTTGTTTAAAATGTGAGAATGAATGACAATAAGTTAAGACAGGTAATGTTTAACTACTTTGTAGAACTATAAGCATGTCCCCAACACATTAATAGTCAAGTCACCATTAATTATATAGCGCTATATACATTAAAAAGTCGCTTCAAAGCATATTTACAAAAATAAACAGCAAAATATCAATGATTCAAATTTTGCTGCAAAACAGCACTAAAAGGAAATAGTGTCATTATTTAGTTCAATGTTGATTCAGTTCATTCACTGTGTAGTTCATCGGTTGTAAAACAAGTTCAATTCAGTGATAAGCAACTCTACAGAATGTTATTATTTAGCTCAATTCAGTTCTATGTTGATTCAATTCAGTACAGTTCCACTCGTCATTTCAATGTTAATTCATTTCAGTTCAGCTCAAGTCAGTTCAGTTGATTCAGTTCAGTTCAATGCAGCCCGAGTCAGCTCACTGCTGATTTAGTTCCGTTCAATTCAGCTCAAGTCACTTTAATGTTGTTGCAGTTCAGTTCAATTCACCTTGAGTCAGTTCAATGATTCAGAAACAGTTCAATGTTAATTCATTTCAGTTCAATGCAGCTTGAGTCAGTTCAAAGTTAGTTCTATTCAGCTCGTCAGTTCAGTGTTGATTCAGTTCAGTTTAGATTGTGTCAGTTCAGTGGTGATTCAGTTTAGTTCAATGCAGCCCAAGACAGTTCAGTGTTATTCAGTTCAGTTCAGATCGTGTCAGTTCAGTGTTGATTCAGTTCAGTTCAATGCTGCCCGAGACAGTTCAGTGTTATTCAGTTCAGTTCAGATCGTGTCAGTTCAGTGTTGATTCAATTCAGTTCAATGTAGCCCGAGACAGTTCAGTGTTATTCAGTTCAGTTCAGATCGTGTCAGTTCAGTGTTGATTCAATTCAGTTCAATGTAGCCCGAGACAGTTCAGTGTTATTCAGTTCAGTTCAGATCGTGTCAGTTCAGTGTTGATTCAGTTCAGTTCAATGCTGCCCGAGACAGTTCAGTGTTATTCAGTTAAAATCGTGTCAGTTCAGTGTTGATTCAATTCAGTTCAATGTAGCCCGAGACAGTTCAGTGTTATTCAGTTCAATTCAGATTGTGTCAGTTCAGTGTTTATTCAGTTCAGTTCAGTTCACCTCGAGTCAGTTCAGTGTTGATTCATTCCTGTTCAGTTCAGCCTGAATCAGTTCAATGTTAGTCAGTTTAGTATCAGTTCTATAAAATAAATAGTAACAGATGCTGAAAACTCACTATTTCTCCTATCTCTTTCTCTACAGATGGAGAAATTCCGATCTCTACTGTTTACCGCAGAGGATGAGGAGGCCTGCTGCATGGTGAACAACTATCGCCCCCCTCAGCCTCTGAAAGGTCGTGAGGTCCGTGCATCTTTCAAATGAAGGACCCGCCAGATCCCTGTTCCTCCCCTTCCCTCCCTTCTTTAGCAGGATATGCAAGCGCGGGGCCCCTGGGTCAAGGGCCTCAAAGCACCTTCACCCTCCATGCAGTAATGCTGGGCATCCTGCCAGCTGTCCAGCAGACCAGATGTGCTGTCTGGAGAGTAAAGAGGCTATGCAGGGAATCATATGTCTGTACCGTCCCTCTCTCTTTCTTTCCCCTTCTTCATTCATTAGTGCAGATGCTTGAATTATTTGGATTTAGAATATGGTGCCAATTTTGTATGAAGCTCTGATTTACAGGTGATGCATAGACAATGGGATATTTAAGTATATTTCTATTGTTGTAAAGCAGAGATGCCCAAATCTGGACTCAGTTACATTTATGCATTTGGCAGATGCTTTTTATACGAAATGACATTGCAGTCGTGGTGTACATTTTTTTTTTTTGCATTCCTTGGGAATCAAACCCATGACCTTTGTTGGACTGAAATGTAAAAAAACACATCAAGTGAATTTGCTTTGAAAAAAAATGTAAACTTAAAAAATATGTAATTTTTAAAAAATAATTTAAACGTTTAAATGAATTAATGCATTTTAATATAATATACACTGTCAAAAAATTATCGAAATAAATTATTAAAAATATATTCATTAAATAAAACAAGATTAAATAAAATAAATGATTATTGGAATACATTTTACCAGAATATATTTTTATGTATATATATATATATATATATATATAATTCTCTCTGCAACAAAATGTGATTTTTTTTTTTTTTTTTTTTGTAATTATTTGTGAAATTTACTAGCAATATCTGAGCACAAAAATTGTTTATACACCTTTTTTTCAGAGTGGATGGATACAATGCACCATTTACTTTTGGCTAACAGCTCTCAATCAAGTTTGATTTCTGCTCCTTTGTATTAAAGTTTGGGTACCTCTGCTCTAGAGACTAGACCAGCATCTCAGATTAAAACGCAAAGGTACGGCAGATCGGCAGACCCCGAACAGATGCCATCTGTGCTGCTGTCATTCCCTGCCAAGCTGTGTAATCTCTGGCTGTCTCAGCAGTGCTGAAGCTTAATGAAACCCAATGCACACTGCTATCAGGCTGCAAGATCTAGAACATCCCCTATGGTAAATGAACACACGTGGCAAAATATCCATGTGGACATGCAGGGAAATCACGCACAAAATCTAGCACATACTGTACAATCAGAGCAGCTTTGATTTGGAGTATTCGTGCCTCAGATTGTAATTGCATTTTCCCATGTGTGTTTCTGAGAGTTGTATTTAATAGCAACTGATATGCACAAGATTTCAGTTTAAAGGCAGTAGCAATAATTGCATGAAACCCCTATGTAATTCCTTAATGTGACGTTTCTCATTTAGTTTTGCTGAATGCTATGCTGTAATTCAGAAGTTTCTTAAGCTGTATTGCAAACGATGCACAAGCAACACAGTGAGTCTTAATAGATGCCAATACGCCAATAGACAAATCTTGCCGGTTAAGCAAGAAGGTCACCATCGGCTCCTCAGAAGTACAGGGACCAGGGCTAATGTCTTACGTTATGTGTTTGTAAAGAAAACAGGTTTGAAATGTGTTATTGAATGTACCTTACTTGAATTCGAGGGCTTTGTTAAGCAATATTGTTCAGCCATACTCTGCTCTGCTATTTTCAAAGAGGATATTTTAAGTAAAGATATTTTATGCTTATTCTGTGTCGTGTTTTTGTGATGATTTACTAATGCCCTATTCGAATGGTAATTGTTTTATTATGGGAGCATGTAATTTCAACAATTAAAGGTGCTAGGCAGTGATTCAATTGCCATCTATTGAATATATATGCGTTTTCTTCATCCTAGCGGAATGACTTTTTTAGGAATGTGTGGTAATTTAATTCCCATCAGTCACACATATTTATACGACGCTTTATACAAATGCTTCAAAGCAGTTTCACAGTAATAAACAGGAAAACAATAGTCAATGTTGCAAAGTTGTGAAACAACTTGAAAGCTCCACAGAAGACAACACTGTTATTATTCAGTTTAATACTGATTCATTTCAGTTCAATAACATTGAAGCTATAAAGGTTTTGTGTTCTCATCCAATAGTGTCAATACTCAGTGTCAGTGCTTTACATATCCAGTCTCTGGTGTTGCTAGTCAAATTAGCATATTTTCCGAGCCGATAACATACAGCGCCTTGGAAAAGTATTAATACCCTTTCATTTTTTCATGTATTATGTTGCTGCCTTACGTTAAACTGCTTTAAATTACTTTTACTACACTCCATACACCATAATTGCAACGCAAAAAACTTTATTAAAATTTACTACAAATAAAAAACTTAAATTATTCCATTGCAAAAGTATTAATACCCTTAGGACAGTTGAAATTTAGCTTAGGAGCATTCATATTGCTTGTAGATGTTACTACACTACAAGTGAAGTTAACCAGTGGCAAATTCAATTGAATGGGTACACAAGGCACACCGGTATTAATAAAAGTCTAACAGCTGAAAATGCATATCAGAGCAAAAACCATGCCATGAGGTCAAAAGAACTGCCTGTCGGGCTCAGAAACAGGACTGCGCCAAGCCACACATCTGGGGAAGAGTTCAGAAAAAATTCTGCTGCATTGAAGATTAATAGAAGCATCTAGTCTCCATTACCCTTAATGGAAGGAGTTTGAAACAACCAGGACTCTTCTTAGAGCTGGGCTCCTGGCCAAACTGAGCAATTGATGGAGAAGGGACTTGGTTAGACTGGTGACCAAGAAGCTGATGGTCACTCTAGTTGAGCTCCATGATCATATTTGCAGATGGGAGAAATTTACAGAAGGACAAACATCACTGCAACACTCCACTGATCTGGGATTTATGGTGGTGTGGCAAGACTTAATCCTCTCCTTGGTGAAGACACATGAAAACACACTTAGAATTTATAAAGAAACATCTAAATGACCCTCAGACAGTGAGAAATAAGATTCTCTCATCTGATGAACCTCAGCTCCAAGCATCATGTTTGAAGGAAACCAGGCACTGCTCATCACCTGCACACTACTATCCCAAAAGTAAAATGTGCTGGTAGCAGCCTCATTCTGTGGGGCTGTTTTTCACCGGCAGGGACTGAGGAACTCGCCAGAGTAGAAAAGCTCAATGCACCAAAATATTGAGATTGCCTTAATGAAAACCCAGTCCAGAGCATTCAGAACCTCAGACTGGGCAGAAGGTTCACCTTCCAACAGGATAGTGACCTTAAACACAGCGATAGTGGTTTATAGACAACTCTGTGAATGTCCTTGAGTGGCCCAGCCACAGCCTTGGCTTAAAAGCAATCAAACATTTCTGGATAAAACAGAAAATGTGCCTCTGCCCCTATCCAAACTGACAGAGCTTGATAGGTGAGGCGTAGAATGGCAGATAACTGCCAAATGCTGATGTGCAAAGCTTTAGCTACTGAGTTCAGGATATGAATATTTCTGCAATGTACTTTTTCAGGTTTTTTTTATTTGCAATAAATTTACAAAGTAGTGAGAATTCTGTTTTTGCTTTGTCATTATGGTGTATGACGTGTAGATTGATGTGGATAGTTTAGTTTCGTTATGATTGCAATGATCATCTTTTTGTGGTAACTCAGTTAAAACTGTGTAAATGACATGAAGCAAAATAACAAGAGCCCACATTATTTTATTTTGTATCACACAGTAATTTAACTTAAAGGAGAAGTCCACTTCCAGAGCAATAATTTACAGATAATGTACTCACCCCCTTGTCATCCAAGATGTTCATGTCTTTCTTTCTTCAGTCGTAAAGAAATTATGTTTTTTGAGGAAAACATTTCAGCATTTTTCTCCACATAGTGGACTTCTATGGTGCCCTGTTTCAACTTCCAAAATCCAGTTTAAATGCGGCTTCAAATGATCCCAAATGCGGTTGTAAACGATCCCAGCCGAGGAAGAAGGGTCTTATCTAGCGGATTTTAAAAAATATAATTTAAATACTTTTTAATCTCAAACGCTCGTCTCGTCTTGCTCTGCCTGAACTCTTGTGTATTCTGGTTCAAGAGAGTTAGGGTATGTCGAAAAACATTTTCTTCCTCAACTTCAAAAATCATCATCCTACATTGCTGCAGGAGTACCAACCCAGTCTTTGCAATGTGAAGATGCAAAGAAGATCATACTCCCTTAACAAAAAAGGTTAAACAGCGATACCGGACGATTTTGAAGTTGAGGGAGAACATGAGATGGGAGTTTTTCGACATACCCTAACTGTCATGAACCAGAAAAAAAACAGTTCAGGCAGAGTAAGACAAGACGAGCGTTTGACATTAAAAAGTATATAAATTGTATTATTTTTATGAAAATAACAGACGGCTTTGTTAGATAAGACCCTTCTTCCTCGGCTGAGATCGTTTACAACTGCATTTGGGATCGTTTGATGCCGCATTTAAACTGCATTTTGGAAGTTCAAACTCAGGGCACCATAGAAGTCCACTATGTGGAGAAAAATGCTGAAATGTTTTCCTCTAAAAACATAATTTCTTTACTACTGAAGAAAGAAAGACATGAACATTTTGAATGACAAGGTGGTGAGTACATTATCTGTAAATTTTTGTTCTGGAAGTGGATTTCTCCTTTAAGCGCTGCGAGCCATGTTCGTTTTCTTTTGTCATCGTTTATGCAATGCATACAGTGCCGGACATAGACAGATTTGCTGGTATGCAAACAAGAACTTTACAAGAATTCCTTAAGCTTATTGCTGTTACTGTGGCAGACAACAACAGCAAAGCTTAACCCTGTGCTGCTGATTTTGGACAAAATTAAATGAAATTAGCAACACAAGCACACTTTAAAGTTTTGGGAGATACAAAAGCGTATAGACCTAAATATGGCAGAGGATTTTCTAAATTATCATTCCTGAATGCAATCCATGATGCTAATTCCTGATGCCATGACCATGGTAATTATGGCATCTCCCAGCTTTAAACATGAAAAGCACTGTCATTCAAATGCCTTTGTTTTACCATGAAGGAGTCATGCAAATGTCTTTGCCAACACCACCCTGAGAGCAAATACTCACAAAAATAGCACTATTTAAATATATATATAAAATGCTGTTTTTTGTGATTGTAAAATATCTGTAAATATAAAGCACCAGTTAATAGATTTTATTTATTTATAGTTTAATACCCGCTTGCTTTGATACTGGGTACACACCTAAATAAAACCATCATTTTCACAGTAAAACTGCTGCATCAAACTTTTATTGTGCTTTCAGAGTCTAAGACATTGACCTTGTTTTTTATCTGATTAGCTAATGATTAGCAGCCATCCCGAGTTATCGCAAAGTTTATAGGTGCTGTAAGTGATATACTGTATTTAGGGAATACCACAGTAAAATATCTTTACTGGCAGATATCTGTAATAAGTTGCTGTATGAAAGTCCTAGGCTATGTAAGCAGTAGAAAAAGGGCAAGAGCAGCCTACATATTTTTAATCATAAACACTCTTGCTGCACGGCTAACTAAAACTATTAAAAACATACAGTTGAGTTTAAAAGTTTACATACACCTTGCAGAATCTGCAAAATGTTAATTATTTTACCAAAATAAGAAGGATCATACAAAATGCATGTTATTTTTTTATTTAGTACTGACCTGAATAAGATATTTCACATTGAAGACGTTTACATATAGTCCACAAGAGAAAATAATAGTTGAATTTATAAAAATGACCCTGTTCAAAAATGTACATTCACTTGATTCTTAATACTGTGTTGTTACCTGAATGATCCACAGCTGTGATTTGTTGTTTGTAGTGATAGTTGTTCATGGGTCCCATGTTTGTCCTGAACAGTTAAACTACCCACTGTTGTTCAGAAAAATCCTCTTAATGCATCGTTGTTCCTTCTGGAGCATCAGTGAGTGTTTGAACCTTCTGTAATAGTTGCATATGAGTCCCTCAGTTGTCCTCAGTGTGAAAAGATGGATCTCAAAATCATAGTTATTGTTCAAAAGGGTTAAAATACACAAAAATGCTGAAAAACCAAAGAATTTGTGGGACCTGAAGGACAGTTTAACTGTTCAGGACAAACAAGGGACTCATGAATCAACTATCACTAAACAAAAAAAACACAGCAGTGGATCATTCAGGTAACAACACAGTATTAAGCGCATGTAAACTTTTGAACAGGGTCATTTTTATAAATTCAACTATTATTGTCTATATGTAAACATTTTTTTGTGAAATATCTTATTCAGGTCAGTACTGAATAAAAAATAACATGCATTTTGTATGATCCCTCTTCTTTTGGCATAATAATGAACATTTTGCGATTACGATTCTGCAAGGTGTATGTAAACTTTTGACCACAACTGTATGTGTTAATTAAAACACATACAGTTAATTAACAATATTGTAAAAATATGTAAAATGTGTATAAAAAAAAATGTTGAAGCACTAAAATTACAACCTGGAAAAAAAAATTAAAACTAAAACTGGAATAAAATAAATTAATTCAATTCAATTCAATTCAATTCACGTTTATATGTATATTGCTTTTCGCGATCGTTGCACAGCAGCTTCACAGAAAATAAATGTTTACATTTTTTCAATAGAACATTTAAAATTAATGAAGAAGGACAAAAGCATATAGAAATGACAAACGAGGCTAAAATAATACCAAAATATAAGATAATTAAAATATTAATCTAAACTACATTATATAAATAACACTGGTTTGCTGACATGTTTTGAAGGCTTGGGATTTGAAGAATGGGTGTACAGATGTAATCAGCAAATTAGCACCTTTAATGATTTAATGAAATTGTCCAAGTGGATCATAAAGCCATTAGCAGTCCCTAATATGCCATGCCATCCTCTATGCTTATTCACCATAACAGACATGTATATTAGCACAGCCACAGCTGTTTTGTCAACTGTGTGCGGTTAAAATCAGTGTGAGCCAGAGGACTCTTCGCCTCACAAGCTGTATGGCATCATAATTGAATCTCATTTACATTATCATTGATTTACCTGCCCGTGCAGAATCGCACACTTACGTCGAAGTTCACAGTGAAGGCCAAGGAGCAGGATTATGCTAATGACGTCACCGTGAAACACACACCACCTTCATGACAAGGCAACAGACCCCCAGCTCCCGGGAATCGATGCGTTACATAAGAACACTGTCTGGTGATATAAATCAGAGTGAATAACAGCATAAATCTCTCACTCAAACACACCGCCAAGCTAATCTGTACTGCAGTAAATCCCAAAGAGCATCCTGGCATGTACACAGCAGTGCGGGCATGAAACATGACCTAGAGTCAAGGACATACTCGCACACACACAGACACGAACAGCCATGTCCGCAGGCTTTCATGCTAATGCTATTTAGGGAGAGCAGGCGTATCGTCGCACATTAAGAAAGATATATAAACACGCAGTTGCAAATATGCACATGCCTTTTATGTCATTGCTGTTGCACTTAATGGAATCTCACTGTCTGTAGTCTGCATCCTTTGATGCTTAATGTAAATCCTCTTAATTGAGCAAGAGACCTTCTGTGTGAACACACAGCTGCTTTTATGACTTTCTATTCTGTAAATTGCTCAATAAAGCTGTCATGCAGAGCTTGGGAATATTTGTTCTCTGAGGTTCGCATGGCACTAGGCCACAAGGTCTGAGGACACAGTGAAGGCCAAACTAGCAGGCCTACTGAAATTTTAATGATAAAAAAAATCTATTTACAGTTGAGGTCAAACGCTTACATACACCTTGCAGAATCTGCAAAATGTTAAAGGGACCATCGTATCCCCAATTTCCACAAGTTGATATGATTCTTTAGGGTCTTAATGAAAAGTCTATAACATACTTTGGTTAAAAATTCTCAGTGGTTGTGTGAAACAACACCCTTTTTACCTTGTCAAAATGAGCTCTGCAAAAATCATCCCATTCTGAGGGATTGTTCCTTTAAATGCAAATGAGCTCTGCTCACCCCTGCTGCCTTGCCTTCTCTCTGCTGCTCTGAGAGATTGTTTACTTTAGCCGCATTTAGCGCGTTTAGCCGCAAAACTTGCTAACTAGCACGTTATTAGGAAAGGTGACTGCAGAGATTCATTAAAAAAAAAAAACTTATACTCACTTCTGCTGTAGGTGAAGCTGGATCACATCCAATAATGTAACATACTGTTACAGCTGATCTGAGGTAAGACACTCATGTCAATCAACTATCGCGGGAGCGGCTTGTGTCTGTGTGACGGCACACCGACAGGCATCTGAGAATGGCTTGATTTGAAAAATGGGATATTAGTTTACAGATGAATTAAAAACCACTGCATGGATTTTTATCATTATAGGGTAGATTTGTACATACACTGCCAACATACATTAATGTTCAAACGACATGTAAAAGTGAAGTTTGCATCCGATGACCCCTTTAATTATTTGACCAAAATAAGAGGGATCATACAAAATGCGTGTTATGTTTTTTATTTCACATAGAAGATGTTGAAAATAATAGTTTAATTTATAAACATGACCCCGTTCAAAAGTTTCAAAAAGCAAACAAAAGGATGCACATCAATCTTAAAGGGGTCATCGGATGCTAAGTGAAGGGAATGCGCCTCCCGGTCTACATATATCCGTCGCACTAATCATTCATGATCCAGCTTCACTTACAGCAGAAGTGAGTATAAGCTAAATGTGGCTAAAGTAAACAATCTCTCAGAGCAGCAGAGAGAAGAGAGGGGCGGGGTGAGCAGAGCTCATTTGTATTTAAAGCAGCCTTGACCAGAATGAGATGATTTTTGCAGAGCTGATTTTGGCAAGGTAAAAAGGGTGTTGTTTTACACAACCATTGAGAATTTTTAGCCAAAGTATATTAGAGACTTTTCATTAAGACCCTAAAGAATCATATCAACTTGTGGAAAATGGGCATCCGATGACCCCTTTAAAAGGGTGCTTGACTAAAAAACAAGTACAACAATTCAAATGTAAAGTCGGCAACACCAAGGCTCCAAAAATATCAAAAAAATTTTATTTAAAAAGCTTTCGCATAGCATGTAACGTTTCGAGCACGCAGGCTCTTCATCAGACAAATTAAACAACACTAATGTGCCACTCTTTATACCTCCAGGTGATCAAAGGTCACATGACCATACACAACATTTTATTTTAATAATAAATAATACATCCAAACAATAACAAATCGACCAAAGAAAAGACAAAAGGAAAAAACTATGCAAAACTATGAAACTATGCAAAATACAAGAACCAAAAATATTCTCAATAAACAGTTCAATAAACAATAAATCCCTGCAAACGTACATAACACTAAGTTCAAATGGTCACACCAAAACCTTTATTGCATTATAAACCTTTTATTGTATTATAAACCCTGTTCAAAAGTTTACATACACTTGATTCTTAATACTGCGTTGTTACCTGAATGATCCACAGATGTGTTTTTTTGTTTAGTGATAGTTGTTCATGAGTTCCTTGTTTGTCCTGAACAGTTAAACTGCCTGCTGTTCTTCAGAAAAATCTTTCAGATTCCACAAATTCTTTGGATTTTCAGCATTTTTGTGTATTTGAACCCTTTCCAACAATGACTGTATGATTTTGAGGTTCATCTTTTCACACTGAGGGACTCATATGAATCTATTACATAAGTTTCAAACTCTCACTGATGCTCCAGAAGGAAAAACAATGCATTAAGAGCCGGGGGGTGAAAACTTTTGAACAGAATGAAGATGTGTACATTTTTCTTATTTTGCCTAAATATCTTTTTTTCCATGTGGTACCACCCTTTATAAGCTACAGAAGATACTTACATATTTCCTGAAGACAAAATAAGGTAAATTTACCCTAATCTTCAAATTCAAAACGTTTTCACCCCCGGCTCTTAATGCATCGTTTTTCCTTCTGGAGCATCAGTAAGCATTTGAACTTTATGTAATAGTTGCATATGAGTCCCTCAGTTGTCATCAGAGTCAAAAGATGGATCTCGAAATCATATAGTCATTGTTGGAAAGGGTTCAAACACACAAAAATGCTGAAAATCCAAAGAATTTGTGGGACCTGAAGGATTTTTCTGAAGAACAGCGGGCAGTTTGACTGTTCATCATTTTCTCTTGTGGACTATATGTAAACGTCTTTTATGTGAAATATCTTAGTCAGGTCAGTACTAATTAAAAAATGCATTTTGTATGATCCTTCATATTTTGGTAAAATAATTACCACTTTGCAGCTTCTGCAAGTTGTACGTAAACTTTTGACATCAACTGTATATTGTTTTTACATCCGTAAAACTGCTTAATTTGGGTTATTTTAGTTTTTTGTTTGTTTGTTTTAGTAGGAATAGTTTACCCAAAAATGAAAATTCTGTCATTAATTACTCACTTTCATGCCATTCCAAACCCATAAGATCTTCATTCATTTTTTTCACTTTATTTTCACTTCAGTCGTTATTTTTGTTTTCTTTGCGCACAAAAAATATTCTCGCAGCTTCATAAAATTACGATTGAACCACTGATGTCCCACAGACTATTTTAACAATGTCCTTACTACCTTTCTGGGCCTTGAACGTGTCAGTTGAGTTGCTGTCTATGCAGGGTCAGAAAGCTCACAGATTTCATCAAAAATATCTTGATTTGTGTTCCGAAGATGAATGAAGGTCTTACAGGTTTGGAACGACTTGAGGGTGATTAATTAATAATATATTATTGCATCTGTCTGTTGCTGATGTAGACATCTTGTCTTTGGTCTCATTTAGTATGGATAGGAATTTACACACTGGCACAAAAATGTCTGTTCAATAAATCAATAATACTGCCTGTGAATGCATTGGACCTTAAAAATAGCAGTGTGCAAGCTGGGGATTTCTCAGTGAAGGTGTTATCTAAGGGAAATGTGTTTCCAAATAACATAAGATATGTAACACATTTGAATACCAGATAACTGTGACACTGCATATCTTCTAAAAATGCCACAACTTTCCTTTATCTATAGAAAGATCTAATTTGGTCAGGCCACTTGGCATTTTAAGGTCAAATGAACCTATATATAAACGATATAGAGGAACTTCACACCTTTTACACCTTCTCTCACACTTGTGTGCTTTCAGTTGTGTAGGCATTTTAATGTTTATCCAAAAACGCAAATGGTTTAGTTTCCATGAACCCAAAAACTAATTTCTTAATTCCAATTATAGATTCATTGAAAGTAGGATCCCATAAATGATACATACGCATCAGCAGACTTACATGGAACTTGTGCATGCAAAATTCTGAATATTCCCTGGATGTTCATTTGAATATATGGATAACTTGATACTGCTTTTTAGAGTATAAAGACCAACTCAGACAACCAGTGTAAATAGACCAGCCTAAGCTTCCTCTTTCTCAGATTTTGTTGATTATGTGAGCTTGGGCTTCAGCAGACACTCTTTCCATCCATCCTGGCAAGAGCACAGAGGCGTTAGTGTGACAGGAGGAGAGTGTGTCACCTGAGACACTACAGTTCATTTTGCAAATGGGTCACCTAGTAACTGCTCACCTTCCCTAAATAGATGAATGCACAGCTCCTGACTGCAGGTTACCAAACAAATGAACCAAATGAATATAGGCCTACTAAATAAAGCACAATAAAGTAAATTCTGTCATTTTTTTTCATCCTGGTGTCGTTTTAAAGTCTGCAGAACACAAAAGCTGATTTTTAGTAGAACATTTTTAAAGGGACAGTTCACCCAAAAATGAAAACTCTGTCATTAATTCACCCTCATCTCGTTCCAAACTTGTGTTAATTTGTATTCCAAAGATGAACCCTTATTTTTATTTTTGGGAACTATCCCTTTAATATGTGACCCTGGACCACAAAACCAGTCATATTGGTACATTTTTTGAAATTGAGATTTCTAGATATGAATAAATAAATAAGCTTTCCATTGACGTATGGTTTGTTAGGATAGGACAATATGGCCGAGATACAACTATTCGAAAATCTGGAATCGTAGAGAAAATTGTAGTTTCGTAGTTCTTAGCAATGCATATTACTAATCAAACACTACATTTTGATATATTTATGGTAGGAAATTTACAAAATATCTTCATGGAACATGATCTTTACTTAATATCCTAATGATTTTTGGCATCAAAGAAAAATCGATAATTTTGACCTAAACAATGTATTTTGGCTATTGCTACAAATATACCAGTGCTACTTATGACTAGTTTTGTGGTCCAGGGTCACATATAATGGAATGTTTCAAAATACACTTACAAGTGTTTATTTTATTGCATTTTATTTCTGTGCATCTGTAAATTTAAATTACAATACATACTCAATCTTTAGTTTTCTCAAAATGATTTTTTCTCATGCACTACTGTATATCCTATAATGGTTTGTTCATCATTTGCCTGATTTAATAGAACATTTTATTTAAAAATATAAAATATATTAAATATTATTAAATATAAATAATTTAATATAGTATCATTAATTTATTTAATGGAATTTATTTTTTATTTATTTATTTTTTTTATTTATTTATTTTTTTTGCTGTTGACAGTGTTTTCAGAATTATAGTGGCAGAAAAAAACCTTTGACTTTAGTATGTCAACAAAATGAAATAAGGCTTTATACAATGTTTATTACATATATGCACATTTAAGCAAACAACTAAGGAATTAAAGTGATATCTATAATTTTTTTATCCTATTCATCTGCATTTTATGTATAAAATACATGCACTTAAAAAAAAAAAAAAAAAAAAAAAAAACAACAAATCACACAAAGCTGTCACAATGCTTCAGAAGACCTGAAAATATAATGGACCAATGCTATTACATGTTATTAAATTTCATTGAATTTTAAAAAAGAAGCCTTATACTAAAAAAAATAAAATAATAATAAAATAAAAAATTGTAACACTTCATATTAGGGAACACATATTCACTATTAACTACGCTCTTTTCCTCAATAAACTCCTAATTTGCGGCTTAGTGATAGTAAGTAAGATGTTGTTGATCTATAATGTGGTTATCCAGAATAAGGGATTAATATGTCCCTTATAAATACTAATAAACAGCTAATATGTTAGTAATATGCATGCTAATTATCTAACTAGTTAATACCTAATCTAAAGTGTTATCAGAAAATCTACACAAGAAACTGTCACACATGTTGGGAATGAAACAAGGCTGAGTAAATGACAAAATGTTTATTTTTGGGTGAACTATCTCTTTAATGAAGTTACATTACGCATTCAGTGCTCCCTTTCTCATTCTTTCACAGTCTTTCTTCTGCTTTCTACCTTCTTATCTCCTCTTCAGTGTGTCGCAGTGCAGAGCAAGCGTCTGTACTTAGATATGCCTTAGATATGCACTGCTAGAGTTTCTTTATGAGCTATCGTGGGTTCAAGTTCCTCACATTACCACCTGTTGGCAGCCATCTGACCTGGACATCAAAGGTCAAGAGGCGAGAGTATCATTTCAAATCTTGCCTAAGTCGGTAGAATCACCACCACGTTTTAGTATCCCTCCACCTCCAATGTAACCACATCTGTACATACCAGAAAAAGCATGCATGGCACATGCAAGACATATGCTGTGCATTCACCACACTGAAATGAAGGGATTCTGAAATGATATAAATCAATCCTTATATAAGGATTATTTCCAAAATAGACCAAATCCAATTCCTGGAATGGATTAAAATAGGACAGATTAAGGCAGAACAGGACACAAGATAAGATAAAATACAGACCTGTAGAGACATACTCCAGAAAAAAAAAATGGGGATAGATAGTGATCTTGCCTGTTAGTGATCTTTATTTGTGGATGAAAATATAAGATGTAACACTTATATGAAAGAAATAGCTCACTCTATTAGTCTTCTAATTTACTTAACCTTACATGTTTCCAAAAGGTCATAAAGCTCAAAAGGAGAATTGTGACTTTTCAATACAAAATAGTACATAGTGAAGCTTCAAAATAGGCAAATAAGTGCAATAAAAGTATAAAAATCTTTATTAAGTGCCATATTACTTATTATCTTCTGAAGCCGTTGAGAGCTTTGTATCATTAAAGGAACACTCCACTTTTTTTGAAAATAGGCTCATTGTCCAACTCCCCAAGAGTTACACAGTTGAGTTTTACCGTTTCAGCCAAACTCCGGGTCTGGCGGTAGCACTTTTAGCATAGCTTAGCATAGATCATTGAATCTGATGACATTAAGCAGCACCTGAAAGTGACTGGCACTAAGTTTGTGTAGATGCAGAGTTGACGGCTGCGTAATATCATTGCGCCTGCTGCACCCATGGTACGGCAGCAAAGTTCCTTGATTATTACGCCGAAATGAGAGTATAGTTCCTAGCCATATCGACCTAGAAAATCGCAACTTTTTATTTTTCGTCCGTGTTTGTACATGATGTAACTACAGAAGATTCAAGTTTTAAATAGGAAAATTTTTTTAAAAATTGGTCATTTTTGAGCGAGATGCTAACGGTCTAATCGGATTCAATGATCTATGCTAAGCTAAGCTAAAAGTGCTACCGCCAGACCCGGCGATCGGCTGAATGGATTCGAAAACAGTAAAACTCAACTGTTTAACTCTAGGGGAGTTGGAAGACTGTTTTCAAAAAATGTGGAGTGCTCCTTTAACAGACAGAAATGTAATTAATTTTGTTGAAAATCCATTATTCATTAAACATTCTGCCATAGCTCAAATCTCATTTGCATATGCGCACATTCAGATTTGACACATAAAGATGTGACAATAGTGATGCCAAATGCCATTGGTTCATGGCTGTTTATTTGACTAAAAATACAGGAAAAAAAATGTAATTTTGTGAAATAATATTGCAATTTAAAATTGTGGTTTTCTGTTTTAATATACTTTAAAATATAATTTATTCATGTGATGCATCGCTGAATTTTTCAGCATCATTACTCCAGTCTTTAGTGTCACGTGATCCTTCAGAAATCATTCTAATATGCTGATTTAAGATCAATAAACAACATTTATTCAAAATAGATATCGTTTGTAACAATATAAACTATCGTTAAAAGTTTAGAGTCAGTATTTTTTTTCTTTCTTTGTTTGAAAGAAATTAATACTTTTATTCAGGATGTGTTAAATTGATAAAAAGTGATAGTAAAGACTTACATAGAAAATATTTCTATTTTGAATAAATGCTCTTCTTTTTTATTTTTTATTCATCAAAGAATGCTGAAAAAAGTATCACAGTTTGCAAAAAAATATTAAGCAGCGCAACTGTTTCCAACACTGATGATAAATCAGCATATTAGAAAGATTTCTGAAGGATTATTTGACACTGAAGACTGGAGTAATGGCTGATGAAAATTCTGCTTTGCATCGCAGTAATAAATTGTATTTTAAAGTATATTAAAACAGAATCTGGTATTTTAAATTGCAATTATATTTACCTTTTTTTTCTGTAATTTTGATTAAATAAATGGAACTTTGATGAGCAGAGACTTCTTTAAAAGAAACATTAAAATCTTACTAATCCTAAAGTTTTGAACGGCTGTGTATCTCCATAAATCTAAATTCTGAAAAAACGGATGTCAAAATATTAAATAGTTACACATATTAAATAGTTATTAAAAATACTTATTAAAGGAGCACTCCACTTTTTTTGAAAATAGGCTCATTTTCCAACTCCCCTAGAGATAAACAGTTGAGTTTTACCGTTTTCGAATCTATTCAGCCAATCTCCGGGTCTGGCGGTAGCACTTTTAGCATAGCTTAGCATAGATCATTGAAGCCGATTAGACCGTTAGCATCTCACTCAAAAATGACCAAAGAGTTTTGATACTTTTCCTATTTAAAACTTGACTCATCTGTAGTTACACCGTGTACAAAGACGGACAAAAAATGAAAAGTTGCAATTTTCTAGGTCGATATGGCTAGGAAATATACTCTTATTTTGGCGTAATAATCAATGAACTTTGCTTCTGTACCATGGGTGCAGCAGGCGCAATGATATTACGCAGCCGTCAACTCTGCATCTACACAAACTTAGTTCAGACGCTTTCAGACGCTGCCTAATATCATTGCGCCTGCTGCACCCATGATACGGCAGCAAAGTTCCTTGATTATTACGCTGGAATGAGAGTATAGTTCCTAGCCATATCAGCCTAGAAAATCGCAACTTTTTATTTTCTGTCTGTCTTAGTACACGATGTAACTACAGAAGAGTCAAGTTTTAAATAGGAAGAATATTGTCATTATATACGGCCATTTTTGAGCGAGATGCTATCGGTCTAATCAGATTCAATGATCTATGCTAAGCTATGCTAAAAGTGCTACCGCCAGACCCGGAGATCAGTTGAATAGATTCGAAAACGGTAAAACTCAACTGTTTAACTCTAGGGGAGTTGGACAATGAGCCTATTTTCAAAAAAGTGGAGTGCTCCTTAAAAAAAGGTTATTAAAAGTAAACCAAGGGAAAGCACTGGGAGTGAGTATAAACCCAAAACACTGTGAATACGCACAACATAAAAAAAAAAAGCTTGCAACCTATTATATTAAGCTTATGGTTTTTTTTTTTTTTTTTAGTTTTTTAGTTTACTTGATTCAATTCTTTCTTTGTTCATAAACACTCAAACAATTGTTCACTGAATATGAGCATACTGCGGGAGTTTTTTCATTTGTCAGCCTGAGTCATAAGGTAACTTGACCTCAGAGTTGCCAAAGTTCCTGGAAACTAAGAGACAATTCAAAACTCAGTAAGAGCAACAATGCAACACATCAGCTATGAGGGCTTTCATGTTGGCGAGTTGAATAAAAAAAAGTGTGCATACAGACTACACTAGTTGTACATTTATGTTATTAAACAACACTAACCGGCTAATCCTGCTGTGTTTAAACAGAAATGAAAGAGGCCGTAACGCACACACACCTGCAGAACCCCGGCGGATATGCGGAATCTGGTTGAATGTTGAATCACCATAAATGGGGCATCCGGGAAAGAGACAGACACAATGAATCTTTAAATAGCTAAAACATAAACTGAGGAAACAACAGCTCACTGCTGTCATTTTCCCAGGAGGGTCTGGCAGTCTGAGAGCCGTCTGATGCGGAACTATATGAAAGGAAGTATTACACCCAAGTTTCATATTCTTGTATGTGCCAACAATATCATATGTAGCTGATATATTGCTAAATGGTTGCAACACAGTATACAACAAAAGAGAACCTATTATTTACTGAGTCATTTTCATTAATTTCTGCACAAACATTTCTTTGTGTAATTTGGGCTCTGTATTTATTGTGCCACATTTACACAGGTCAATGCTATTTGGCAAGGGCATTTAACGTGGCACTATTACTGCCAACAGAAAATGGCAAAAGCCTGTTTGTGTACATTTTCTTTGTACATTTAATGATAGAATGTTAAAAAAGAGGTGATTCTTCTAAATGATTCCAGTTAATTGATGGTTCTGTCAATGATTCTTTTGGTATTGTTAAGAGAATTAATTAATTAATTAATTCCATTTATGTTTTTGAGTCTCTAAAAGAAATATCTCATATTCATTTGCTCATTGGTCATGCTGTGTTTTTGATTCACTAAAAAGAACTGGATTATAAGAGTCATTTTTTCAGGAATTATGGAAACTAACATACTATTCAAAACTCTGACTAAGCTGATGAATCAGTCATGAGGACTAGTTATGTGGACAAGTTAAATAAAGTATGCACACAGAGTACACTGGCAGTAAATTTTGGTTTTTTAAACTTGTCGCACCTTGTTTTTGATTCACTGAAAAGAAATGAATCAATTAGAATCATTCATTTGGGAAGCGAACTACAATGGTTGCGCTGCGTTTCTGATTCACTTTAATAATCATCAGAATCAAATGGGAATCAAACTACAATGGTCATAGTTGATTTACTAAAAAGATTAATCATTTGAATTATTCAGTTTGGAATTGAACTACAGTGGTCTCACTGTATGTTTTTGATTCACTAAAAAGAGAAGAATCATTAGAATCATTCATTTTAAAACATTAATGGTTGCACTGGATGCATTTGATTTACTAAAAAGATGTGAATCATTAGAATCATTTGGTTTGGAATAGAGCTACAATGGTTGCACTATGTTTCATTTCATATGGGAATCAACTGTATTTGAACTACAGTAGCTGCACTGTGTTTCTGATTCACTTAAATAATCATAAGAATCATTAAAATGAGAATTAAACTACAATGGTCACACTATGTACTTGATTTACTTGATTTTTTTAAATTATTAATTAATTAGAATCATTTGGTCTGGAATCAAACTACAATAGTCTCAATGTATGTTTTTGATTCACTAAAAAGAGATGAATCATAAGAATCATTCATATTGGAATCGAACAACAATGGTTGCACTGCATGCATTTGATTTACTAAAAGGAAGTGAATCATTAGAATCATTTGGTTTGGAATCGAACTACAATGGTTGCACTGTGTTTCTGATTCACTTAAATAATTATTATTAAAATGGGAATCAAACTACAACGGTCTCACTGTTTTTAATTCACTAAAAATAAAGAAATCATTAGATTAATTAATTTGGGAATCAAACAACAATGGTTGCACTGCATGCATTTGATTCACTAAAAAGAAGTGAATCATTAGAATCATTTGGTTTGAAATCAAATTACAACGGTTGCACTGTGTTTCTGATTCACTTAATCATTAGAATAATTAAAATAAGAATCAAACTACAATGGTCTCACTGTGTGTTTTTGATTCACTAAAAAGACTAATCATTAGAATCATTCATTTGGAAATCAAACAACAATGGTTGCACTGCATCCATTTGATTTACTAAAAATAAGTGAATCATTAGAATTATTTGGTTTGGATTTGAACTACAATGGCTGGACTGTGTTTCTGATTCACTTAAATAATCATAAGAATCATTAAAATGAGAATCAAACTACAATAGTCACACTATGTACTTGATTTACCAAAATTTATTAGAATCATTTAGTTTGGAATCAAACTACAATGGTCTCACTGTATGTTTTTGATTCACTAAAAAGAAGCAAACCATTAGATTTATTCATCTGGGAATCAGACAACGATGGTTGCACTGTATGCATTTGATTTACTAAAAATAAGTGAATCATTAGAATCATTTGGTTTGGAATTTAACTACAATGGTTGCACTGTGTTTCTGATTCACTTAAATAATCATTAGATTAATTCATTTGGGAATCAAACAACAATGGTTGCACTGCATGCATTTGATTTATTAAAAAAAGAAGTGAATCATTGGAATCATTTGGTTTGGAATCGAACTACAATGGTTGCACTGTGTTTCTGATTCGCTTTAATATTTATTAGAATAATTTTGGAATCAAACTACAATGGTCTCACTGTATGTTTCTGATTCACTAAAAAGAAAGAATCATTAGATTCATTCATTTCGAACAACAATGGTCTCACTGTATGTTTTTGATTCACTAAGAAGAAAAGAATCATTAGAATCATTCATTTCAAACTACAGTGGTCTCAAACAAATCATTAGGTTTATTCATTTGGGAATGAAACAACAATGGTTGCACTGCATGCATATGATTTACTAAAAATAAGTGAATCATTAGGATCATTCGGTTTGGAATCAAACTACAATGGTTGCCCTGTTTTTGATTCACTAAAGAGAACTGGCTCATCATAAGAGTAATTCTTTTGGGAATTAGACTATATTGGTCACACAATATGTTTTGCACTATATTTTGATTCATTATGTTACGGTGCTGTTGAAAAAGCAGGAAAAACTGTACATTACAAGTAATGCTAGTTGCATAATCAGATTACTTTTTCAAGTAACTAGTAAAGTAATGCATTACTTTTACATTTTTAAGAAAATATCCAAGTTATTTTTTCAACTTACTTTGTTTTCCCATTTATTCCTGTCTCATGTTGAGAGAAATCAGGAGTAAGGTCCAGCGACAAAGGCACTTCCTTTAGCCTGAGGCTTATTAGTTTCACTTTTGGTAAAAAGGGGCCTTTACAGTTGCCAAAAAATGTCACTTTTGGTTTTTTTGTTATTAAAAAAAACTAATAAGCAATCACCGCCCAGGTGAAAAAAAAAAAAAAAAAAAGAAGTGCAAAGGTAGTGCAATGCATTACTTTCCATAAAAAGTAACCAAGTAATGCAATTAGTTTTTTTTTTTTTTTTTTTTTTTGTGGAGTAATGCAATATTGTAATGCATTACTTTTAAAAGTAATTTTCCTCAACACTGGTCAAGAGTATTTTAATGCAACAGTTTTTCTGCATCTGTGTACTAAAGCATTCAGGACAGAACAGTTGCTCTTTCTATAGTTTCAAGTTCTCTAGTTGAAGTTTTCAAAATGAAAGTGCTCTGCAGCACAGTGCAACAATTACCGCAGTAACCCTTAATTTTCATTTCCTCTTTCTTGACATTGCAAGTCATTCAGTTTTGTACAGTTTAGTACTCCCTGTCAGGTGACTTTTACTGTTGCCCCTCATGGAAACATTCAGTGACCAGAAAGTGACCTGTAAGAGCTCCATGTGGCTAAAGATAGGAGCTAACCTGACTAAAACACATTATCATTAGATCAGACAGTGAGATTTTTCTAAAGGAACCACAAGATGCAACTGTTACGCAACTGATTTATTTTTTTTAATGCTGAAAAATAGCACACTAAAGGCTGGTTCACACCAAGGATGTAAGGATGCAAGGTGTACACCACAATAAAAATGAAACTGACAGAATCACTTTCAGAACGATTTAAAAAAAAAAAAACAAAAAAAAAAACTGACAGCCAATCACATTTCATCCTGTTTTAAAGAGTTTAAAGCGGCAGGCCACATAACTGCAGCATGCACTTATAATACACAGAACATTATTGTTTGTTGATTTGGACATTAATCATTATAGTTATCATTCTTTGGGCTTTGTTCAGGCAGCAAACATCAGATTTTTTTTGGCAGATCCGACGCTAATCCATTTAGGCCCTGTCCACACTAATAAGCTTTCGTTTGAAAATGCATCTTTTTCTCTCCGATTTGGGCTTCTGTCCACACTGAGAATGCATTTTTCTCAAGGAAAACTGAGCTTTTTGAAAACACTCTCCAAAGTGGATAAATTTGAAAACGCGTTGTAGTGTAAAACGGAGGCTTGACGCAAATTTAGTCATGTGACACATATGTGACCCTGGACCACAAAACCAGTTATAAGGGTCAATTTTTCCAAATTGAGATTTATACATCATCTAAAAAGCTGAATAAATAAGCTTTCCATTGAGGTATGGTTTGCTATGATAGAACAATATTTGTCTGAGATACAACTATCTGAAAATCTGGAATCTGAGGGTGCAAAAAAATTTAAATATTGAGAAAATCATCTTTAAATTTGTGCAAATAAAGTTCTTAACATTCGATATTACTAATCAAAAATTAAGTTTTGATATATTTACAGTAGAAATTTTACAAAATATCTTCATGGAACATGATCTCAATATCCTAATGATTTTTGGCATAAGACAAGAATCAGTCATTTTGACCTGTACAATGTATTTTTGGCTATTGCTACAAATATACCCCAGCGACTTAAGACTGGTTTTGTGGTCCAGGGTCACATATTGTACCAACAGATATCTATGTTTATACCGGTATTGTCCCTGTTATGTGCTATTCACTTTCACACTATTACTACAAATGTATTACTTTGTACTGTCTTCATATCACAGTCTTGCAATGATGACAGAAAGTTTACTTCCAATTGCTGTTTGCAGCACAACATTAGGGAAGTTACGTTATGGATCAGATCCAGACACGTAAGTTAATGGTGAGATATTTTCCTAAATAAAATTATCCTGCCAAAAGACTTCCATCTGTATCGTCTCAGTGAGCTTTTTTGAGGTTGTACGTCTGCGCAGTAAAGCGAATTCAACGTTTTCTGCTGTTTCGGGGTGTATGAGAAACTTTTGGAAAACGCTTGAAATGCTGTGGACAGAAAGTGTTTTAAAACGAAAACGCCGTTTTCATGTTTCAGGATTAATGTAGACGTAGCTTTTTTGGTAGTGCAAGCAGCAAATAATCCCCAAACCATATCAAATTCAATCCAAACTCAATCCAGACATGCTTACAAACCCAGATTCAATATCAATCCTGTTTTGGATCCCTATTTACAGATATGCATTTGGCAGACGCTGTAGTGCTTCCCCTGCCGTTATATTAGGGGGGCGGCCCGCCCCCCCAACGGTAGCCGCCCCCCTTTTAGGTCATGTAAACTTTATTTTCTATATAGCGCCAGAACACAACAGACGTCATTTAAGGTTACCTTCCCTATAGAACAGGTCTATAAAAAACGAAATAGCCTTATGTTATTTATCTTATTTACACAACGGCATGTAATTTCTGTCTCTAATGTTACGTGGTCACGCGTCTACAATTTCCCCTCCGCTAAAACGCGGACGGGATTGCGGAGTCCATTCATAAAAACGGAATTTACTCTATAGCGCTTGATGCCGCAGAATTCGTAAATTTTTGGTTTAATAAATCAAAAGTAAGTCTCTCCACTTAATTCGAATCGCGATATGGACTAGTGTCTGTGAATATTAAAACGCAAAAAAGACGGTTTAAATATGAATCCTCCATATTCTGCTTGGCTCTGCATGAATGAATGATGGAGACGCAGCTTTGTTTACTACACAAATAGTGAAGCACAGGTGACGCTCGCGGTCATTTTCAGCCTCTGCGTCTCATTATATGACGACATAAACGCATAAACGTAATCTCCAGAACTGCTGTGAGAGTCACTTGTAAATTTTACCGTTTCATTTGAGAAAATTAGCGTTATACCATAGTATACACACGAAAACTAACCGGCAACCTGTCAAAATAAAAGTACAGTTTAACATGTAACAGAAATGTATTAGTCTTGTATTACCTTTGTACAGTATAACGTAGGTGTTTAAATATTCCTATTTCTGGCAAATTTAATTAAACAATTAAACGTAGGAATTATAATAATAACAGAAAAACTCTGTTTGTTTGGCAACAAATAAAAAGGTTTAATTTTCATTTCATTAAAAATAAATAAATATTTAATGCCTATATTTGATTATCAAAAAAATTAAAACAGACAGGAATTTCTGAAAAAAAAAAAAGAAAAAGATTGTAGGGCCCTATTGTTCAAAATGTTGAAATTGAGATTTTTCAACTTATTTTTTCACTGAAATAAATGTTTTTGTTATTACACAGAGAGTAATGTACTGAAAAAAGGTACCGTACCGTGCTGTTGGTATATACAGGGGTTGGACAATGAAACTGAAACACCTGGTTTTAGATCACATTTAGTATGATATTGGGCCTCCTTTTGCAGCCAAAACAACATCATTTCATCGTGGGAGTGACAAATACAAGTCCTGCAAAGCAGCCAGAGGGATTTTGAGCCATTTTCCTCTTGCAGAACAGTGGCCAGGTCACTATGTGATGCTGATGTGGGAAAACGTTTCCTGACTCGCTCCTCCAAAACACCCCAAAGCGGCTCAATAATATTCAGATCTGGTGACTATGCAGGCCATGGGAGATGTTCAACTTAATTTTCATGTTCATTAAACCAGTCTGTCACCAGTCTTGCTGTGTGTATTGGTGCATTATTATCCTGTTACAGAGCACTACCTTCAAGGTACAATGTTTGAACCATTGGGTGCACATAATGAAACTTTACACTCTGCTCTAACTGGTGTAATGTACAATAAGTGAAGATTGGGCACCAGACAGCGCAAATATAGCCATGAAACCTCCAATACTATATTGGCGAGTGTTTCAGTTTCATTGTCCAACCCCTGTATATCTTACCAATTAATGCATTCCTTGGCTCTGCCAATGCAGCAGCATTCTCTACACTTTCGGGCGCAAAATGTTAATTATTTTACCAAAATACAAGGTACCATACAAAATGCATATTATTTTTTATTAAGTACTTGAATGAGGTATTTCACATAAAAGAACTATAAAAATTACCCCATTCCAAAGTTTACATACTCTTGGTTCTTAATACCGTGTTGTTACCTGAATATCAATCCTGCTTTGGATGCCTATTTACAGATGTGCATTTGGCTGACGCTGTTAAACAAAGTGATGTGCATTGCATTCATGGTATATATATATATCTTACCAATTCATGCATTCCTTGGCTTTGCCAGTGCAGCAGCATTATCTACACTTTTGAGCGCAAAATGTTCTCACCTTTTACTCTATTAGCTATGTCTCAAGCTACTCTAAATTTACCATAGAAAAAAAAATCATAATGAATTTGTTGAGTGCTCATGCATTCAAATTTACATCTTCACCCTTGCCATTCATTGTGGTTACTGCAGCTGTTATTATCTACTAGAACATATACCCAAAAAAAGTTCTCAGGGTGGTTTCACGAGAACATCTTGACGACTTGCACCATTTCCTAATCAGATGAATACAAAACACCCAAACCACACTGATGCAGAATTCATCAGTTATACTCACCTTTTGCTTTCATTTTAAAGCAAAGATTACTTAAATTAAGTAAGAATCAAACTAATCCAACAGAATACATTCTGTCCTTGCATATTAGTTAGATCAAGTTATGTAAGTAGGCAGTAGAAAAAGGTCACAGACCAGCACTATGGAAACCTAGATGTTGCCAATGCAAACACAAATACCTCCTGAATTCAAAACAGGTCCTATTAGACACGCTGATTGTCATCAGACTTCCTCCTTGGTGATCAGGCAGGTCTAAGAACATGAAAGTTATCAAACAATCATTTTGCAATCAGCCTGCATATACCATATGTTCACAAACACCCGTGAGACAGTAAACACAGGCTCAGTGATAGGAGTGATGAATACACGTCCTCTAACACACAAGTGGTGTGATGTTTCTGACGACAAACTCACTGTTTTTACAGACACAGAAGCAAGCAGCCCTGATGGGATTTCTGAAGATTGCTATCTTTTCTTTGACCTGTCACCTCCAACAAAAATATCTGCACCAAATATAAACGATTACATAAAGTTTAGCTGAAGGAAAGAATCATAAGCAAATATTCCAGTAACTGCACATTTTTGAACCCCTTTTTATGCATCATGCATACTTAAAATACAGCTGAGGTCAGAAGTTTACATATGCCTTGCAGAATCTGCTAAATGTTTATTATTTTACCAAAATAAGAGGGATCATACAAAATGCATGGTATTTTTTATTTTGTATTGATTTGAATAAGATATTTCACATAAAAGAATTATAAAAATAACCCAGTTCAAAAGTTTACATACACTTGATTCTGCGTTGTTACCTGAATGATCCACAGCTGTTTTTTTTTGTTTTTTTTTGCTTAGTGATAGTTGTTCATGAGTCCCTTGTTTGTCCTGAACTCTTAAACTGCCTGCTGTTCTTCAGAAAAATTCTTCAGGTCCTACAAATTTTTTGGTTTTTCAGCATTTTTCTGTATTTGAACCCTTTCCAACAATGACTATAGAATTTTGAGATCCATCTTTTCAAACACGGACAACTGAGAGACTCATTTGCAACTATTACAGAAGGTTCAAATGCTCACTGATGCTTCAGAAGGAAACACAATGCATTAAGATCAGGCATATGTAAGTATCTTCTGTACCTTCTGAAAGGCAGTACTAAATGAAAAACATGATATTTAGGCAAAATAACAAAAAAAAATGTACACATTGTTTCAAAAGTTTTCACCCCCAGGCTCTCAACGCATCGTTTTTCCTTCTGAAGCATCAGTGAGCATTTGAACTTTCTGTAATAGCTGCAAACAAGTCCCTCAGTTGTCCTCAGTGTGAAAAGATGGATCTCAAAATCATACAGTCATTGTTGGAAAGGGTTCAAATACATAAAAAAGCTGAACAGTGTCATTTTTATAAATTCAGTAAATTATTTTCTCTTGTGGACTATATGTAAACATCTTTTATGTGAAATATCTTATTCAGGTCAGTAATAATTAAAAAATAACATGCATTTTGTATGATCCCTGTTATTTTGGTAAAATAATTAACATTATGCAGGTTCTGCAAGGTGTATGTAAAATTTTGATCTCAACTGTACTTTCATTGCAAAAAATAAAAAATAAAATATTGCGAAGAATGACAGACTGGTGATGAAAGACTTCACTAACCACATCAGTTTCCATTTCCTTTTTGCATTCAAAACCACTTCATACTCCCAAAAGAAGCTTACTGAGTAACAAAGCCTTGCATTATAATTAATTTGGCTATTGGGTTAATGGCTCTAATTCACTTTGCACATTGAGCTCAGCTGTTTTCCAGGTAAATGAAAATGGAAACAGCCAGAAGTCCACAAGAGCAAGTCTTTTGGACCCTAATTATAAAACAATAAGACTCATTGTGAAAAATGCTGATGAAAGCACTTCACCACCCCAAATAGTTCATCTGCACAATTTCATCCACATAGATCTCATGGTAGATCTCATTATCTTTATATAGAACGTGGTGCAATAAGCACCTTACCTAAATCCACATCATTACGGCATATGGAGGCCGTTCCAACCCTTCACGGCCGTAGCTGCGGTATTAACTGAACATCTCGACACAGTTAACAAGACTGCATTACCTGGTTAATGAACACAGCAGCTACCACAGCATTAGAGTCACATGTTAGAGTCTTATATTCAAATTTTATTGTTAATAAACTGTATATTTAAACTATATCTTTTTCAGGAAAGTGTGAGTGACACTTGCATTAAGACTACCAATGAACATGGGTTATTTTCCATGTTATATTTAATTAAAAAAAACATACATACACTACCGTTCAAAAGTTTGGGGTCAGTAAGACTTGTAATAGTCTTTAAAGTAGTCTCTTATGCTCATCAAGGCTGCATTTATTTGATTAAAAATAAATAAAAAAAAAAACAGTAATATTGCAAAATGTTTTTACAATATAAAATAATGTTTTTTATTTTAACATACTTTAAAATAGAATTTATTCCTGTGATGAAAAGCTGAATTTTTATCAGCTGTTACTCCAGTCTTAAGTGTCACATGATCCTTCAGAAATCATTCTAATATGCGGATTTATTATTAGAATGATCAATGTTGGATAATATCAACAGTTGTGCTGCCAAATATTTTTTGGAACCTGTAATTTTTTTTTTTTTCAGGATTCTTTCATGAATAACAAGTTTAAAGAGTACAGTGTTTATTCAAAATATAAATATTTTATAACAATGTAAATTATTTATTATTAATTTTTAATAAACTTTTAATTATTAACTTAATACATCCTTGGTGAATAAAAGTATTAATTTCTTAAAAAAAAAAAAAAAAAAAAAACAATAAAAATGTACTGACCCCAAACTTTTGAACGGTAGTGTATATATATAGTACCAAATGTCATAAAACTTTTTTAATGTTTTTAAATATATGTAATAAATAAAATAATATGCATTATTGAAGAACTGTACATATACATTTAGGACTGTAACCATATCAGATTTTTTACTACATGATTATCGTGGCCTTAAAAATTCATTGTGAAAATCGTGAAAAATTATCATAAAAAAATACCAGCCCAAACTCCTACTCAAGCTGCAGGAGGTGAGATCTGAGAAAAGGCGTTTGCTCCTCTCTCAGTTAGACTGTGGAGCTCAGAAGGGATGCTGATCTGTTTCCTTCCTGGGTAATAAAGAGAGATCTGGGGAGCCATTTGTACTGTATATACAGCCACCCATAGTCCACAGCAAGTGCTAGACACAGCATGATTCATTACCAAAAGATCTACCGTGTTGCATGCAAGCTTAGCCATTTGTCCCTCTCAATAACTCTACCTTTCTACCTTTTTGTCTCATATGCTGTTTTCTGACAGAATGGGACTGCTAAACATTTATAGGAAGGACTGTTTTGCTTGGCCTACTTCCTTTTAGTTGCAGGAGAACAGAGAATGAAAATATCGGTTGTAACAGAACACAGCAGGATATTAAAGGAACATTTTAGCATCACTACACAGTCATTTTCATCTCTCTGTGTGCAATAAAATTGCACTGAAATTAAACAGTAGCAGTATTCATGGCTGATGAAGTGTTGTTTTGAAAGTATCCATGACAACATGCTAATGTGCTTATTATGGGATGATAAAAGCTACACGTTTGGCAGGAACACAATAGCATGCAGCACTGGGTATTTTAACCTAATGCGCACAGCAAGGCAAGCTTGAAAACACTTACAAAAGAGTACACTGCGTGTGTTTTAGATAGATATCACGCTACCGAGCGAATACTATATTTATGAACCAGGGTGTTTACATGTTCTTCAAGGTACTTCGAAGAATATCATGGCATTTTAATGGCAGATAGCAATGTACCAGCAGGCAATATCATGGTAATTTGATACTTATACACTGTGCTATAAAACTCATTTAGGTTTCAACATGTACTATAATAATACCATGGTTTCTGGACTATGGTATACTTTGAAATACCATATACAGTTGAGGTCAAAAGTTCACTTGCGCCTTGCAGAATCTTCAAAATGTTAATTATTTTACCTAAATAAAAGGGATTACACAAAATGCATGTTATTTTTATATTTAGTACTGACCTAAATAAGATATTTCACATGAAAGATGTTTATATATAGTCCATAAGAGAAAATAATAGTTTAATTTATAAAAATGACTGTGTTCAAAAGTTTACATACACTTGATTCTTAATACTGTGCTGTTACCTGAATGATCCACAGCTGTTTTTTTTTTTTTGTGTAGTGATAGTTGTTCATGAGTCCCTTGTTTGTCCTGAACAGTTAAACTGCCTGCTGTTCTTCACAAAAATCCTTCAGGTCCCACAAATTCTTTGGTGTTTCAGCATTTTTAAAGGAAAAGGAAAGGAAAGGACGTGATGTGTGGCCAAGTACGGTGACCCATACTCAGAATTTGTGCTCTGCATTTTACCCATCCAAGTGCACACACACAGCAGTGAGAAGTGATCAAACACGCACACACTGTGAACACACACCCGGAGCAGTGGGCAGCCATATTGCTATCGCTGCGGCGCCCGGGGAGCAGTTGGGGGAACGGTGCCTTGCTCAAGGGACTCACCTCAGTCGTGGTATTGAGGGTGGAGAGAGTGCTGGTTATTCACTCCCTCCACCTTCAATCCCTGCCGGACATGGGACTTGAACCCGCAACCTTTCGATTACGAGCCCGACTCCCCAACCATTAGGCCACTGTCTTTGAACCCTTTCTAACAATGACTGTATGATTTTAAGATCCACCTGATGCTCCAGAAGGAAAAAAATCATGCATTAAGAGCTGGGGGGCTTTACCCTGAAAGATCAAATAGTTTAGTTTAACTTATTTTGTCTTCTGGGAAACAAGTAAGTCTTCTGTAGGCAGTACTAAATGAAAAAAAAAACAAGATATTTAGGCAAAATAAGAAAAATGCACACATCTTCATTTCGTTCAAAAGTTTTCACCCCCTTAAATGCATTGGGTTTCCTTCTGGAGCATCAGTGAGTGTTTAAACCTTCTGTAATAGTTGTATACGAGTCCCTCAGTTGTCCTCAGTGTGAAAAGATGGATCTCAAAATCATACAGTGATTATTGGAAAGGGTTCAAAATACACAAAAAAGCTGAAAAACCAAAGAATTTGTGGGACCTGAAGGATTTTTTCTGAAGAACAGCGGGCAGTTTAACTGTTCAGGACAAACAAGGAACTCATGAACAACTATCACTAAACAAAACAAAAAAAACAGCTGTGGATCATTCAGGTAACGACACAGTAAGAATCAAGCGCATGTTAACTTTTGAATGGGGTCATTTTTATAATTTCAACTATTATTTTCTCTTGTGGACTACATGTGAAATATCTTACTCAAGTCAACACTAAATAAAAAATAACATGCATTTTGTATGATCTCTCTTATTTTGGTAAAATAATTAACACCCCATGTACACACCGGACGCGAGCGGTGTGCCGCGACGCGACAAAATACAGTAGAACTGATTATAATCATTGATGCTGTCTACACTGGATGTGGCGCGGCGTGACCCGACAAATCCCTGACAGTAAACTGCTACTGCATTCTATTTATGACGTGCTCACACAAAGTTCAAATGATTTGCAACGGTCGCTTTGTCACGTCCAGTGTAGACAGAATTTAGCTGTTGCGGTGCAGCGTGACAACTGTCGCGTCCAGTGTAAACACAGTGTAACATTTTGCAGATTCTGCAAGGTGTACTTACATTTTTGACTTTACAACTGTAAATACATAGTATACAAATATTGTAATCATTTATTACTACAAGTTTCGTTCTCATATTACTAAGGTACTTTATCTTGGACATGTACCAAACTACATTTTCCACTCAGAAATAGTGTAGATCCATTTATAGTTCTAGACCCTAAAGGGATTTTGAAGAGTACAGGACCAACATACTGATTTTAACATACTAAATTTAGCCCAAAGCGCTAAACCAAACTGAAATCTGAAACATTATGACCTTTTAAAAACAATTATGAGCACTGAATTCAGAACTGATGTTCTGAAGTGGACAATTGATTTGGTCTGTGGTCTGTAATTCACTACATACAGTAATTGATCTGAACCAAAAAAGACAAATAGAGGTTGATGCAGTAACTGTACGATGATCATTTCTACCAGAACAAATGTGACCTGAATTGCTCACAGAATAACCCTAAAGAGATCAATACTGTGGGGTCAGAGTTTCCTCCCTAACGGCAAAATCTCAGAGATATGGGATGAAAATAATAGGGAATCTTTTTATCAAACCACAAGTTTTATGAATAACTAATGTCATTTATTGCTTAAGGTACACTGACATTTTTAATATCCTGAATAGCATCCCTTGATACGGCTAAGTCTGCAATGCTCTGTCAGTGATGTTCTGTCTCTAAGTATCTTTTGTGTTTTTCTCACAGGCTTTGATTTAAAAGCAACTAATAAGCTATTCCGCACAAAAACATAAGCACTCCAAAAATAACTCCAGAAATGACACAATACATGAAGGACTGTCATTTTCCCCTCTGAATAACACTTGATGGCTTCTGATCTTTTCAGCCAAGGGATTCAGGAAAACAGCTCACTAGGGTTGGTTTATTTGTTCAGAGACAGGAAGAGCTGTGCATTTCCTGTCTATTAGCCCACAGCCCTCACACACAACTAACATCCCCCACTGACGCCAGTGTCCTGTGTGTCCTACAGCCAAAGGGAAATAATCTCACTTCTCTGACCTCAACCCTGACTCTGAACCTGTAACTTTCTGAGCAAAATATAAGTCCATAATCCATTATAATGCTTCCTCTGGTGAAAAAGTCCATCTCATGTTGTCCTCTCACATCAAAAACCACCAACATTGTTGTTTTAGCTTGTAAACTGCGCATATTTCTCTTCTGATTCAAGCAAGCAATGGATAAACAAGTCATATTTTAGTTGGAAAAAAAAGTTGTGTTCATTACCTGTGATGTTTTTATCAGCTGTTTGGCTCTAAATAAGATCTAGCATGCATATGCTGTTCTTCTGCAATTTCTATGTGTATTTTTCCAGGTAAAGATGATAAAAATACAATAACTTCAGTTGCCAGTGAGTACATATTTCTTTACCTCCCACTGGAATGCACTGTAAATATTGAGGGTTTTGCCCACTGGTTACTAAAAAATGCATGAATTAAACACCACAACATGACGCGATATTTACCAAGTTGTCAAAAGCTCCTCCCAAGGTTGTCTCCTTGCTTATTAGTAGTTTATAATCCATCTAGTTACCTAAAAATATGGGAAAAACGGATGCAATGAGAGAGGTAGAGTCAGCCTCAGCTTAAACTAAATATTAAGCATGCAGCAACATGAACAAGCAACCTAAAATGGGTTAGCATCTAATAAGATTCATGAGGCTAAGGACTCAGATATCAAACTTGAGTTGCTGACTAAATGCTTGAGCTGTGTGACTGGATATCTTACTCACCATCACACTGTACACTCGATCTGTCTGAGCACGACAGTTGCTATGCATGTTAATAGGGGTGCAAGGCATGAGAGGACAAAAAGTCCAAAAAGTTGAAAAGGTCACTGAAGTTTGATTACTAATAGAAATTTATTATACATAACCCACCCAATCATACATCTCAATTTAGTTCAGCAAAGCCAAACTTGTACAGAAATACCCCAGTCTGTGGGTGTGACCCTGCTGAGATGAGTTATACTTTCGCTCAGACCTGCTGACCTGTGAAAGCACTGTAATTCTAGCACTCGTATTATAACTTGCATTACATTCAGAATGCTTCACAATTGAGACTTAAAATTCTTAGTAATGCATAAAGCCAAAGCCACACAGGTAGAACAATATGGCTTATAGCACACATACAGTCATTAAGTTATGAAGGTGACCTGTTCTACCTATAGAGTTGAGATCAACAGGAATTAGAGCTGGTAATTTAATCTCAGGAGAACAGAGATAGGGTTGGGAGTTGCATCTGGGATATTTCTATGACACGAGACAACATAGAAAGCTGTTTGAAGTGACTGTAGCTAAAACATAATTGTATTTTCTTGTGTTTGATTAGCTTATAGGCTCATGGAGACTTAGAGGAAATAATAATTTTATTATCTCAGTTGTTTCTCTTAGATATCAATGAGATTAAGTGGAGGATTTCTGGTTTGTACTGAGAAAAGGAGCCTATAGCGATATTATATTGCAGTAAAAATGCATTAAATTGATCAGAAGTGACCATAAAGACATTTATAACAACAGCAAAAATAAATAAACAAACAAAAAATCTATTTCAAACAAATAGTGTCCTTTTGAACTTTCCAGTATCACAGTTTCTACAAAATGCAGCACCACAACTGTTTTCAACATTGATAATGATAATAAATGTTTCTTGAGCAGCAAATCAGCATATTAGACTTACTTTGTCAACAGGTTTGTAATTTTTTCCAAAGTTACGACAGTTGGTACTAATAAAACATATCAAGCATCACACAATTAAGCTTCCTGAGCAATGAAAGCACAATAAAGAGTGCTCACGAGGCTGCTGGCAAAGCCAATAAATCATTCTCATCAAAAACAACATGTCTGTAGAAGGTCTAGAATTCAAAAATGTGAATCAGGTGCCTGGAAATCACTGAAAAATAAATGATTATGTCATTCAGACCCTTTTAACTTAATTGAAAATTAAAATACCCAAACTGTGGGTGATTAATTTCTGTGAAATTCTCAGGAGATCAAAACGGGAATTATTCAAAAGACAAACTTGTTGACACAGTGATCAAACCTCCAGTTTGTTATATAAACAAAAACACTCAAGAAAATGTCAACACAAATACCTCACTCAAAAGAGGGTGAGACAGTGCAATTAAAATAGAAATGAATGTCAGTCATCAAGGGATTCTGGTGGAGTAAGAAACTTACACAGGCGACATCATGCAGAAACACACAAAATATGAGACAGGTTTGTTGTGTTTTCGTCGACATCAGATGATCGAAAACGAACCTGGGAAGATAAAGAAGACAAAAGAAATTCTAATGCAACGTATCCTTCACAAAGAAGCCAATCCTAGAAAGCATTGCTACAACGTTACAAATGAGAGAGAAGAATGTTGATTCTAAAATATGCTTTCATTTAAATACCTAAAAGTATCAATAAAAATGTTGAGTGTAATTAATAATTTACCCCATTTTGGTGTCTGCAATCTATTTTGTGCTTAATAAGGTATTGTGTCGCCAACTTAGTAACATGCTGATGTCAAACTCATAGAGTGTTTTACCACACATCATCAATCGGCCATATTGGCGGCACCGAACGTAAACAATACCACTGAACCGAACAAAACTCAAATATTTTGCTGATTAATGCTGCTGAAAATGGTCCATTATTGTCATGTTTTGGGCTGTATTAATCGGTCAGACCCGGAAAAACATTTGGAGTACTATAGACTGACAAAAGTTATAACAAATCAAGAAGAAGAGTGCAAAAAAACTGTCTGAGTAACAAAATGTGTTTAAGGCTGGATTTCCAAAGCAAAAATCTTGACAATATTTGTGTTTGTTCTTATTACTTCCAGTCAGGTAGTTGAAATATTAGGCTAATATCATAATTAATACTGCTCGTACGCATCTTTACCACAAATTTTGTCAAAATATTGTGCCCTTTCCTGCTTACTAAGTCCTTCTCTATATGATTTAGCAGCTTCCACACGTTTTTTCCTGTGGTTTAGACAGCATAAATTAGCAGAACAACTTATTCAGTAGTACATTAACCTTGCATTCAATGCTGTTGTTTACATCGGAGTATCGCCAATGTGGCCGCGCATCCGGGTAACGGTGTGCTCACACGGGGCGTCAGCGTCAACGCTTCCCATTGACTTTCGGTGTGTTCACACGGGGCGTCAGCGTCAACGCTTGACGGAAGGCGTGGCTGAAGTTTGGCACTGCCATGGTCATAGCAGCGTCAGCCAATGAAATTAGATAGGAACTCAACAAAAACTCGGATACAGCTTCATTGTCATTCAACATGGACGCCAATTTGGTTGCATTAGCTATAGCTGTTGTGGTTACTGTGATGGTTACTGTGTGGTTACTGATGGCGCGCTATTCTTGGCGGTACATTCTATGTATGGTAGTTGTCATTCACGGGTCCAATACACACCAGATTCACCAACGGCCTCTGCCACCTCCTTCCACGCCTGGTCTCTCCGGTATGAATCCCGGTACATAAAAAGTGATTGGTCATAAAGGACCGGGTGATTGCCCACCGCAATAATTAGTTACTCCTCCATTTTAAAATTTATCCTCAGTTTGCTGCTCTTGAACAGGATGAACGTGATTGGCTGCCGCCTGGCTACTGTATTTGCATAGAGCGATCCTGATTGGCTGACGCTTCCGTCGGCGGCGCTTCACTGGCGTTGCTCGCGGCAGAACGCCAGTGAAGCGCCGCCGACGGATCCACAATTCTTTTCGGCAACGCTTGACGTCACCCACTGATCAAATCGTGACACACTCTATTGACGCTCAAGAGCTACTGAGGATTATTAATAGGCAGCTCTCAGTAAACAAGCTTGTATTCATTTCCAAAGACAGTCTTTTAGACTTTAATTTCCATGAAAACAATGGTCCTGTAACTCTACATTAGCCACATTCTTTCTTATTATGAACTGACACATATCGTGTTGACAGAGCAAGCAAAAGAAAAAAACTGCCCATATTTAGTAGTGCACAATGACTAATTATAGAGCAGTGTTAATTAGCTGACGGAGTGTGATGGTCAAAATAAACAGCACTATTTTTTCCTATTCCTCCATTTCTCCACTAACCTGGAAACTCGAGTCATTCTCCAGTTAAACCATAGCGTGGGAGGTGAGGTGACAGACTGGGCGTTGTTATTTTAAGGCACGTTGGCTCGTCCTGACTTATTACCTTCATTATGAATCCCCGGAGGAATCTGCCATTTCTGCTTTCGTAGAATAAGGAGTGTCCAAGTGAATCTTTCAGATAATTAGTTCATGAGCATGTAAACATGTCTAAGCTTCCACATATATGTTTAATGAGACCCATAATCACTAAATATCCGCCACATTCAATTAAACCTGTTTAGTGAGTCATGTTTGCATAGCATTCTCTAAAGTGGAGGTGTGTGAAAGGCCTCTCGTGACAGCATAATTATTTTTATGACAGCTTTGGATGCTTTCTAAGAAAACAAACCGTAAGTTGTAAATCAAAACTAAAAAGTGCGGCAATAGGTATTGCAAGGTTTTCTTTTTGTAACTAAAACTCAAAGTCTGGCACTAAATGTGTCATCACTGAAGTGACTGTTAATCAGAAGTGATTTAATTATAGCCTGTTTCAAATGGTGGAAGGAAATGTTTTCTTACACATTACCATATGATGGCTGACAACGCACTTCCTGTTTGAGATAGCACTGTGTGCTTTGACCGGTGTTGATATTTAAGGTGTCATAAACATTCTTAGTGCACAATGGGTGTAGGTGAATAATTAAATAATTAACTGATAAATCTTGCTATGAATAAGATTGAAGTAAACGCAAAAGTTTTAAACGGCATTACTAGTCCTTGGTGGCAAGCGACCGTCATGCATCATGCATTATTAGGTCGGAGGCTTGTATTTCTAATATGAGCTACATGCAGTGCATAGTGAAATATACTTTCCCACTTGTACACGGATTAACCATTCAACTATTTATAGGCTATAGTTGCACAGTTAAATGCATAAATGTTAAGTCAGCGCAGTATTTTACTGCATTCACTCTGGTGCTGAATTACTAATAAGGGCATCACTGCAATGCGAACTTTGCAGTAGTGCTGTCTCACAAATACATGCTAGACATATTTGTTCTTCTTTTCATCCAATGTGGTTTACCGCATCACACTGTGTTCAAAAGGTGGAGTTTCTGAGAAACGTTAACAGTTCAAATCTCACCATCACAGAGAAAGAGTGACAGAGAGTGGGTGGTTTGTGGAGAGAAAGAGAGAGAGAGATACACACCGTGTAGAAGCTTAACATATATGATGCAGAAGATGGTAACCTTTTGACAGTTTGTGACAGTTGTGAATTAATGAAATAATTTGGGGTATGACAAGATAGTTTTGTACAGTGTTTCCCTGTATAATCTTATGTAGAATCTTAAGTGAAATATCTGTACTCAAGATTAATTTGTCACAGGACATGGTGAAAATGGAATGGAAATCAAGTTGTAGAACACTGTCATCAAATTTAACAAATTTATGGCATCATTAAAGCAAAAGTACAACTCCAATGTACATTTTAAATTTTTTACTTAAACTGCTGACAGACTATAATATAGTATATCAACGTTTTTATTAAATTAGAAAAATGCAAAGCAGAAGCATTGCCAAAATTTCAGCCCTTTGTTTAAAACGTTAACCGCAAGCAAATATTTAGACGCCTGCTTATTTCTTTACCATGCATCTACTGACATCTCCTGGTTAAACTAAGTATCACGTCAAATGGTCAATTTTAAATCTAAAATACGCCGATTCTGTCATTTATATAGATATTTATTTTGATATATAACAAATATGAACGTCTATAATACTTTTAGACTTAAAATAAATATATGATTGGAAATAAAAATAAATATACGTAATAAAGGGCGGGGTTTCGTGGTCTCTGACCAATAGCAAACTACAACTCGACTAGTCTTCCTTATACGTCATTTAACTCCTCCCACTAGTGACAGTGCGAGAGTTTTGATCAGACTCGGTTTGTTTTTTTCTGGTTAATCTTATTGATTAGTTTTATAAACTCTCATATTTTTGTTTCTGGATATAAATCATCATAAAATGGAAGCTCTAAGGTATGAAAAGATATGTATATGTTGTATTTCCTAGATGTTTTATAGATATTGACAGTACATGTTGCTCAACACCTGTGGCGAGGAAGTAAAGCTCGGTTTAAATCGAGGACAGACTAGACATGACTGGGCAAAAACGAAGTACTGTGTATTAATACTTTTCCATGGAGCACATGAAACTAGTTGTCATATTAAACCAACGCCCATAGGTTGAGTTAATATGACAATACATTTATTCTTTTTTTTTCCTCCTCAGAAATATGTTTCGTTCGTGGTCATGTGATGCCAGACTTGATGGTAAAACTGTTATAATTACTGGAGCCAATACTGGAATTGGCAAAGAGACAGCCATTGACCTGGCAAAGAGAGGTAGGCAACCTTATTTCTAAAAAGTTTCATACTGATATATTGTAAAATATAAAAATGTTGTCTGTCTTACTGATGTCCTGTGTTTAGGAGCACGTATTATTATGGCATGCAGAGATATGGAGAAAGCTGACTCAGCCTTGAAGGAAGTTAAGGATGCTTCAGGAAACCAGGATGTTGTTATCAGCAGGCTAGACCTGGCAGATTCTACATCTATCAGGGAATTTGCAGAGAACATCAATAAAGGTGAGATCACCTGAATATTGTAAAAATTCCTTTATAAATGTCTTCTTTGTATATTGCTATACTGATGCATCTGGGTTGTTTTTTTAGAGGAAAAGCAAGTCAACATCTTAATCAATAATGCTGGCGTGATGGTTTGTCCTTATGGAAAGACAGCAGATGGTTTTGAAATGCAAATAGGAGTGAACCACATGGGTAAGCATACATCATTTTGACACCATTTTTAACCCTAAATGAAATTAAGGGAGATGTCAGCAATGTTCTTCTTTCTGCAGGTCACTTCCTGTTAACGTATCTGTTATTGGATTTGATTAAAAGATCAACGCCTGCTAGGATCATTAATGTCTCGTCCATGGCACATAAATGGGGGACCATCAACCTAGAGGACATCAACAGTGAGAAGAACTATGATAAGCAGAAAGCTTATAGTCAGAGCAAGCTGGCAAACGTTCTGTTCACACGCTCACTGGCCAAAAGACTAGAAGGTATGTCTTATTAAAATTGATTTTTACTTTTATTTATTTTAATATTCAAATTTTAAAATTTATTTAAATATTATGTATTTTATTAATCTAAATGTGATCACTTCAAGCACTATTTTTATTTTTATTTTTTATTTTTTGCTATTTATTTATTTTTTAATTACTATTTAATTTATTCCTGGATTAGTGTTAGATTTATTTGTTTGTTTGTTTGTTTGTTTGTTTATTTTTCCAGTAAAATTCAGTTGTATCAATTGTTGATGTTCAAAAAAATATCTGAACCAGAGGTGCCCAAACTTTTTTTTATAATGGCCCAAGATCAAACTTGATTGAGCGCTATTGGCCTGAAAGTAAAACATTATAATAACTATATTAAAATTTACATTTAAAAAATGAAATGTGTGTGTGTGTATATATATATACATGTGTGTGTGTATGTGTGTGTGTGTGTTTCAGTAATAAAACCGATGCTAAATTAATCCCAATAATCTAATGGTGATAAGTTCAAGCATTATTTTTATTTATTTATTTGTATTTTTGGTAATTATTTATTTTATTTTATTATTCAAATTTAATTTAGTTCCTGTATTAGTGTCTGATTATTTTATTTGCTTTATTTAATTGTATTTATTTTTTAATTTTTTCAATTTAATTTTTTTTTTTTTTTTTTTAATTTCGGTCAAATTCAGTTGAAACTATTTTTAATGGTCAATAAAATATCTAAACCAGAGGTGCCCAAACTTTTTACCCCAAAAATTATTTTTGGCCCAAAAATCAAATTTGTTTGAGGGCTATTTGTTTGAAGGCTGTTGGCCTAAAAGTAAATATTGCATTATAATATCAATATCATTAAAATTTAAATTAAAAAAAAAAGTATTTCACTCATATTATCTACATTTCAATGCAAAAATTAAATAAATAAATAAAATAAAAATATATTGCTTTTTTTTCCCTTATATTTCCCCTCTCTTGTGATTAGGCATGGCGGACGAAATCCTGGTTTGGGCATCTCTGGTCTAAACCAACATGATAGAACTAAAATACAATTTTATAGCATATATAAAATGCTAGCTGACACATGAAACATTAATTTTTCGTGGCATTTTTGCCCCTTGCCCTGGATAATTTCTGACCCTATCTTGGGTTGTGTATTTGCACTTCAAGTTATTCTATTCTAATAAAGTAACTGATGCTAAAATAATGCTTCTTTTCTGGTCTTTGTATGGCATCTCAGGTACTGGAGTAACAGCGTATGCTTTACATCCTGGAGTGGTTCAGACTGAACTGTGGAGGCACTTGAGTAAACCTCAACAAGCTGTTATGTGGATGGCAAAGCCTTTCACTAAAACATCTGTGCAGGGAGCTCAGACCACCATCTACTGCGCCGTGGCTCCTGAACTGGAGAAAGAGAGCGGTAAATATTACAGGTCAGTGGATTTTCATCTCAATCCAAGCAGTCTGTCTTAAAGGGTTAGTTCACCCAAAAATGAAAATTCTGTCAGTAATTATTCACCCTCATGTTGTTCTCTATCTACACAAAGTACACCATAAATACACTCAGGTCCAATAGCTCATGTTCTGTTGTCTTCCAGTTGCATATTATTATCATATAGCATTTAGTTACTGCTGATAAACTTCTATGTATGATGTCATGGTGTTTCATAACACAACCTGCAACGGTCATGTTTTAATTTGTCCACAAAGTGACTGCGCACCTGCAAAATGCTCCCAGGCTGCAATGGATGATGAGATGGCCCAGCGCCTCTGGGAACTCAGCTGTAAGATGCTCAGCATCACATGGGAGTGAAAACGCATCATGATCATCCTGATGAAGTTTTACTGCAGTCTGCCTGAGATTGGCCCATCTACTGTCAAAATACAGAAATACTAATAGTTAATATTAAACACACTAGCATAGGCAGCTATGATAGGCTTTTAAACAAGATGTGAAATTTAAACATGTATTTTGTAGATTCTGGTCTCAGGTTGCTCAAGTCAATTAACTTAACTAATACGTATTTATGCACTAAATGATGTAAATGCCAGAAAAATTGCACTATGAGTATATGTGAATATTTTCTTAATATATTTACATTTTTGTATCCTGCTGTTAAATTTTGAGTATTGTATGACCCAAGGAGATGAGAATTAAAAATAAAAACTAATTAATATTGTATCATATTTGTTTATATATATATATGTGTGTGTGTGTCTGTGTGTACTTGTTTTTGCTACATTGTGGGGACCAAATGTCCCCACAAGGATAGTAAACCTGAAATTTTTTAAAAATAGTAAATGGTGTTTATCTGAAAATGTAACGATGCAGACATGTTTCCTGTAAGGGGTAGATTTAGGTTTAGTGTTGGGTTAGGGGATAGACAATATCGTTTAGTCAGTATAAAAACTATAGAAGTCTATGGAAAGTCCCCACAATTCACAAAAACAAACGTGTGTGTGTGTCTGTGTGTCTATGTGTATATATATATAAAAATGTGATAGACATCATTGGAAACATGAAGATACATGTAGAATAAATTGGAAAAAAACAGTCAATTAAAGTCAAAAACAATATGATACAATAATTAAAGATCACTAAATATAATGAATATGATAGGCTTTTATACATGATGTGAAATTCAAACAGTAGTTTTTGTATTTTGGTCTTAGGTTGCCTAAGTCAATTAACTTTCTATATAATACAGGTGCATATTTATGATGTAAATGCCAGAATCAGGCGGCTGAAAAAAATGCACTGTGAATATGTGTGTATATTTTTGATTTTTTTGGTTTTAAATTTGAGTTTTGTATGACTCACGGAAAAGAGAAGATTTATTTAGAAAAATGTAATAAATATAAAATAACCAAAATAAATATAAAATTTATTTGTATTATTGTTTTTGTTTTTTTTTAATCTTTTGCATTTTACTTAGCCATTAATTAATTAATTAATTAATTATTGGATATTGCACTTTTTACATAGTGTTTGTCCAAAGGAAAAGAAAAATAATCTGGAAAAAAAAAATTGTAATATTTAATAAGGCTGTTTTTTACATTCATATATATATATATTTTTTAAGATAATTTAATTTATTCCTAAATATATTTGAAATTTAAGGTAAAAAGGACTTTACTGGAAACATGAAGGTGCATGTAGAACAAATTGGAAATAAGTAGTCAAATACAATACGATGCAATACAATAAAAAACATGAAAAGATGCCAGCACTGCAACTCATCTCTGCTCTTTCTCAGTCTCGGTCGCCATGACAATCTCTCATCTCTGCTCTCACCCTGACCCAGTCACCATGACAACCTCTAATCAGCTCTGCCTCCCTCCTTTGACCCAATCACCATGACAACAACAAATGGCAGTTCTGCTTCCCCTGACCCAGTCGCCATGACGACCTTCAATTGCAGCTTTTCTCTCCTTGTGACCCATCACCATGACAACAACTCATTGCCAAATATGGTGTGATGCAGGGAAACATACAAAAAATGTCACTAGCCCCATCTAGTGGAGAACAAAAACGGACACACCCTGTCAAGTCTAATGTCTCAGAACAAAAACTAAAACTGCCTTTAAACTCAGAAATGTCAAAGAAATGATTTCAACCAAATAGATGTTTTTTTGGACATGTTCCAAATTCCTCTTTGATACTGTAAAATATAAGAGCAGTATCAGTTGTGTGGTAATAATTTGAAGCCCTCAATTATCTCCTATTGGCAAATCACAAGCGCTATGAGAGTCGAAGCCATTTTTGTTGGGGTAATTAACCACAGAAGTAATTGAAAAGCATGAATGGAGCCTTGTGTTCAGTAATGAACTTGCATGTCATTCTCCCCTCACATCCTTCAGTCCTGATGGAGCAAAATGAGCAGAAACCGCGACGTAAGTCCTGTTTCCATCTTAAATGAATTGCTCTATATTTCTAACATATAGCATTTAAGCTGTAGTTTATTATTTTCAGGCATGTTAGCTTGTTATTCATTCAAAAAATATAGGTTCCAATTAGAACCAAAAAGGTTTTATGGTCTGATGTCATATAAGAATCTTAAATTCTTGATTCATAGAAGAAACACAAACTTTTTAATAGTCTAGTTGTTTAAAAAACCTTTTCTGGTGCTTTAAAGATTCCAGAATCTCATACATTTTTCTGAAGAACATATAAAGTCAGCTTAGCCGTGTACAGCACAATTGTTTTTGATTATTGACTGATTATTGCTGGCAACTTTCAAATAGATAAATTAGACAGATCAGATCATGTGACTGATTAATAAAAGTTCTGGGAATACTAAAACAATTATTTTAAATATAATTTCACTAGGCTATACAATGCTAAATCAATGTTCATTAATATATAATAACTGAATATTTAAGTGAATATTAATAATATTAGTTGAAATATTTTTTGTACTTTTTAAAATAACTGATTGAATTTATTTCAGTGATTTCAAAGCTGAATTTTTTGCATCATTACTCCAGTCTTCAGTGTCACATGATCCTTCAGAAATCATTTTAATATGTTAATTTGCCACTCAAAAACTTTTATTATTATTATTATGTTGAAAATAGCTGAGAACAATTTTTCAGGTTTTTTTGATGAATATAAAGTCTAAAAGAACAGCAATTATCTTAAATAGAAATCTTTTGTAACTATATAAACGTCTTTATCATTACTTGATCAATTTAAAACAACTTGCTAAATAAAATATTAATTTCTATAATTTCTTTCCCTAAAAATAAAATTAATAATAATAATAATAATAATAATAATATATATATATATATATATATATATATATATATATATATATATATATATATATATATATATATATATATACTGACTCCAGGTTTTTGAACGGTAGTGTATAATGGTAGTGTATAATGTTACAAAAGCTTTTTATTTCAGATAAATGCTGATTTTTGGATCTTTGTATTCATCAAAGAATTCTGAAAAAATGTACACGCCTGTTTTAAATATTGATAATGGTAATAAATGTTTCTTGAACAGCAAATCAGCATATTAGAATGATTTCTGATGGATCATGTGACACTAAAGACTGGAGTAATGATGCTGAAAATTTAGCTTTGATCACATGAATAAATTATATTTTAAAATATAGTCAAATAGAAAACAGTTATTTTAAATACTAAAAAAATTTCACAATTTTTTTTTTCAAAATTCAAAATTCTAAATATGTTAAACACCTGTAAATAATGCAAAATAAATAAATAAATAAATATACTGTATATTTACTTTCATAATACTGTACATTGCCCTATTTTTAGGGGTTAATATAAGTATGGGGGCTTTCTTAATGTGCTGTGAGAACTGCGATTCAGCTTTACTGTAACTGTTTTACTGTGAAAATATTGTCTATTATCCAAGAGTAATATCCAATATTGCTGCAAAATTTGTTTTATTGCGCATAACTCAATAATTCGTGCATCAGCATTAACTGAAGCATACTTTTCTTAATACAGAAACACAAATTAATTTTCATTTGTCGTTTTGTCAGTCTAAACATAATTTGCTGTATGTGCCCGTGAGTGGTCGCTCTCGGCTTGTTCCCTGTAGATTTTCACGCAAAAATGCGTCAGGATATCCAAATACCCCGCATGCAATATGAAGCTCTTTCAAAATCAACGTTTAACTAGTTTATATAACTAGTTTAAATTTTTTGTATAGCTATAGTTTAAAGACAGAACGTGAGATTTTCGTTAATCTAATTTATTTAGCACAGCTTTCCCCCCACTAAACTTTTTTTTAATCTTTCCAAAATGCCGGTGAACATGGCTGGATGCACCACAGACTGCGTGGAGAAGCCGATCTCCATCTGCTTCCAGAAGTTCGGCCGCTTTGTGGGAACTTACCCGTGGTGGTTCTTCATCTCTCCTCTGTTCATCTCCGCGGTGTTGGGCAGTGGGTTTTATTTCTTAGAAGATCGTGAGGCCAATGACATCGAGGATCAGTTCACACCTGTGAACGGTCCTGCCAAGCTGGAGAGGCAGTTCGTGCAGCAAAACTTCCCGCAGAACGACTCGGTGTTCTCCAACCAAAGACTCTACACGGATGGAGTTTACGCGTCCTTCATTGCAGTATCAAGATCCTCCAACATCCTTACAGACGCTGCCTTTCAGGAGATAGTCACTTTAGACAGAAAGGTGAAGGAGTTAAATGTGTCTATGGGTCACGAGGTGCTCACTTTTGAGGGACTTTGCGCAAGACGATACAAGAAATGCATACCTAATAAGATACTGGATATTCACAAATATTATAGGGATAATTTAGAAACGACCGAACTTACTTTTCCCTTCTTTCGTTTTGGATTCTCGTACATTTTCTTGGGATATTCGGTTGGTGGAGTGAATATAAACTCTTCTGTTATTAAAAGTGCAAAAGCTGTGCGCCTGTTTTATTTTCTGAAGGAGGATAATCGCTCCACAACAGATTTATGGCTGAATGAATTCCTTAAGGTTTTCCCCTCCAATTTATCACTAAACTTCATTAAGGTAGGTCTTATTTATGTACTGCTCGAGTACTTTATTGATGACAAACGAGGATTGTTGTCACAATTAAGGTCTCTAGGCCTACTGTATATAACGTTTCGAGTCAAAAGTTTGGTTTTACAAATGCTTTTTTAATGTCGTTTTCAAATTAATGGTTTAAAATGTTTTGCTACAGCTGCTGGTTTTATAAGTGACCTTAGTATGTACTATAGGTCTATTTTTTCTTCTTCTTCACAAAACGTCATGTTAGGGTGGGTCGTGGCAGTGTTGGGAAAGTTACTTCCAAAATGTAATGCATTATATATTACTAGTTACTGTCTTTTAAAAGTAACTAGTTACATTACAATATTACTGTCTCTGAATTGTAATACGTTACACTACTTTTAAGTTACTTTTGAGTTACTTTCACCAAAAAATCCACAGAAGTATGACTAGGGATTATAAAATAACATAATGTAGCTTATTAACGCTCATTATACACCCAGTGGAGGGTAATGAGGTTGGTCTATATAGCATAAAATTATAAAATCATATTTAGATAGGCTACTGGTATGTAGGTTTACATTAACATTACTTGTAGTTTAGGTTAAACACAGATAAGCACAAAATTATTACATTTATAAGTAACACCAGTAAATAAAGTGAAATGTTATAAACAGTGTTGGGGAAAGTTACTTTTAAAAGCAATGCATTACAATTTTGCTTGAAAAAGCAGCTAATTACATTACTTAATTACTTTTTATGGAAAGTAATGTGTTACGTTACTTTTGGGTTACTTTTTTTTAAATCTGGGTGGGTTTTTCCTCTTTGTTTTTAATATAAAACAATTCTAATGTAAAAGCCCTTTTACACCAAAAGTGAAATAAATTCACCTCAGGCTGAAAGAAAAGCACATTTATGCAGGAGATCACTCTTCAGCTATAAAAAAGCTAAAAAAGTATTTTTTCTTATTAGTATGGTTGAATTGCATCATCAAAGGTCAGCAGCAAAGACACTGGTTAATAAATTAAATACATAAAGGATATTTGTTTTACTTAACATATTTAATTATCGCAGGGTTGCATCATATTCTGAGTTTGCATTTCACTGTTTTTATTCATTTTGAAGTATAGTGAATTTGTTTTTTGTGAGTGAGATGAATTAATGCATGTTCACATTTAGTCTAGAATACAGTAACATCATGTTTACTCCCAATTTCCAGACAGGAGACTTGTCAATCAATAAATGGGGAAAAAAGTAACTCAGATATTTTCTCAGAAATTCAAAAGTAATGCGTTACTTTACTAGTTACTTGAAAAAAGTAATATTATTACGTAACTTGCGTTACTTGTAATGCGAAACCCCCAACACTGGGTTGTGGCATATTTAAATATTGTCATTTTATAATTTTACTTTTTAATTTAACAAATTATGTTTAAAATGTAAAAATAAATAAATAAATAAATAAATAAAAATTAATAATTAAAAAGCACACATTATATGGCCTGTAGTAGGCTATTTACTGGCAAATTTTCGCTGTGACAACATGCCCCCCTATTGATCAACATTAGCTAAATGAATTCTAATTTCTATTTCCTGGGCAAAATCGGTGGAAATGTGTATGTTTCATTTATTTATCCTTTTCATACTGAAGCTGTTGTTTAAAATTAGTTTGGTTACAATAAAAAATGTTCTTGTAACTATTCTTATGAGCTAAATCTGAATTGATGTCAATATTATTTGCACCCTCAGGTAACCCATTCCACATCTTTGTCAAGGCAGGTGGAATTTGAGGCGAATACAAAGGATGTGATTCCTCTCTTCTCCATCACATACGTCATTGCCATTGCATTCTCTATTCTCTCTTGTTTGAGGTATGTTAACTCGAATAGTTAGGCTATTTTCTGATGTCCGAAATATGGCGCAGTATGCCGTCCACTTGATTTTTGCCAGGGTTTCTGTGTAGATGTTTTTACATGTTCTCAGAACCCACATTTTACTTTTTGTTTCTATATATTATAAACTCCTGTTCAAAAGTTTGGGATTAGTAATATTTAGTTTTTAAGTTTTTAAAGAAGACTTTTCTTTGAAAGAAATTAATACTTTTATTCAGCAAGGATGTGTTAAATTGACAAAAAGTGATAGCAAAGACTCATATTGTTAGAAAAGATTTCTATTTTGAATAAATGCTGTTCTGTTTAACTTTTTATTCATCAAAGAATCCTGATCACAAGGTCCAAAAAAAATATTAAGCAGCACAACTGTTTCCAACATTGATAATACTTTTGCATATTAGAATGATTATGCGACACTGAAGACTGGAGTAATGGCTGATGAAGATTCAGCTTTGCATCACAGAAATAAATGATATTTTAAAGTATATTAAAATGGAAAACCATGATTTCAAATTGCAATAATATTTCATAATATTAATGTATTTTTAATCAAATAAATGGAACTGATGCGCATAAGAGACTTCTTTGAAAAACAATAAAAAGCTTACTGTTCCCAAACTTTTGAACGGCAGTGTACATTTTAATTGTTTTAAAAGTTTAAAGAAATGTTCTGAGTAGTGATGGGAAAATTGGACAGTTTGATTGGAACTTCGAATTTCATTCAGCAAAATGAACAAATCTTAAATTATTAGAGCATGTTTAAATTACAGTGTTATGTTTTAAAAAGTCACGTCCACATACACAGTCTTTAATCATATTCCAAATTTGGAAATCATTTTAATACACCCAAAAATATATTATGCAAAACAGAAGTGATTAGTTCACCTTTCGAGTCCATACTGCATCTTCTCGTCCTGGTCTTTTGCTGTTCATTTTTCATGAAACAGGCTCTTTAAAGGAAACCGAAATGATTCGTTCAACCCCCAAATCCCAACTGCATTCAAAATAAATGAACAAATCTTGTTTGAAAATGATTCCAAATGAGATTTCTTATAAATGAATGAGTTAAATACATATTAAGGTCTATTGACAACATTTGCAACAATTGTTAACTGTATTTTGTCTTTTTTTCAGGTTTGACTGTGTTAGAAACAAAGTATGGGTTGCTGCATTTGGGGTGTTTTCTGCTGGACTGGCTGTTCTGTCCTCGTTTGGCATGATGTTACACATTGGTGTCCCATTTGTCATGACAGTTGCTAATTCTCCATTCCTGATATTAGGTAAAGCCTAACTAGTTTATATACACCTTGCAGAATCTGCAAAATTATTTTTGACCAAAATAAGAGGGATCATACAAAATGCATGTTATTTTTTTGACTTGAATACGATTTTTCACATAAAAGACATCTACATATAGTCCACAAGAAAAAATATCTGAATTTATAAAAAAAAAAAATATCTTGTTCAAACATTTTACATACACTTTATTCTTAATACTGTGCTGTTACCTGAATGATCCGCGTCTGTGTTTTTTGTTTAGTAATAGTCCCACAAATTCTTTGGATTTTTCGCATTTTTGTGTATTTGAACCCTTTCTAACAATGACTGTGTGATTTTGAGTTCCATCTTTTCACACTGAGGACAACTGAGGGACTCATATGCAACTATTACAATGAAAACGAAGCATTAAGACCTGGGGGTGAAAAGTTTTTGAATTTGAAGATCAGGGTAAATTAAGCTTATTTTGTCTTCTTGGGAACATGTAAGTATCTTCTGTAGCTTCTGAAGGGCAGTAAAAAAAAATAAATAAATTACACATCTTCATTCTGTTCAAAAGTTTTCACCCCCAGCTCTTAATGCATCATTTTTCCTTCTGAAGCATCAGTGAGCATTTGAACCTATGAGTATATAATAATACGAGTGTTAAAAGATGGATCTCAAAATCATAGTCATTGTTGGAAAGGGTTCAAATACACAAAACTGCTAAAAAAACAAAGAATTTGTGGGACCTGAAGGATTTTTCTTAAGAACAGCAAGCAGTTTAACTGTTCAGGACAAACAAGGGACTCATAAACAAAAAACACAGCTGTGGATCATTCAGGTAACAACACAGTATTAAGAATCAAGTGTATGTAAACTTTTAAACGGGGTCATTTTTATAAATTCAACTATTATTTTCTCTTGTTGACTACAGTAGTCAACATTTGAAGTGGATCAAAACCTTTCATCAAAGTTGTCCTAAAACTAAAACAATACCCATTCTTGTCTTAGGACAACTTTGATGAACTTTTTTGATCCACTTCAAATGTTGACTACTGTATATGTAAACATCTTTTATGTGAAATATCTTATTCAAGTCAATAACATGCATTTTGTATGATCCCTCTTATTTTGGTCAAATAATTAACATTTTGCAGATTCTGCGAGGTGAACTTTGTGAACTCAGCTGTATAAAATCAGCTCTGTACAGTGTTAATGCATATTAGCTGATTAAACAGTGATTTTTTTTAAATTTGTTTTAAATAGGGATCGGAGTGGACGACATGTTCATCCTCATTTCCTGCTGGCAGCAGACGAGCGTTCACGATCGAGTGGAGACTCGCCTGTCTAATACATACAAAGAAGCGGCCATTTCCATCACCATCACCACGCTCACAGACGTGCTCGCTTTCTACATCGGACTCATGACGCCCTTCCGCTCGGTCCGCTCCTTCTGTTTATACACGAGCACCTCCATCCTTTTCTGCTACATCTACAGCATCACATTTTTTGGAGCGTTCCTCGTTCTTAACGGACGGCGGGAGAACAGCAACAAGCATTGGCTGACCTGCAAGGAAGTACCGGAGGAGTGTCCAGTGGGTCAGTCGAAGTGGTACGAACTATGCTGCGTTGGAGGCGCATACGACCCACATACTGGCACAGAGGAGGTGCAACCAATGAATCACTTCTTTAAAAAATACTACGGCCCATTTCTGACAAAATCGTGGACGAAGGTTTTTGTGATCGTGTTGTACTGCATCTATTTGATTATTAGCATTTATGGGTGCTTCCAAATTCAAGAAGGAATCGATCTTCGCAATTTAGCGGCTGACGATTCGTACGTGGTGAAATACTACGATAACGAGAAGGCGTATTTCTCTGAATACGGGCCAAACATCATGGTCGTCATCCGACGAGAGTTTCCATACTGGGATGAAAAATACATGTCGGATCTTGAAACTTGCATTGAAGATTTTAAAAACTTATCTTTCATTGAAAAAGACATATTCACCTCCTGGATCAAATCATACAAGTACTACGGATATCACACCAAACTCAATCTGAGCACCGAAGACGTCTTCAAAGATAACCTAGACAGATTTCTGCGATTTTACTCCGATTTCAAACAAGACGTCAATTTCACCAACAACTCCATCTATGCGTCTCGCTTCTTCATACAAACCGTAAATATCTCGACCGCTCTGGATGAGATGAATATGTTGAATAAATTAAGAGAGACTGCACAAAAGTGCCCTGTTCCTTTACTAGTTTACCACCCCGCCTTTATCTACCATGACCAGTATGCGGTAATAGTCAGCAACACCATTCAAAACATTGCGGTTACGACAGCCGTGATGTTGCTTATCTCGCTCCTCCTCATCCCAAATCCTCTGTGCTCCCTCTGGGTGACTTTTTCCATCGCATCTGTCATTGTCGGCGTCACTGGGTTCATGGCATTGTGGGATGTTAACTTAGACACCATCTCCATGATCATTCTTGTCGTCTGCATTGGTTTCTCTGTAGACTTCTCCGCTCATATATCTTACGCCTTCGTCTCTAATAAGAAACCTAGCGCAAATGAAAAGGCCGTCGAGGCCTTGTTTAATTTAGGATATCCTATTTTGCAAGGGGCTGTGTCTACGATTCTTGGGGTGGTGGTGTTGTCTGCTTCAAAGAACTATATCTTCAGAACTTTCTTTAAAATTATGTTCTTGGTGATCTTCTTTGGTCTCTTTCATGGCTTAACTTTTATCCCAGTTTTTCTGACCTTTTTTGACATTTGTAGTGGCACACCGGCTAAGAACACGTCGGGTCCAGAAGAGCAGGCCATGAGGAACCACACCAATAACATTCAAGTGAACTCAAAGGATTGTGAGCTGAAAGAGCGGGAGATTTACGACAATCACAATTTTCAACCGGACGACCACCGAATTTGCCAGTCTCAACCATGCCCTGCCATTTGGATGATAACCGGCAATAACCATAACCATGTTCAAGATAACCACATGTGCGTGGCAAGCACTATTCCAATGTTCAGAGTGGATAGTCAGACATATGAGCTGCACATGTATACACCATCTGATGATACCATGTTTAAAGTCAAATGTCAATCAAAGCAGTGCTTGGATGGTCAAAATTGTGTTTTAGGAAACAGCAACCACATTCAAGATTCAAATTTGCGCACTCTTAACGGTTCTGATTTGTCCATTTTGTAAAGTCCTTATACTTTATTTTCTTCCAAAGTTCTGTTTGTATGTGTAACACCTTTTACATGTTTTAAATTAAAATTACAGATGTAAATCTAAATCAGTAAGAATGTAACATGGCACTTTTTTACAAAAGATACATCTGGGCCAGTGATTTTAGGACTTTTTATGGGTTTCAGAACTTAGCCACCCAACAGCTTTAGGATTAACTCACCATAGACTGTAAAGAAATCTGTTAAAAAATGTTTCATTTATGTGTTCATTTATGAAACAAGAATATCAAATTTGTCTAAGTCGTTCATAAAACCATTCATACGTAAATTATCAGATTCAATTCAATGCAGCAATTTAAGAATGGATTTATGAACAGTTTACACAAAAAAATATTTAAAAATCTTATGTTTTTCTCTTGATATGTGAATATTTCTATTTAGTTCCACTACCAGTCAAAAGTTTTTGAACAGTAAGATTTTTAAATGTTTTTTTTTTTTAAAAAAAAGTCTCCTCTTGATGTAAAAGTACAGCAAAACAGTAAATAATATTTTTAAAATAACTGTTTTTTATTTAAATATATTTTTTAAAATGTAATTTATACCTGTGATTTCGAATTTTAAGCATCATTACTCCAGTCACATGATCCTTCAGAAATCATCTAATATTCTGATTTGCTGAAAACAGCGGAGTAGAATTTTTTTCAGGTTTTCAGCCTTCTTTATCATTACTTTTGATCAAAAATATTTACTCAACTGTTTTAAATATTGATAATATTTAAAAAAAAATCTTGAACAGCAAATCAGCATATTAGATTTCTGAAGGATCATGTGACACTGAAGTAATGATGTTGAAAATTTAGATTTGATCACAGGAATAAATTACATTTTAAAATATATTGAAATAGAAAACAGCTATTTTAAATAGTAAAAAATATTTCATAATTTTACTGTTTTTGGTGTATTTTGGATCAAATAAATGCAGGCTTGGTGAGTAGAAGCGACTTCTTTAAACATTACATAAACATTAAAAACATTACAAATCTTACTGTTCAAAAACTTTTGACTGGTAGTGTATATATAAAAAGCACAATTATTTAGTTTTCTTAATTTTTGTTAAATAATAAACTGAATGCACATATGGAAGCACATTTTGCTCTGTATTTATGAGAGGTTTGCAATGTTTTCTTATGGATTGTTGTATGTGTAAAAGATGATTAAAGACAACTAAATATACAAACTGTAACTATTCTTATTGGCTGATATAAACAGCTATAAAATGATTCCTGCTGTTCATATTTTCAGTATCTTTTAAAAGACTCACATTACTTCTGTAATGCACATGTTGCTGTGTTTTCCTTGAGAAAAGAGGATTTCCTGAGTAAGGATTAGCTGAACTGTGAATATTTTCACTCTTTACACAAGTTTTGTTTGGTATTTTTTATTTTTATGAATGGCAGAGTATCACAATTTTCTGAAAAATATAATTTTCTATTCAAAACTACTCTTTGTTTAGTTTACTCATTAGTTTAGCATGTTTAATGAGCCTGTTGCTTCACATGTTTCCTTAAAAGCCTTAGTGGATTTACACATTCGGCAGAAAAAGGGCGAGACATACCTAACCTTTGATCTCTGACTCCTTAGTATTGTTAGCGCTGAAATAGTAAAGGTTAAAATATAATCAAAATGGATGTTTGGCATGCAATTTGCAATCAAATTTGCGACACATAATGCAATATTGTGGTTAAACTTGCTACAATTAAGCAATAAAGCATGTTTCATAAGAGGTTTAGCTATACACAAAACAAGCATGTTAAAAAAATAAAAATTTGAGTCACATTTCATGAATACTTAACTAGTCATCTTATTCACCATGTACAATATACTACAAGGTGGCAAAAAAGAAACCAACTGTGTACTTCACAGGTTTACAGAAATCTCACAGTCCTCATCAGTGCTCTCTTTTATGAATGCACTCAATGAGGACAGTGTACTGTTTGGATCAAGCAAAGCAATGAGAGGAATATTCACACCCATTTCTTGAAACAAGCGATTCTGCAATGTCATGGCCAACATCGAGTCAATTCCTAGTGCAGTGAGCGCAGTTTCATCACTAAGATCATCCATATGCACACTGCAGATTTCAGTCAGAATCTGTCTAACACAGTCATCTACTGATGACTGAACATTTATCCTGGAGTCCTCAACAACTTTGTGTTTCAGCCTTTCCTCCACTAAAGCAGACAGGCGAAACTTGAGAGATGCATTCTGAGAGAGGACGTGGTTCTTCAGGTTCATGAAATTGAATTTGCAAACCACCTGCTGGGGATAGTCATCTAACAGGCAGTGCTCCAGTGCTTCATGAATCTCCGGCACATCCATGATCATTAGCCCTTTTGTTTCCAGGAACTTTTGAAAATTGTCTTTATCCATGAGCAGGCCTAGTTTAAGTGGTCCCCAGTTAACAGACTGTCCTGCAAGTCCAATATTGCGTCGGAAGTGACAAAATATGTCCAGAAAGGAATTAGCTGCTGCATAGTTGGCTTGTGCAGCATTTCCAATGAAAGAGGAGATTGAGGAATAGCAGACAAAGTAATCAAGTGTTTGGCTGTGCAGAGTGGCAAAGTGAAGATTAAGAGCGCCACAGACTTTAGGTTGCAGGACTTTTTGGAAAAGAGATCGATTAAGAGTTTCCAGTAATCCATCATGTAGAACAGCAGCACTGTGGAACACCCCCCTGACTGGACAATCGGAAAAATGTTTTCCAATCACGGTAATGGCTTCCATCACCTGCTCTGATACAGAGACATCACACTGAAGAGTGAGAATTCTTACTCCGTATCTCTTTTGGAGACTACATATGTCCTCTTGTACATTTTTAGAAGGTGCACTCCTTGAGAGAGTGGCAATGCATCCTCCACCCCTGTGGGCAATGAACTTGACAGTTTCAAATCCCAAACCAGTGAGACCACCTGTAACTATATACACACCTCGGTTTAAGAACAACTGTTTTGGCCTTGGAAGTGTAGGGATGCCAGACATCTTGCTTGTAGAGTCATCCCTGGCCAGAGCTATCAAGTCTAGAGTTCTTGCACTGAAATAAGATCCAGAATGCTCTGGAGACTCAGAAGGCATACTTTCAGGGAGCACCATCTGAAAAGTACTGCTTTGTATTGGAAGGCACACTTTGTGCAAATGCATTCCCTTTAGCCATTTCTGTAGCCGAGCTCCGTGTGCCTTAAGGCGCGATTTCTGGAAGATTTTGGACATCTCAAGAGTTTGGAAGCAAGTTCTCTCACTGTCCCTCTGAAGTACATCTATTGTCAAGTGCCATGGCTCACGGGTGCCACATACTGCAATGATGTGATTTGCATTTACAACACTGACAATCTCGGTCAAAAGTGAGGAATTGTACGGGGGAATGATCACAAAAAGAAGACACTGCTTCGCATTTTGGACTAATCCATTTATCTTACTTTCTGTAAAAACACTCCAGCCTGACTTACTTGCTATGAGCATCAATAAGTTGACCAGAGCTGAGTCATGAACTGTAGAGAAGATTCCCAACCTTTGCTGTTGTTTGCTCTTGGGTAGTGCACACTGAAGTATCTCCCAGATCAGGACGATGTATGAAACACAGGGAGAGTCCTTTAGGAATGGAAGCCTTTTTATTTTAAAGCACACATCTTCAGGGAGGACGACTTTGGAAGTTGCTTTCACTGGGTAACAACAGATAACATGGTCTCCCACTTTAAGTTTGTTGACATCCTTTCCGACAGCCGTAATTATCCCGCTGAAGTCAAGTGCCAAGAGGCTGTGATTCTGGGCTGTATGCTTGTTCCAGTACATTGTCTGACCAAACTTTAGTTCTGAAGTACTAACCGGAAAATAATCTGATGAGTGCACACATACCTTACTCAGCTGAACCTCAATGGTTTTCCTTCCAATAGTGTGGACTGAACTTGCCGAAGGCAAAGCTGATATGCTGGTCATCCTGTAAGCATTAGTTGTCTGCAAAGTAAAGTCCCGGAGATGTAGGTTTTTTGATTCAGCATTCAGTTCACCAATTATGGTGACAGGAGTACGAGTTACCACTGCAGAGTAAACCTTCCCCTTGCTGATAAAGACTTCTGGGCACTCTTGGGTCTTCTGTGAGTTTAGCACATGAGCCAGTGCCTCTATATCCTCTTTTGACACTGCGGAAAGGTCAATGAGCTGGCAAGAGATGTCTGACAACTCAGCAGCACATGCTTTTGTCATGCCAGATAACACAAATCCAGGAGTTATACTTTCAACTGTCCCTTCCGCTGACCTGTGTGTAATGACATGGATGGAGGCTCCACGACTGCGGCTTTGTAAATACAAAACAACTTGGCGGTAAAGTTCACAGCTGTCTACCAAGGACTCTACAATGGCTTCAGATTGGAGCTGGCTAATATTCTGGACTCCCCAGATAAACAGGATCGTATCCAGTTCCATGTCTGCAGCACTGCAAAGAGACTTCAACGGTAATCCTGAGACCTGCAGGGCTGAAGGTAGAGGAACAAATACAGATTCTGGGTGCAAATATGGCTTTAAACCTTTAGCGATACCCAAGGTGTCTTCAAAGACCAAAGCCTTGATTCTACTGGGGAAACTGCTCTCGGCATGAATGGCAACCTTCTGGTTATGAAAGAAGCATGATTCCCTGATCTGTGCATGTCTTCCCAGAAAATTCATTCTGACGTCCCTCAGTTCGATCAACACATGACCATCTTTGTCAGTGAAACAACCACAAACCTCAAAGTAGTCTGGCATTTCTTTGGTCAGTCTCATATACATGAACATCTCTTTACAGGGAGGTGCAGCTATAACCATACTTCCAATTGCAGAGGGAAATCCAGGCCTGACGGTGCTAGAGACTAATGCTAAAACTGAGGACATTTGCAAGAAGTAGTCTAGGACCACTGGGTGCAAGCAATACTCGTACAGATGGTTGAGTATTCCCTCTGGAATCTTGAGACTGGTCACTGCTTCCTTGAATTCTTGTCCGTAATGAACATCACCAAGTTGTTTGAAGTTGGGCCCGTACTCAAATCCTATGTCTTTGAGAGTACTGTACACATCCTTTGTTTCAATGACTGATGGACATCTTTTCAAAACAGTGTTGAGGTGAATGGTTTGCTGTTCAATCATAGCTGGTCCACTTTTATGGCTGATGGTGCCTGATGCATGAACAGTAACAGAGGATTGAACCTGAAATGCAGTTGTGTCCTTGGATGTCTCAATTGTGATTTTGAGAGGAGGACAGTTCTTACTTAGAACAAGCAAATTTTCAAAGTTGATTGCGAGCTGGAATGAGTTGAGAGGTCTTTTTGGAATAGCAGTTTCCATTATGGAGGCCAAAGCCAATTCAACATACAATGCCCCTGGGGCAATGGAGATGCCATTGTTCTTGTGTTCCCAAATGTAAGAGGTTGTAGCTGATGACAGGTTGCACTTGATTACTTTCCCATCACGTTTACTTGGACTTATCAGTGGATGTGGACTGCGAGAGACTGTCTCATTTCCCCGCCTTACGTCCTCAAAGTATACCTCGTTCTTTTGAGATTCAAACTGATACCTCGGGAAAGCAACAAGCTTTGTTTCAAACCCTTTGTAGAACTCGTCCCATTTCACATTGACTCCGATTTCAAATAGTTTTGATACAGTTGTGAACATTGTCTCGTGGTCTTTATCTGGATGCACTGAAGGAAGCACTGTGGTGTCATTTCCCAGGATCTCCATGATGTTCCTTTGCAGAGCCCGTCTTGGACCAATTTCCACAAAGACTGTGTTCCTTGTGTGGTTGGAAATTGATTTAATTGCTTGTTCAAATGCTACAGGCTTTCGAATGTTTCTTGCCCAGTATTCGCCTGTTACAAAGTCCCCTCGACAATACATCTCTCCTGTTACTGTGGAAAAAAGCTCGCACTCTTTTTCATTCAGGGTCAACTCTCCAATGCTGTCTTTGATTTGGCCCAATATAGGATCCATCATATGACTATGGTAGGCAGCGGGAACATCCAAGACATGAAGGAACAGGTTCTTGCCCTTGAATGAAGACTGAAGCTTCTGGTGCACATTATCAACTGCTTCTTTATCACCTGAGAGCACACATGACATAGGACTGTTCACAGCAGCAAGGCAAATCTTTCCGGTGTATGCGGGGAGAATTTCCAGAACATCTGGAACAGGAACGTTTCCAACGACCAGCATCCTTCCACCCATCACTTTGGTCTGCAGCACACTGCGATGGTAGACAACCTTGACTGCATCCTCGAGAGACAGTAGGCCTGAGCAATGAGCTGCAGCCACCTCTCCCACAGAGTGTCCAAGAACAATATCCGGTCTGATGCCCCAGTTCCTAAGAAGGTGAACAATTGCAACTTGGATTGCAAAGAGAAGTGGCTGGACAACGTTTGGTTTTGAGATATCTTCATTGTCATAGCTGCTTGCAATCTTTTGCACAATACTGGTGCATTTGAACCTCTGGAAGTAGTTTTCCACCTCTTTGACCTTGTCCCTAAAGGCAGGTTCTTCTCTCAGTAGTTGCTTACACATTCCCCTATAAGTAACGCCGTTCCCACAAAATACAAAAACTAACTTTAGGTCCTGCTTCGTTGAAGTTAATTTCTTGTTCATGCTAGCTTTGAGTAGTGATTTTAACTCTGACACAGATGATGCACCAAAGACTTTCCTAAATTTGTGTGTCATGTGGCTTCTTCTGCAAGCGGCTGTATAAGCAAGAGCTTGCAGATCAACTGTCTCATCTGCTGAAATCCTCTGATACATGTCAGATATGCACAACTGTAGAGACTGATCTGTGGCTGCAGACAGTGGAAGCAGTTTTAGAGGTTCAAGAGTGTGGCTCTCGGAGACCGCTGCTTGAACACACTCGCTGATGATGGCATGGGCATTGGTGCCACCAAACCCAAAGCTGTTTAATCCAGCCATCCTTATCCTGGATCCAGAGTAAAGCCATTTTTCAGCTCTGGTGGGGATTTTAAGATTGAGCGCTTTAGCATCTATGCTGGAATTTTCTGCCGAGTAGAACACAGAGGGGACAATGGTTTCATGTTTCATCATTAACAGAATCTTTATGAGTCCTGCCACCCCTGCTGCAGATTCTGTATGTCCGATGTTACTCTTAACAGAGCCAATAAACAGAGGCCCTGAGCCTGGAGGTCTTGCTTTTGCGATGATTTTTGAGATGCTTCCTGCTTCAACTGGATCTCCTGCTGGTGTTCCTGTCCCATGAGCTTCTACATACTGTACATTCCCTAGATAACTCTCAGAGGAGTAGATCATGCGCAGGAGAGCCTCCTGCTGGGTCATGGAGGGTTTGGTGATCGGTGTGACCGTGTGGCCATCTTGGTTTACTGCAGTCTTGTTCACAATGCCCCAAATATGATCAAAGTCCTCAAGAGCCTAAAAAGAGATGTTTACCCTTTATAAACCACAACTGAATTTCATATATCATGAACAATTAAAAGAAAGTAAAATATCTACCTTTTTCAAAGGCTTCAGCAGGACTATACCACATCCCTCCCCTCTACCATAGCCATCTGCTGTATGGCAGAATGGCTTGCTCGTGCCCTCAGGTGAGATCATCTTTGCCTTACTGAGGGCCACAAAGACTCGAGGTTCAAGGATACAGCTCACCCCTCCACACAGAGCCATTTCACAGTCCCCTAAGGATGAGGTAAAACAAGAATAATTAAAAATGTGGATATCAAGCAATGAACAGACTTTTAACAGAGTTAAAATAGCTATATTACCTTGTCTAATAGCTTGACATGCTGAGTGAAGGGCGACAAGGGATGAAGAACATGCACTGTCAATGGCAAATGAAGGTCCAGTCAGGTTGAAGATATAGGAAATTCTGTTGGCAGCTACACTCATAGCCGTTCCAGTGCCATTATAGTGGGTTATTGTGCTGGGACTATTGTTCAAAAGTGTCTCATAGTCTCTATTCATAAGACCTGGAATCAAACACAACACTGCATCAGTATCCTAAAGTTAAAAACACCCAAAAGTTAAAACAAGTGAACTTCTTGCATTAGACGTATCTAATGCACGGGTGTCAAACTCCATTCTGGGGGGGCCGGAGCCCTGCAGAGAGTAGATGCAACCCTAATCAAGTCCTTCAGGCTTAATTGAAAACTGCATAGTATTTGTGTTGGAACTAAACTCTGCAGGGCTGCAGCCCTCCAGGAACCGAGTTTGACACCTCTGATCTAATGTATGTACCTATGTAAACCCCTGTTTTAGTCCCGCTCGCTTTTTCCAAGGGAATCCCAGCATCCTCTAGAGCTCGATATGCACACTGCAGCAGCAGTTTCTGCTGAGGGTCCATGTAATTAGCTTCAGCTTCACTGATGCCAAAAAATTTGTGATCAAACTCATTAAACCTGCAAAAAATGACTTACACTTTATCATTTCACCTTTTTAATAATTTAAACCTCAAATGCATCATCATGCATAAATCCTACCCTTCAATAAGAGCAGCTTTTGTCGTCTGTGTTTTTCCTGGTTTGCTTTCATCAGGATGAAACCACTCTGATGTGTCAAATCTTTCATCTGGAATCGGTACCACACAGTTTCTTCCCTCCACAAGAACTTTCCAGAAATAATCAACACCCTCACCTGCGAAGGTAGTAAATAGTCATGCAAATGCACACAGAACTCCACAAATGTAAGTATGAGTACATAAACAACGCATAAATGTACATTTACCTCCTGGAAAGTTGCATCCAATTCCAATGATAGCAATATCCTCGTCCATTTCAGCGACTGTTTTGTTTTCAAAGATCATTATGTCTCCTTGCAAAAAGTAAAAAACAACGCACAAGCATCTCTCAGCTCAGCTCTGCTGGTCTGCTCATGGTTGTGACCAGTTTTCATCAATTCCAATAACATCTAGGCATTTTTATAAAGCCTTTCACAACTGAAAACCAATGGGAAAACATTTCTTTCAACAAAGGGTCTTTAAATGTGCAATTCTTCCTCTTGTAACCAGTAATTGTGGTGTATTGAAACAAAACCCTTTAATTACAGACCTGGGTAAAGATGCTAAACACTGATTGCTGAGTTTCCCCACTGGACACAACAAAGCTATTGTCTCAAAACCATTGGAACCCCAGGCTTCCATTTAGAAACATATAACAAATGATGAGAATCTGAATGTCTGTAAACCACCAATTTGAAATTAGATAACCAATGACTATCTTAGCACACCTAACTTGATACCTGCAATTTTCAGACTGAATGGTTTACTGCTAGTCTTTTATTCTGGACCTCCATGAAATTAACCAAATTCATTTCAGTGTTCTCATACGAAATCCCAGCTTAACATTCTTACTTTCAGGAAATGACAAAAGGCTTTATTTATTTTCTTTATTTACTCTACCCATGTTCATTTCTGATTGACAGAAACAGAAATAAACATGGTATCAATTTCAAAAGAAAGCACAATAATAATTTGTCAAACACACATATAAACAGTGCAGTCACCTGAGCCATTTAAACACACATGCAGACAACCAAAATGTGGCAGGGCAAGAGGCTTTTAGCTACCCCTTGAAGAGCAGATTCAAATAAATAACTTAATGAATAAAATTGGGGCTAGTAAAGTCTAAAGGTCCACTGAAAACATTAAACAAAAACCTACAGTACTCTGAGTTGACTGTTCCGACATGCATTTACAGGTATTTTTATTCTGTATCTGCAGATGTTAAAATAATACTGACATTCTGACATCACATTCATAATTGGTTTGTGATTTAAGGTTGCATGGGAAAAAGTGAACAATCTGTACTACTGTGAGTATTGAAAATGAGACATCCCAGTTTTCCATTTGCTTTCAAGAAAAATCCACCATTCATGAGCTTCCTGTTTTCTCTATTTCATAAAAAGTACTTCAATCTGGTGACTGGGTAACAAATAATTGAATAGTTGAATAAAACATAAAGAACATCATCCTTTTCCTGTTAAATACTTAGCTTCTTAAAACAAAGCGAAGATTTAAGTTTAATTCATTGTAGCCATTACCAATTGTTTTGTTGCTTAGGCATATGTACTTTTGGCATCAATTTACCTTTTTAAATTAATAGAAAATATCTGTTAGCTTAGTGTTTGAAAGCCAACGTGTTGCCTGAAAAATAAAAAATATAAGAGAGAAAGCTATAAAGTCATTCAAAAGCCTATCTTGTTACAAACATTTATATTTACAAGGTAAAGTAAGATTGTGCCTCGAAATGTCTCTTGTTAATCCAAGTCTTCATCATCTGGGATCCAGTGACTTTCCTTCCAGGATCATCTTGATTTCCTTTGCATCTAGAGTCTCGTAAGTCAACAGGGCATCGGCCAGCAGCTTGTGTTCTTTGCTGTAAGTCTTGAGTAGCTTCTTTGCCCTTTCATACGAGTTCTGAAAAAGACAATTAGAAGATGAATTCCCATAATCATCAGAAACATCACTTACAAACAACAACTAAACACCTACCTGCAACAGCACCCTGACTTCCTGTTCTACAGCAGCCTGGGTCTCCGGGCTATGGTTCGTCAGGTCACTGTAGGTCATGACCCCCAGCTGCTCAAAGCACAGAGAGGTAAGTGAACTGCAGTTACATGCACAATAGTTATGCACAAAGGCTTCACATAAGTTTCTGATTACGACAGGATCCTGACGTTACAGATGGGCGGACGTGAGTGTAGTTTAGACCCTGCATGTGTGTTGCTCATTTTTGGACGTGGAGTGTGCACTAAGTGCTGGGAAAGGGATTAGGATGAAACACAGATTTAAGTCTGGAATGTGAGCGCTTAGACATCCCTAATGGCTTTGAACACGTGGAAGGACTCAAATGGCGTCTCCAAATAGCTATTTGCTACCTTTCTTTTTGAATATATTAAGTATTTTCATTTAAAATGATCTCAGTCAAATCCCTTTGACCTACAATATTAAGCTGAAGTACTACCTGAGATTTTTAAGGGATAGTTCACCCTAAAATGAAAATTCTATCATGAATCAATCACCATGTCGTTTCAAACCCGTAAGACCTTCGTTCATCTTCAGAACACAAACTAAGATTTTTGATGAAATCCAAGAGCTTTCTGACACTGTATAGACAGCAACACAACTGACACGTTCAAGGCCCGGAAAGGTAGGAAGGACAGCACTAAAGTAATTCAAACGTAATGTTATGAAGCTTCAAGAATACTTTTTGTGCGCAAAGAAAACACAGATAATTCAACAATTTTTCATCTTCCAAGTCAGTCTCCACGGTGCGAACGGCGATGCGTCACATGGACTATTTTAACAATGTCCTTACTACCTATCTGGGACGTTTTAACATGTCAGTTGCATTGCTGTCTATGCAGGGTCAGAAAGCTTTTGGATTTCATCAAAAACACCTTAAATTGTGTTCCGAAGATGAACGAAGGTCTTAAGGGTTTGAAACGACACAAGGGTGAATAATTAATTACAGAATTTTCATTTTCGAGTTAATATTTCAGTAATTTAACACCACATTTGCATGTTCATGGTTCTTTGATGTCTGATAATTGGCACATGACATAGAGATAAATTAATTTATGCATCTTTTTTGTGAGTGTTTTATGTTTTTATTTTAGCTTTTTAAATTAATGAATACGATTTTATTTGTTACTTTCTCATCAACTCATGAACAAGTTTGGGAACCCCTAGCTTAAATTATGCAAGTCACATAATGAGTTTTTACCTTGTCACTCATTCCAAACCGTGTTACCATCATCTGTGCTATTTTAGTGGCTCCATCAAAATCACTGGATGCTCCTGTAGGAGGAACAAATAAAACATCATGATATTGATATTTCCAAGAACTTGAAGTAGCAGTGATCAGTTACGAACAGTGTTGGGGAAAGTTACTTTTAAAAGTAATGCGTTACAATACTGCGTTACTTACATTTTATGGAAAGTTCTATTTTTGCCAAACATAAAAGCCCTTTAGAGGAGAAGTTCATTTCCGGAATAAAAATTTACAGATGATTTACTCACCCCCTTGTCATCCAAGATAAAGAAACTATGTTTTTTGAGGAAAACATTTTAGGATTTCTCTCCATATAGTGGGCTTCTATGATGCCCCCGAGTTTGAACTTCCAAAATTCAGTTTAAATGCAGCTTCAAAGGGCTCTAAACGATCCCAGTCGAGGAAGAAGGGTCTTATCTAGCGAAACGATCAATTATTTTCTAAAAAAAAAAAAAACAAAAAAAGTACAATTTATATACTTTAATTTAAATGCCCGTCTTGTCTAGCTCTGCGTGAACTCCGCGTGTATTCCAGTTCAAGACAGGTAGGGTAGGTCAGAATCGTCCAACATTGTGACAGAAGTACTGATCCAGTGTTTACAAAGTGAACGTGCAAACGCCTTTTACAAAAAAAGGTAAAAGAGCAATGTAGCAATTTTAAAGTTGGAGGAGAACTGTCTTGTACCCTAACTGTCTTGAACCAGAATACACAGTTCACACAGAGCTAGACAAGACGAGCATTTGAGGTTAAAATGTATATGAATTGTCTTTTTTTTTAGACAATAGCCGATCGTTTTCCTAGATAAGACCCTTTTTCAATGGCTGGGATCATTAAGAGCCTTTTGAAGCTGCATTTAAACTGCATTTTGGAAGTTCAAACTCAGGGGCACCATAGAAGTCCACTATATGGAGAGAAATCCTGAAATGTTTTCCTCAAAAAAACATAATTTCTTCACGACTGAAGAAAGAAAGAAAGACACGAACATCTTGGATGACAAGGGGGTGGGTAAATTATCTGTAATTTTTGTTCTGGAAGCTCTCCTTTAACTCCAAAAGTGAAATGAATCAGCCTCAGGCTGATGGAAAATAAAATTCATGTCTGTACAGTAAAATGCAGGAGAAGAAATTTCAAAACTATTCAGCAATTTAAAAAAATAAAGCACAAATGTTAGCTCATCCAAAGTCATTTTTGCTTATTAGTGTGGTTGAATTGGCTCATCGTAGGTTGGCAGTAAAAACACTGGTTAATAAAATGGGATTAAATACCTGTGATAATTGTAACATTTAACATATTTAATTATTAAAGGTTTGAGTTGCATTTTGCGTTTTTATTTATTTTCAGGAATATTTAATCTGTTTTTGTGCAATGAGATGAATTATTGGATGTTCACATTTAGTCTAGAACTACAGTAAGCATCATGTTCACAAAGCGCACAATGCCTCTGCACTTACTCCTGATTTCTCTCGACATGAGGACAGGAGAGATGTCAATCAAAGGAAATACTTATTTAAAAAGTAACTTCAATAAATTAAAAAAGTAATGCATTACTAGTTACTTGAAAAAAGTAATCTGATTACGCATTACTTGTAATGCATTACACCCAACACTGGTTAGGGACTCCTCTCACCGGTAGTGATGTGATCATTTCCAAACACCAGCTCCTCAGCGACCCTGCCGCCCATGCTGACATCCATCTGAGCCAGCAACTGGGCCCGTGTCTCACTCCAGCGATCGTTCTCTGGGAGCAAGGATACCTGAGAGAGACCAGAGGAATAGGGAAAGCAGCACAATGGGTTTATGATATACAACCCTGGAGAGCAAAAGCTATAATTCCATGCAAAAACTATTTGTCTGAAAAGCTTTAATTGTGAAATAAATACATCATAATGAAAAACTAAGACCAACTCACATGACCAAGTGAAGGGCCACGTGGCATAATGGTAGCTTTGTTGATGGGCATCGCATCTTTGGTGTAATAAGCCACTATTGCATGTCCTGACTCATGATAGGCTGTGATCATCTTATTTCTCTTGTCTATCACCACACTCCTGCGCTCTGGGCCTGGACAGACAGAGACGAGAATGTCAGGAAAGAATCTCTTTGATCAAAGCATTAATCCCCATCACATGTTGCAGAGAGTAGTCTGTATGTCTCTACAGCCCTCACCCATCAGGATCTTATCCTTCGCAAACTCCAGCTCCTTCATGGTCACCAGGTCTTTCCCATCGGCGGCTGCTTTCAGCGCCGCCTGGTTTACCAGGTTCTCCAATTCGGCTCCAGAGAAACCCACTGTTCCCCTAGCAATGATCTCTGCATTAACAGCTACAACACACACAAAAACAGAGGATTTTATTGGACTGTCCTAACAAGAATCTTTTGAGGCATATGTGACCCTGGACCACAAAACTAGTCTAAAGTAGCACAGGTATATTTGTAGCAATAGCAAAAAAATACATTGTATGGGTCAAAATTATTTTCTTTTGTGCCAAATATCATTAGGATATTAAGTAAAGATAATGTTCCATGGAGATATTTTGTAAATTTCCTAGCATAAATATATCAAAACTTAATTTTTGATTAGTACTATGCATTGCTAAGAACTTAATTCGGACAACTTTAAATGTTTTCTCAGTATTTAAATTTTTTGCACCCTCAGAATAAACCATACATTAATGGAAAGCTTATTTATTCAGCTTTCGGATAATGTATAAATCTCAGTTTCAAAAAATGTACCCTTTATGACTGGTTTTATGGTCCAGGGCCACATATTTGGTTTCTCATTATAATTCTTACCAGAATCCACTTTAATTTGTTTCAAATACCACTTCAGGATTTCTGTGCGTCCCTTCACATCTGGTCTTGGGACGGTGACCTGCATGTCAAACCGGCCTGGTCTCACCAGAGCACTGAAATACACATTATCATAAGAAGTTTATAGATTTAGGCTCTCAAAGATTGTAAGACTTGAGGGTAAAGCAGCTCAAAAGCAGTAGAAACTACCAGCTATAAGCTTCATGGTTAAAGCTAGAGTCAGTTATTCTTAGTTTTTTTCACATGTGAGCTGCTCTACACAAATTATGAAACCCACTTGCGAGTGTATAAGCCTAAGCCTTGTGTTAACATTAAATTATAAATGTTCCTGTATGTAAAAACACTAAAATACAAAGCTAGTTCAACTAAAAATAAAAATTATGCCATGTAAATAATATGTTCACCATATAAAGTGATAGAATCTCTTCACATGACTTTGATTAAACCAGCTGGTTTATATGGATTCATTTTATGATGCCTTTACAACCTTTTCAGATCTTCTTTTCAGAACAAGTTTTGATAACCTGGACTTTAAATGGAGGGAGAGAAATCTCTCAGGTTTCATAAATATCTTTCTTAAGGGTTTGGACATGAACGTGAGTAAATGATGACAGAATTTATATTTTTGAGTGAACTATCCCTTGAACACTTGACTGGAGAAACCTACTTGTCCAGAGCTTCAGCAAAATTCGTAGCTCCAATCACAATGACTCCTTCATTGGGTTTAAACCTGAAATCATCAAAATATTCAAATAAGACCTGTGTAAATTCTTTTAAAAAGGAGAAATGTCATTAAAAGCCATTGACTTACCCATCCATCTCGGCGAGCAGTTGGTTGATGGTTTGTCGCGAATATGGGTGCATGGGAGACTCGATTCTCTTCCCTCCTACACTGTCCAGCTCGTCGATAAATATTACACATGGTGCACTAGCTTTGGCTTCCTCTGTACAGTAAAGGAGTCATTTTTATTATAGCAGAAGCATTATGGGTAATACAAGAGTATGTTTTTCCTTAAACGACTCACTGAAAAGGTTTCTGATGCGACTTGCGCCGACTCCCACAAACATTTCGTCAAACTCTGAGCCGGAGGCGTAGTAAAAGGGCACATCTGCTTCACCTGCTACAGCTCTGGCCAACAGGGTTTTTCCTGTTCCTGGAGGCCCCACAAGCAAGATACCTAAAATGCACATCAAGGTTAGATGTTTTATACACTGCCTGTCAAAAGTTTTTGAACAGTAAGATTTTTAATGTTTTTTAAAGACTCTTCTGCTCACCAAGCCTGCATTTATTTGATCCAAAGTACAGCAATAACAGTAAGAGTTTGAAATATTTTTACTATTTAAAATAACTGTTTTCTATTTTAATATATTTTAAAATTTAATTTATTTCTGTGATTTCATAGCTGAATTTTTTGCTTCATTACTCCGGTCACATGATCCTTCAGAAATTATTCTAATATGCTGATTTGCTGCTCAAAAAACATTTATTATTATTATTATTATGTTGAAAACAACTGAGTTTCTTTGATGAACAGAAAGTTCAGAAGAACACCATTTATCTGAAATAGAAATCTTTTGTAACATTATAAATGTCTTTATCATCACTTTTAATCAATTTAAAGCATCCTTGCTAAATAAAAGTATTAATTTCTATAATTTCTTAATTTCTTACTGACTCCAAGCTTTTGAATGGTATAGCATACAAAGTTTCAAAAGCTTTTTATTTCAGATAAATGCTGATCAATGGATCTTTCTATTAATCAAAGAATCCTGAAAAACATGTTCTCAACTGTTTTAAATATTGAAAATAATAATAAATGTTTCTTTAACAGCAAATCAGCATATTAGAATGATTTCTGAAGGATCATGTGACACTGAAGACTGAAGTAATGATGCTGAAAATTTAGCTTTGACAACAGGAATAAATTACATTTTAAAATACATTCAAACCGAAAAGCAGTTATTTTAAATAGTAAAATATTATTATATTTTTGTACAATATTACTGCATTTGCTGTATTTTGGATCAAATAAATGCAGGCTTGGTGAGCAGAAGAAACTTCTTTAAAAAACATTAAAAATCTTACTGTTCAAAAACCTTTGACTGGTAGTGTGCAAATGAAGAACAAAAAAACCCTAAGTAAATGAAGTAAAGAGTTTCACCTTTGGGAAGTTTGCCACCGAGCACAGTGAATTTCTGGGGGTTTCGCAAAAATTCAACAACATCCTGAAGCTCGTTTTTGGCCTCCTCTGCACCTTTCACATGTTCAAAGGTGACATTCTTCATCTGAACAGGGTCCACGGCTGAATCCAGGCCAGAGGTGGTGCGGAAACGAACTACACAGGTAAACAGATCAAATTAAGACTTGAACATACTGCATTCTAATGATCTGCTCAGATTTCAAAATGCCAAAAACTACCAACAGTGCATGCTTTCAGTCAATATATTTTATGCAAATATAAGGAAAGAATAAAATGGGAAACAAACCGGTGTCGGAAAACGACCCTTTACCCGAGAAGAGAGGACTTCTGGACACACCATACAGACCCACCAGTAGGAGGACAAAAATAATCAGACGTGTCCTCTTTACAGAGTCTGTTAGAAAGAGACAAAGTAAGAATAAAGTTCCTGGAGCAAACACATTTTTTACCATTAAACAGTCTCTTGGCTAATGTTAGATAAAATGCCTAAAAAAAGGCCTAAAAGCATTACCTTGAGTTCTCTGTGTCAAAGCCTGAGCTTTCATGAAGCCCTCTGTGAAGCCAGTCTTAAAAGCATCCTGTTGAGATTCTGGCAAGTTATTCTGTTTCAATAACTGTTCAAGACTTCCCATGTCTTGCTTTTCCTTCATAAGGAGGTTCTAAGGAGGACAGAGAATAAGATACAAAAAAGCACATTCAGACATTTCTGTTGTATTTCTGAGACCAGGCCTGTCTTAACTAGTATTTCCTCAGTGTCATGCAGCTTACTAACCTTCATAAATGCTGGCGTATAATTCTCTCCATCTACTGGACCTTCAAAATCAGACTGCAGATGTCTGGTCTTGGGCCTCATTGTCTTGAAGCCTCTGTTTTGGACCCATACTAAGATAAACACAAGAAGACACACAACAAAATAAACTCAAAACTCCATCTACAGCTATAATGTAACAGCATTCAACTGAGTAAAGGCCCTGTTCACAGCAAGAATGATGACTATAACAATAACTATATTAGCATTCACACCAACGGAGAATAAAGTTTTGTTTAACATAAGTGCGCACTGCAGTTTTGTCATTTGTTACTTTAAATGTTTAAGCTCATTAAAGCAGGATGAATTATCTTCTGCTCACCAAGCCTGCATTTATTTGATCCAAAGTAAAAAAAAAAAAAAAAAAAAAAAAAAAAAAATTGAAATATTTTTACTATTTAAAATAACTGTTTTCTATTTGAATATATTTTAAAATGTAATTTATTCCTGTGATTTCAAAGCTGAATTTTTAGCATCATGACTTCAGTCACATGATCCTTCAAAAATCATTCTAATATTTTGATTTGCTGCTCAAAAAACATAATATTAATATTATGTTGAAAACAGTTGAGTAGAACTTTTTCAGGATGAATTTATCTGAAATAGAAATCTTTTGTAACATTATAAATGTCTTTATCATCACCTTTGATTAATTTAAAGCATCCTTGCTAAATAAAAGTTTTAATTTCTACAATTTCTTCCCCCCCCCCCAAAAACAAACAACAAAAAAAAAAAAAAAAAAAAAATTATACTGACTCTTTTTGTATGGTATAGTGTATAATGTTACAAAAATGCTTTTTATTTCAGATGAATGCTAATCTTTGGATCTTTCTATTCATCAAAGAATCCTGAAAAATGTACTGTTTAAAATACTGATAATAATTTTAATAAAAACTGTTTCTTGAACAGCAAATCAGCATATTAGAATGATTTCTGAAGGATCATGTGACACTGAAGACTGAAGTAATGATGCTGAAAATTTTGATTTGATCACAGTAATAAATTACATTTTAAAATATATTCAAATAGAAAACAATAAAAATAGTTATTTAAAAAAAAAGTTATTTTAAATAGTAAAAGTATTTAAGAATATTACTGCTTTTGCTGCATTTTGGATCAAATAAATGCAGAAGAGAACATTAAAAACATTAAAAATCTTTTGACTGGTAGTGTAGTTGTGGTGTGAACTTCATTATTACAGTTAGAGTTATTGTCAAGAGTTATGAGTTATTGTAAAGATTACATTGCAGATGATGCAGATCTACGCAGGCTGCCTGGAGGGGACTGGAACTTTGCCTGCGAAACACTGGAGAGCCAAAGAGTCCCATGTGTTTGTGAGAAAACCCTATGTTAACAAGAAGACATACAACTTACATTACACTTATAGCAATCACTTTGCAGAGAACAAAATGGGTCATGCATTTCCAAAAGACAAGTAAAAAAAAAGCGTTTTAAGACTGGAAAGCTGTTGGCAATCATTAAACTTGTTGGTGCATAAAACAGAATATTTCAACATCCTAATAAATATGTTACCTATTATCAACTTGTGATCTAGCCTGCACAAAGTATTCAGGCTTGAAATAGTACAGTGTCATTTCCTGTGAAACTGGAGCAACCTATATTTAATTTCTCAACAGCACAATGATGATTAAAAAAAAAGACTGTGTGTGATTGCATAAACAAGTTCTGCAAGGGAATAAATATACAAAGAATGACTTCACCACCTCACGTTATGGGTAACCTCACCATATTTGTTTTGGAAGAAGGAGGGGGCAGAAATGTGAGATGTTCTCCATGCTGTTGAGTTTTGAGCAGCGCTGGGGATGGATTTCTCCTTTGGGTCTATAGAAGGCAGCAGGCGCTCCAGAACATCATGTACATGACTGAACCTCAGCTCTGACAGACCCAGGTCCTTTAAGTTTACTTTGGGCTGTGAAAAAATGTTAGAGTTAGAATTTGTAGTATCATATTTTAATTTAGTATTATTTTATTGATTTTTTTTTTTTCTCCCCATTTTCATTTAATTTTGTAAATATTTTTAGATATTTACACTACCAGTCAAAATTTTTTTAACAGTAAGATTTTAATGGTATTTAAATAAGTTTCTTCTGCTCACCAAGCCTGTATTTATTTGATACAAAAATAGCAGTAATAATGTGAAATATTTTTTTTCTATTTAAAATAACTGCTTTCTATTTAAATATTTTTTAAATGTAATTTATTCCTGTGATCAAAGCTAAATTTTAAGTCTTCCTTCAGTCTTCTTTCCTTCAGAAATCATTCTAATATGCTGATTTGCTGTTCAATAAACATTTTTTATTTTTATTGTTATTATCAATATTTAAAACAGCTGAGTACATTTTTCAGAATTCTCTGATGAATAGAAAGATCCAAAGATCAGCATTTATCCAGAATAAAAAGCTTTTGTAACATTATACACTATACCATTCAAAGGCTTTTTTTGGGAAAAGAAGTATAGAAATTAATACTTTTATTTAGCAAGGATACTTTAAATTGATCAAAAGTAATGATAAAGACATTTATAACGTTACAAAAGATTTCTATTTCAGATAATGCTATACTTCTGAACTTTCTATTCATCAAAGAAACCCGAAAAAAATCTACTCATCTGTTTTCAACATAATAATAATAATAATAATAATAATAAATGTTTTTGAGCAGCAAATCAGAATATTAGAATGATTTCTGTAGGATCATGTGACTGGAGTAATGATGCTAAAAATTCAGCTTTGAAATCACAAGAATAAACTGCATTTTAAAAAAATATTCAAATACAAAACAGTTATTTTAAATACTAAAAATATTTTAAAATTTTACTGTTATTAATGTGCTTTGGATCATATAAATGCAGGCTTTTTAATGTTTTTTAAAAACATTAAAAATCTTACTGTTCAAAAACTTTTGACTGGTAGTGTATAGTTTATATTCATTTTTTTTTTTTTTTTTTTTTAGTTTAAGTTATTTTAGGACATAAGGTTAAACTGATAAAAATTAGATAAAAATGAAAAATGTTGCACTGGCAACTAGCTCAATAAATTTTAATTTATATATTTTTTATTTCAAGTAATAAAAATTGTTTGCTTTTAGTTAACTATAATAACCCTAGTGTAAACAAGAACTCTTGCACATGCTGTAAAACAGTGCGTGCCGTTGTCGTGACTGTCTACCTCACTGAGAAGTGGGTCATGTTCAGGTGAAAGGTCTCTTTGTAGACTCTGCACTGATGTGGTTACGGCTGTGTTGGCTGAACTCTTCAGGTACTGGACCACATTGATCAAATGGGTCAAAGGCACTGTTCCCTAAAAAAAAAAAAAAAGAGAGAGAGAGAGAGAACATTATGGTCACATTGCACAACCTAGGTTGAAAAATGCTGGTTAGCGAATAAATAATAAAATTGCAAAAATCACACAAAGTTGCCAGTCCTCAAGTTATCATATAGCGACTGATAAGCTCTCTATATATGATTGCTAATAGAATATGATGGTCTGTAGGTCAGTTATGTCATTCCTGACATACTGACACACTCCTGAAACCTCTCCCCCTTCTTCCCTCCAGACACGTACACACTCAGTCTATATTAAACAGCTGTTGTTGTTGTATAATAGGTACAATTACATAACAATGTCATCACAAAACACAATAAGTTAACGAAAAATACAATATATGTGCTGTAGATATGATATCGGTATAGTATATGTATAAAAACTAAGGAAAATCTCAACAGATGTAAATGAATACTGTCATTTAGATGATGTAATCTGTTTGATGTGTGACTACAGGTCTATACATCGTCAGTATGAGCCAGAAACTGGCTACTGTTAAAATAAACTGTTAATAGCAGACGATATTACAGTTTAAAATATCTATTTACATTTAATCAGATTACGTTTACAAAATCAACGTTTGTCATTAAGAGTCTCATTGACACACTATTCAGTTTCTCTCGTTCATTATTAGTACTCTCTAAAGCCACTTATTTATTCACAAAAAGGGTTTTGGCAACTACTATTTAAAACAATTAAACATCCTCATACCTGGGACTGAAAGGTTGTAGGAAGAGAAAACATATTTCGCTTAGATTTTCGTTGAGAGGTTTTCTTGTGCTCCTGTCAGATCCGCTGCTCTTCTGTTCTCAGGTTATGACCAGCGGTGTTGTTAATCTCATCGATGACTCCACCCTTCGCTTTGTGAAACCGAAAGACAACGTTGTTAAATTCCGCGATTAAATCGCTCTTACGTGAATCTTCACTTCTTCGGCGGTGGTCTAAACCAACAGTCGTTGTCTTTAGTGCCGCCTGCTGGAAAATAACGTTAAGGTGCGAAAAAGTATTTTGGAAAATTTATTATTACCTTATAATAATTAAATGAAAATGGGGGAAAAAAAATCAATAAAATACTACTACTACTACTACTAATAATAATAATAATAATATTTATTTCTAAATAATACATACATACACACACACACACACACACATATATATATATATATATATATATATATATATATATATATATATATAAATACCTTAATTAGTTATTTATTATTTATTACCTTATTAACATTTTTTTTAACATAACAAGCTAATAAAATTACAATTGTTAGAAATGCATCAACATGTTAATCTATTTAAAGCCAAAAAGTTGGACACTCAGGTTTGTTCTATTTCTTATTCAGATCAAAACAAATATTTAAAATTCAGCAAAAACAATCACAAATGAGTTTTTTAATTGCAGTTTTTAAAACAAGGAGCATACAAGGGCAATAACATATAAATTACATTAAAACAAATACAGTAATAAACAAAATTAATAAACAAAATAAATAAAATAGGGAAAGCAATAAGAAAATCACAAGTACAAATAATTACAAATTATTCAAAGAATAGATTTAAGGCTTTAAAATTATTTATTTATTTATTTGCTTTGTTTATTCCATGTTTCTTTTATTGTATCCAGTGACCTATTTCTACTTTAAAATTAGTAAAAAAAAATAGATAATAAAATAATTTTTTTTCACTGCCCATTTACATTTGTGAATAAAGAATTTCCCATATATAATGGGTAAATTCACAATATACCAAAAAAAGAAAAACAAAAACACCAAAATAATTTTTGTATAAATACAATCATAAAATAAATGGACAATACTCTCATTTTCATTCTTTTTTTTTTTTTTTTTTTGGCCGTTGCACATCTTAATTTCTAAATAACTAAAGAGGATTTTATAACGGGAATATCGTGCCTATATTATGACAGTAAACAAACAAAAAATTGTCTCTTTATCGCCCTCTGATGTCCGTGTAACATGTGGCCATGCAGCGCACATCCCCGGATGTAGTGTTTAGGTCTTTGCCTTTAAAAGCATAGAAATAATGATCTTTGTTATGTAAATAGTAATACACCACTTTGCAAGACATAAATATTATTTTGTGTAATTACACTATAACCAAAATGTGTTGGAATCGTCTGAAAACGTAAATTTATGAGCTAAGCGACTGCTTAGCTTTACTTCCGGGTTGTTTAAAGACCCTCACAAGAATGGATAGGGTAGAAATAGAAAATAAGCCACCTGGTTAAATATTTTTATGCTGTGAGAGGCATATTTTACTAATTTTGTACCTGCTCCATACGCAAACTGACAATAAAGCAGTCAAAATAAAAATAATAAAATTATTAAATAACAAAATATTAAAGATCTAAATATTATTATACGCCTAAATGGTTTACCTAATGCTTTTAAAAGTCTTTCTATGTAGATTTATTTTTTATTCAACACCTTTTATGTTTTTATTTCTTTATTTATTATATATTACTAATAAACAACTAGTAGGATAACGTGAATTTATAATCTCTTAAAATCGCCTTGAATTATTCAAACAGCAATTTTCAAATCAGCAATTTCGTTTTTTTAATGGGAGTTGCATTTATTAATTTCACTAATTTCACTAACAACCGTGAAAGTTGATATGATGATTATTGTTTTTATTTATTTAATTTTTTAAAAGATAATCCTGCTCTCTTATCTGCATATGATCCTAAATTAAATACAGCTGCGAATGCACTTAAAGCCTTTTGTCATCGCGCATTAAAGCACTTCCGCTGTGACCCACGTTAGAGACTCATTGGAAGTTGCATCAGGCAGATTAGAAGCAGCCGATCTGTGGTGTCGACGACGTTTTATAAACTAAAAACAAATTTAAGCATCTCCAAGCGGCACTGATCGCCGACGTCTTTCATCTGTTAAAGTAATCGTCGTAATATCGCATGTCCAATATACAGAACCTCCAATCCTTCGGTAAGTTGCACGCATCATCCACGAGTTTATAAACGGAAATCTTCTCAAGCATTGTCTGTGTAATTTGTTCTGTGTTCATAAATGCATCAGAGCGAACGCAGTATTTAAATGCAATAGATGTAACGAGTAACTGTCTTCTGTTTTTTTTTTTTTTTTTCTTATTTTAAAAAAAAAAAAAAAAAAGGGGGAAAATATCATAGAATTTTAAACGTGGAATAATAATGGCGCGTTTATAGACAACTTAGTTTCCCATTTATATTCTGCTTTTTAGTTCTGTATGTGTAAGATTATTTTTAAGAGTTCTTATCCAGTAGTTAAGTGACTGCAAAAGTATATGTTTGTGTGAGGACCAGATTTTTCCTAAAAAAAAAAAAAAAAAAGTCTCTTAAAATCCCCACAATGATAGGAAAACGCGTGTATTTGTAATTTGATGATAAACCACATCAGATGTTGTTCATTATTTGATCTCATTCCCATTGTGCAACTTGCAGTTCATCATCAGCTTTTATTGCACTAGTAGATGTGAGTTTTGTTCCTTGCAACCAAGACTGAAATATTTCAATGTTTTTCTGTAGATCCCTTTGCTGATGCAACTAAGGGTGACGACTTGCTCCCGGCTGGGACTGAGGATAAAATCCACATAAGGATTCAGCAACGAAACGGCCGAAAAACGCTGACCACGGTGCAAGGCATTGCGGATGATTATGATAAAAAGAAACTTGTAAAAGCCTTTAAGAAGGTATTTTCTAACATTGTTGTTTAAAGCATTTATCATTCTGTGTTATTTAATGTTGAGTAGTAATGCACCGTTTTATTTAACAGAAATTTGCCTGCAATGGAACTGTGATCGAGCACCCAGAGTATGGCGAGGTGATTCAGTTACAGGGGGACCAAAGGAAGAATATCTGTCAGTTCCTGATGGAGGTAAAGTTTGGTTAATTTGATTGCCCATGTGGTCGTTTTGGACTTCATATCAAATTAGTTTTGTATGCAATTACTCACTTTCAACCGCTCTTTTGCAGATCAACATCGTAAAGGAGGAGCAGTTGAAGGTTCACGGGTTTTAAAATCCTGGCCCCTCCAGGGCTTTCTAAAGGACTGCACCAGCATGTAGCAATCCTAGTATTTTCATAGCAGGGTTTTTGTGACCATATGCTAACAACACTGACAGCAGGGTAAAACGGTTTGTTTTTGCAATCATTTCAAGCTCAAATCTTCATAATGACCTCAAGCGGACCACTAATTTCAGGTTGGTCTGAATTAGATGCTGAATCTTTGTTGCTGATGCTTGTGAATGTTTTATGCTAGATACACTCGATTGCACGAAATCTTTTTATCAAGGACAATAAAATTATGTGACTTTGCACATTTGTGACTGTTTGTCTTTCATTCCCTAATAAAATTTGATGTCTGTTGTAGCAGTCTTTTAAGACTTAACTTTCAGGACTGTTAGAACACCAATATTACTTGTTTAAATCTCAACCGCTCCAATTAAATAGTTGGTATGAATTCACAAAGTATTATGACCATTTCTTTGTCTTGCAATAAAAATGAGCGATTTTAGATTAGCTTCTAATGGCAATTTAACAAATTGTGCTTGTTTTTAGCACGGGCTAGAGGTTTATGATGAAATGTTCTTCTGTGGATGTTCTAATTTACATTTGTGGTGGATTATTCTGAGGAAGTTCATAGCATTGACAATGTTTCTTGTTGGTAAACTGCTTTTGTTCATTCTCTTGTAGTTTGGCTCATTGTCAGGTTTGGAAATCCTCTCAGCTGTGGCCTAAGTCTGCAGTGTCCTAGCTGTCCCGCCAGGCTCAAACATGAGCGTAATCCTCTTTAAAGGGCATGGAATGGTGTTCATGACCGAGGGATGGCAATCTCACAGAGTCCATGTGGGCATTCCAAACTATTTTACCACAGCATGATGGTCTGAAGTTGAATGTCTGAAAAATAATAACTTGGGACTGTATTTGTATCAATTAATCCAACTCTGAGTTTCTTTTTGTAATCTGTGTAAACATAAGGTCCTTTTAATAACTCAAAAATACAGCAAGTGTGGAAAAAGTAGGGTAAGATTCAAATATTTTGAATTCTCTTAGCTAAAAGATTTGTTCACTGATTAGTACATTCACTGAATCATGAATCATTTTCCTCAATTTTATCTGTTGTGGGGATTAGACTTTTATCAAGCTATAAAAACAGCGAGAATAAGCCTAAATGTGACACTGGACCACAAAACCAGTCTTAAGTAGCACGGGTATATTTGTAGCCAAAAATACGTTGTATGGGTCAAAATTATAAATTATTCTTTTATGCCAAAAATCATTAGGATATTGAGTAAAGATCATGTTCCATTAAGATATTTTGTACATTTCTTATCATAAATATATCGAAACGTAATTTTTGATTGGTAATATGTGTTGCTAAGAGCTTCATTTGGACAGGTTTAAAGGCAACTTTCTCAATATTTTGATTTTTTTCCACCCTTAGATTTCAGATTTTCAAATAGTTGTATCTAACAAATCATACATCAAAGGAAAGCTTGTTTATTCATTTTTCAGATGATGTATAAATCTCAATTTCAAAAAATTGACCCTTATGACCAGTGTTGGGGGTAATGCATTACAAGTAACGCAAGTTACGTAATATTATACTTTTTCCAAGTAACTAGTAAAGTAATGCATTACTTTTTAATTGACAAGAAAATATCTGAGTTACTTTTTTCAAATAAGTAACGCCAGTTACTTTTCCCCCCATTTATTGATTAAAACCTCTCCTATCCCCATGTTGAGAGAAATCAGGAGTAAGATGTTAGTTCTGTAATAAATTTGAACATGCATTAATTCATCTCACTCACAAACCTGCAATAATTAAATATGTTAAATAATACAAATATCCTTTAAGCATTTAATCCCATTTTATTAACCAATGTCTTTTCTGCCGACCTTTGATGATCCAATTCAACCACACTAATAAGCAAAAATTACTCAAGATAATCTAACATTTGTTTTCCTTTTTTTATTGCTGAAGAGTTGACATTTTTTCTTCTGTGGTCTACTGATGTGAATTTACTTTTCTCAAAGCCTGAGGCTTTTGGTGTGAAAAGGCTTTTACATTTGCCAAAAATATAAATTTTTATATTAAAAACAAACAAGCACGCCCAGCCCAGATTTAAAAAGTAATGCAAAAGTAAAGTAACTCATTACTTTACATAAAAAGTAACTAAGTAACTCAATTAGTTACTTTTTTATGGAGTAACTCAATATTGTAATGGATTACTTTTACAAGTAACTTTCCTCAACACGGCTTATGACTGCTTTTGTGGTCCAGGGTCACAATAAATAATAATAATAAAAAAAAATACTAATACAAAGCTTAAAGTTATTTAAAATGTTTATATAATGACACTGCACAATTTTGTATCCACCTTATTCTTCAATGCGGCAGTAAGCTTATGGGCGAGACTTCCGGTTCATTATTAACGAGAATAACAATGTGTTGTAAACAGTAAAACCGATTGTACTACAAACCAGCTTGTTCATAATTAAGAAAACATTAAAATAATATGGTAAGACAAACCAATTTGCAATATCATGCAGCAAAACGTATTTTGCATAGCTAAAAATAGATGGATGCAGTTGAGACCGGAAGCCAGACCCATAAAATTTACAAGTGGCCACACCCACTCTTACGAGAAAAGATGGATATGATCATCACTCATTTTTACATATTCATAATAACTCCCAAACGCCATATCACCTTGTTTTTGAAGCTTTTATCAAGCTATAAAAACAGTAAATATAAGCCCAAATAAATACAAATTATTAAAGTTACATTAATTGAATTTTTGCATAGTTTTATAATCATCAGTCAATTATAGTCATAAACCCTTTCATAGTCATAAAACCTGTGAACAAGATGTTCATCAAATTTATTCACAAAGATGTTTGAATCTTTCATGTAGTTTACTATCATAGTTCTTTCGGATCGTTAACAAACGAGATGTCTCGTTTATTGTCAGTATTTGCGGTTAGTCACGCAAGTCAGAAGGTAAGGTTTTTGGCCATTTCGCAGATACAACTGACCGATAAAATTCAAAAACAGATTAATACACCGCTAGTAAATTACTGACGCGAGAACCGAATCGTGAGCTAATCCATAGCTACTAGTGAATCGGTTCAAACGAATCGTTCGACTCAAAAAAGAATCGCTCGCTACGCAGGGTAATCTGTTATTTTTTCGGAGTCCAGCTTGTAAAAACCAAAGACAGTTTGTCCATTAAGACGTGTAGAAGTGAAGTGCTTAGTTTTGGCCTCAGCAGTTTAGTGGCTGGTGTCTGAATAAGACGGAAACAGACGGAGCACGTGTGGATGCCTGGGGCTGTCCACCGTCCTCTCCGCTCCACTCCATTACCTCCACCAGACAAACACACAGAGTTAATGATGGATGTCTCCGATTCATCAGCACACACTTCCTGCTCTTAATGCTTTATTGTTGTCTTTCCCCCCACTCATTTTAACAATCAGTCCATTCATATCTGAACAATTGATCTCTATCACTTTTGAAAGCCATTTTACAGCTCACTGAGTTTTATGTGCTTATTGTGTGTTTAAATATGAAAACGGAAAGGAATGGCTATGCATGCATATGTATTAATTCCACATGAGAGCTTGATATTGGTCAAAACTGTTAAATGCCCGTCTGGCAGTCAGCAGATTCCATTATTTTTGTTTGTGTTTAGCCAGAGGCCAGCCAGCTGTTATTGTTTTTGTGTGATATTGCATTCCCGAGCATTCACCCCTCTCCACTCAAGTCTCTATAAGCAGTGATTCAGCTTCAGATGCTGTTTCACTGGGGTTTGATATTGGTAATAAATAATAGTAGTGACAAAGACCCCTACTTTGTTCAAGTACTTTGGTCATATCTGACCAACAGGCCGGGAAGTAAATGCATGCAGCAACTTCTCTGTTCACCTTGCACATAATGAAAGGGAAAATTCATCATGCTGCTGGCAAATGCTAAATAAATAATACTTTGAAGAAAAGGCTAAAGCAGTCTAAGTCAGTCTTGCAGTCTAGCTGACATCCTCATCTGCTAAAGATTGTCCAAACCCCTGTAAAACCAGCTCATTTTTTTCAGCAGGTTAACTGAACCAAAAAGTACTAGTTATATTACCTTTAAGATAAATAAAATCTGCAATGAAGATCAAAAAGCAAAATTCATTACAACCAGCATCAGACCACAGAAACAGAACAAAAAAAAAAAAACCCTAAAAATCAGTATTTTAAACATATATGCTTTTTAATGGATTTTCATTGAATTTTCGTTAAAAAAATAATGAGCAATAAATGAGTAAATTGTTTTTAACAATATGCAAGCCTGGACCACAAAGCCAGTGGTAAGTAGCACGGGTATATTTGTAGCAATAGCCAAAAAATTCATTGTATGGGTCAAAATTTTTCTTTTATGCCAAAAATCATTAGGATATTAAGTAATACGCATTGCTAAGAACTTCATTTGGACAACTTTAAATGCGATTTTGTCAATATTTAGATTTTTTTGCACTCTCAGATTCCAGATTTTCAAATAGTTGATCTCAGCCAAATATCGTCCTATCCTAACAAACCATACATCAATGGAAAGCGTATTTATTCAGCTTTCCGGTGATCAGAGTTTCAAAAAAATTGACCGGTATGACTGGTTTTGTGGTCCAGGGTCACATACGATTAAAAGCACATAAATAATAACAACAATAATAATAAAATGTATAACAAATTGCCTCACAAATCAATGTGACAACCTGCCCCATCCTAACATTTAAATGAAAAATACCCTTGTCTTGAGCATGGGCATTATCATTAACTAAAATATTAAAAACATTGTTGTTGATAGAAATAAAGCTAAAATGAAATAAATATTACATTAAAAAAAAAATTTAAATACATTTAAAAAATTAAAATAAGTGAAAATGTTGCATTGGCAATTTTTTTAAAGAGTTAATTCTGTCATTAATTACTCATCTTCATGTTGTTCCAAACCCGTAAGACCTTCATTCATCTTCGGAATACAAATTAAGATATTTCTGATGATAATTAATAACAGAATTTTCATTTTTGGATGAATTATCCCTTTAAGTAGAAGCAATACTGGTAAATAAATAAGCAGTAAAACTAACAATACATTAAACCGAAAGAATAATACTTAAAAAGAACAAAACCTAATAAAAATGACAAAAGGACATAACAAAATTATTAAAAATTGTATTAAATTGAAAGCTAAACATATAAAAATAAAAGCTTATTTAAAATATTATTAAAAACTATAATAATATACTAAAATACCACTGGTCCTGAGAGCATACTTCAACTTTCCAGTTGAAATCTTCACCTTAATGCATGGTATCCTTGATTTATTTTCACTTCCAGCAACTATTCTGTTTGGATGACAGAATTTCCAAAACAATTCCAACAATACATTGTATGGTCAAAATTATAGATTTTTCTTTTATGCCAAAAATGCTAACACTTTACAATAAGGTGTCATTTGTTTACATTAGAAACAAATAAAACAGAAATTCAGAGAAGTTGTGTAATAAGGCTTTTTTTGTTATACATATAAGAGCTCTTAGATTAGAAGTAAGGTTAGTTGTAGGTAGTTGTGAACCTCGAGGTTACGGGGGCCCATGGCCACTGATTGTGCATAGGGCCCAGAATTTGGTGCTACGCCCCTGGTAATAAATACTGTAGAAGTATTGTTCATTCTTAGTTCATGTTAACTAATGTTGCTAACAAATGTTAACTAATGAACCTTATTGTAAAGTGTTACCCCAAATATCATTAGGATATTAAGTAAAGATCATGTTCCATGAAGATATTTTGTAAATTTCCTTCTGCAAGTATATCAAAACGTATTCTTTGTTTAGTAATATGCATTGCTAAGAGCTTCATTTGGACAGCTTTAAAGGTGATTTTCTCATTATTTTGATTTTTTTGCACCCTCAGATTCCAGATTTTTAAATAGTTGTATCTCAGCCAAATATTGTCCTGTCCTAACAAACCCTATATCAACAGAAAGCTTATTTATTCTGCTTTCAGATTTCCCTTATGGTCCAGGGTCACATATAAAAACTCCTTGCTCGGAAGTCTTTATAGCTGAGAACTAGCCTAATCTCCCTTGTATGCTAAAAATAAATAAACTCAGTTTAGCCAATTACCTTACTCTCTACTATCTGTGTCACCTCTTTATTTAGATTAATCATTTCTTATCCCTTTGAGAAAGAAAGAACGAAATGCTCAGAGGAGAAAAGTTCCATTGTTTTCCTCCTGATCTCCATGTGTCTCTTTGTACGAACGCTGTCTGTACAAATTAATCTATATGTCAGTACTTTTGAAACCAGCAGATGGCGATATATAATTGATATCGGTGTACACCTACCTTGCCAATTTATCACTTTTGATAGATTAAAAATCAAATATTAAAACTGTTTTCTGCGCACATCTTTAAGCCGACGCATCCTATATGCGCAGATAACATATTTGGTTAAAAGGGAAGCACTGTAGGCCTCTATAAAAGTGTAATGAATGCTGACATAACATATGGTGTCAGTCCCTTAGAGCCCGAACACCCCCCTCTTTTCAGTCTACACACTCAACCTCAAAACAGCAGCTCCTCAAAATGATGGCATTCATCCAGTTCTTCTGTTCTAGTCTTAGCTCAACCTTCATCAACGGAGCAGGTTGCCAGACACATCCGCACAGGCTCGCTTTCAGAGACACCTGAGTTTCTAGATTGTACCTGGTTCAGTGACCATGACGGGGTGCGGATCTGCATTTGTAATGTTTTGGGAAGGAGGTGCGGAGCCTTTGCTGCTAATAGCACTAAAATATCCCAATTAAAATAGGGAACAGGGGACTATGTGTTTTCATTGGCTCGTGCTCACGGTGTCGGCAGCTGCCAGCGAAACGGACGGTCTGGCGTCGCTACAATATGTTTCTCTGAGTGATCCATTTTTAGAGATGAGAAGGGAGTCATTGAGAATGGCTGCGTACCATATGCACGCAAAAAAAGTTCACACTTACACTTTTTTAACATCCTCGGATACGTACAGGGTTAATTGGTGAGACACAACAAACTTGATCGTAATTACATCTTGTGGAATTTTTATGCCGGTTCCTCGGGGGTTTGCGGGTCAGCGTGGACGCCTCGGGTGGTTTGTTCACGGAGATAAGCTTTGTAAAGTCAGCCAGAGAGTACTAAACAGCTTTGACTGGAAATAGATAGAATTTTGATGAAAGTAACGCTCTGGGCTTCATAGTAAACAATAGCAGCGTTCCAAAACCTAGCGAATTTCCTACATAGACAGCTCTAGGCGTCACAGGCTTGGTACCGACATGAAGGCTTTTGAAACACTAGGCAGAATACTAATTATTACCATCTAAGATATTCCAGCCAAAATTTAAGGTTGAATTGCGCGTGTCCTTCACGGTTAAGGCTATTCTAGGCTAGGCTAACCATACTTCGTTAAAGCTAAGCATGCTTTTAAATTTGTTAGCTATAAAATAACTAAAACAAAATAAAAACTATATAGATGTATATAGTTTTTAGATATATAAAAACTTAAAAAACGACAGACACAAAACCAAAATGACTAAAACTTTAATTTTATAGTGAATACAGAACATACACTACCAGTCAAAAGTTTTTGAACTGTAAGATTTTTAATGTTTTTTAAAATTCTGCTCACCAAGCCTGCATTTATTTGGTTCAAAATACAGCAATATTGTGAAATATTTTTACTATTTGAAATAACTGCTTTCTATGTTAATATGTGTTAAAATGTAATTTATTCCTGTGATCAAAGCTAATTTTTCAGCATCATTCCTCCAGTCTTCAGTGTTGCATGATCCTTTAGAAATCATTCTAATATGCTAATTTGCTGTTTAAGAAAGATTTTTTTATTATTATTATCAATATTTAAAACCTTTTTTCAGGAATCTTTGATGAATAGAAAGATCCAAAGATTAGCATTTATCTGAAAAAAAAAAACATAAACTTTTGTAACATTATACTTTTTTTTTTTTTTTTTTTTGCGGGGAAATGGGAAAGACATTATAGAAATTAATACTTTATTTAGCAAGGATGTGTTAAGTTGATCAAAAGTGATGATAAAGACAGTAATAATGTTACAAAGATTTCTATTCTCAGATAAATGCTGTTCTTCTGAACAAGAAACCTAAAAAAATTCTACTTAGCTGTTTTTAACTTAATAATAACAATAATAAATGTTTTTTGAGCTGCAAATCTGAATATTAGAATGATTTCTGAAGGATCGTGTGACTGGAGTCATGATACTGAAAAATTCAGCTTTGAAATCATAAATAAATTACATTTTAAAATATATTCAAATAGAAAACAGTAATTTTAAATAGTAAAACTATTTCAAAATTTTACTGTTTTGCTGTACTTTGGTTCAATTAAATGCAGGCTTGGTGAGCAGAAGAGACATCTTTAAAAAACATTACAAATCTTACTGTTCAAAAACTTTTCTTACATAACGAAGAGTTTAATGATTAAGAATATCAAGAATTATGTTGACCATAAATCAATATATTACTGCAAATCTAATACAAAATTACCATTTCACCCAATATTTGAAATATGCTGCGTATTTAATGTGAGAATATATTTTGTAGGCCATCTTAGCATCAGCCTGGTTCACTCAACAACAACAAAAAATAACTAAGAGTTTTTTTCATTGGCTTTTATAATATTATAGAAAATAAGCTTTGTGACCAACAAAAGTGAATGATTTTTACACATTTTGTGCATCATTATGTCTTTAATGAATTCTAGCCTAAATACAATCGTCAGAAGTAAAAAGCTAAACGCAGGCTATAAATTAACTACCGGGTCACATGACTTCAAGGTCACCACTATTAAGCTTACAACAACTATTTCAGTATTTATTTAAAAAACCAAAAAATCCTGAAAGTTAAAGTTAGAATATATTGCAAGTGGACTATTATAAACACAGTGAGACTGTGAAAATTACCATGGTTTTATTAGTAAAAGTGTTGTAAGCATTTTAGTGTATTGATTACCATTTTATAACCACAGTTTTACTAAAAATACAATGGTTAGTGTAGCAAAAACTTGATTAATTTGCAGTTATCATGATTTAACTATAGTAACCATGTTTTTTTGTTGTTTTATTTGTAGTAAAAACATAGATCATGGTCATAAAGATCATTAGTTTACCTGTCAGATGTGATGTTGTTTACAGCTTCTGTAGTCCAGTTTAGCTACGTGTTAGCAATCACCTTTTTCAAAACAATGAAAAGCTTTAAAAAACATGATGATGATGATCAAACCAAAAGTGCTAAAATCCGAACTCATTTTTGGGTTTGGGCCTACAAAAATACATCCTTTTAGCACTTTATAAGAGTTATATTAGATGATTGATTGTGATAATTCTGTAAACTACGAAATAAAATCAAAATTTACTCACCCTCATGTCAGTCCAAACTCATTTGCTATCTGTTTTCTGCTGAACACAAAAAAAGATGCAGTTCTTCATAGAGATATTTTCATTTAAAGCTCATACTGACTGTCTGTCAAACACAAAAAAAAGAACAAAAAAGCACATAAGCCATTTAAAAATAGTACATATGCCTATATTCCAAGTCTGAGTAGTAGTTTAGCATGTCAAACAATCTCACTAGATTTTCAAACAGAGCTTATTAAAAAATACAAGTGCATGAAAAACAAATTTAAGGACCACATCACACAAAATCTGTGCATCAATGTCAAGTTTTCATGTTATGCAACGAGGATCTGTGAACTGTAAGCTTTCCACAATCTGTGCATCCTCAACGTGCTCCATACATGAGGAATGTGCATGTGTCTCTACTTGTTTTTGGCCAGTTGCTGCAGTATGTGTCGGGCCGGTCTGTTGCAGTATGGGAGCGTGTTTCGAGACAGGAGAAGATGACGACCCCCTACAGAGAAGCCTAGCTGCTCGCTGCATTTCTGAGAGATTTCAAGTGATTTACAGCCTCCTGTCGCACGCAGACAGACAACTTGACAGATACACACACACAGTCAGACAGGCTCGTAACACGCAGACAGTCATACAGACAGGACTGGATACCAGCCGCCTGCCTTCAATAGAGTAAACTACAACTTCAGTATCAGACATGGTTTGTGTTATGTTTTGCTATGTTAACCTGTTCCATTTTGAATTATGCATTGTATGCATTGCATTTTTAGGGTCAAAGGAAATCTCTATAAATTTAACAGCAGTCTTTCCAGTACCCTTTCCATTTTTCTACGGATTTTTGCCTGACAGTGCATATAAAATGTATCGTTTAATTAGATCCGAACACAACTCCCTGATGAAAATATTACCTCCATAGAGGCAGAACATAGGCTACTGTAAATATCCTAATTGACTAAACAAACATTTGTCTTGATCAAACAGTCTTAATGTAACAACATAATCCTACTTCCTCTGGATTCTAATGAGCCACGCTCATTTCAAACAGCAATTTTATTAGAACTTAAAATATCATTAAGCAAATGTAATGAATGCATTTTGTTTTCTTCAGCTCTTGGAATGTATTTATAATGTATTATTTCACAAGTGTTTCAGAAACTTAATTAAAAATCATAATTAAGCTAAGGGTGTTTTGTTAAATTCAAAAGCAATTCTTTAACCAAAAACGTACGCTCCTTGAGTTTATTTTACACACAGATAAACGTAAAAATGTCAGCATAATGGAGATTTTGACATTTACTTTTTCCCAAAAGACAGGATTGTAGACACAAAATCCTTCCTTTTTCACATTTTCTGTTCCATTTTAATCTTCCATTCTCATTCCAACACTGTCAAACTTTTAAAAAGTGGACCAAAGTGCTTTTAAATAGCATGGAGCATGACTAATGAGAGAAACATGTTAAAATCATTGCAAAAAAGTCCTTGGAAGACAAATGAATTTTCAGCAGAATAATTAACTTAATTAACAAATTTGCATGCATATTCATCAAGCTATTGAAGTCTCTCCAGCCCGGCTTGATGAACGTTGCCGTAATAACCATCTCATTTACATTCTACCATCTACTGCTATTTAGAGATGAAAATGAAAAATAAAAGAAGTGGCACATTTCTGAATGCACACGCACGCAGGATCGTCTGGTGTATGCTTTTGCAGAACCGCAGCCCACGTTTGCTCTATCGCGTTGAGGTATCGCTGTAATGAGCTCCAGAGGAAGGCTCTCTCTCTGTGTATGTGTATGTGTGTGTGTGTGTGTGTGTGTGTGTGTGTGTCTCCTGCCCTCGGCCCCATCCTCTCTCTCCTGGGCATTGTGTTGGCAGCCGTCCCTGACTCGCAGTTCTCTGGGGCTGGCAGACTGTGCTACCCGCTGTCTCTGCAGGGCAATCTTAACAGGCAGCAAGGTGTAACAGCACAGACTGCCGCACAAGGCCCGAGGATACCATCGCAACCCAGCCCACCTCAAACACACACGCTCATCCAAGCAGCCATCGGTGCTTTAATTGTAGCTGCATTTTTATGCATTATCCAAGCATCTTTTTTTCACAATATTATATTAATTTACATTCACAATTATGCATTTGGCAGACGCTTTTATACAATGTGTCTTACATTGTATAGACTTCAGTTCATGGGATTTGAACCCATGACCTTGGAGTTGCTAGCATCATGCTCTAATGTTTCAGCTACAGGAATGCAAATACAAAAATTGCAAATAGGTAAAAATAGACGGAAAGGGATTCAAAATTTAATTTTTTAATTTAAAATGTTGCAAGTCAGAGTCAAACACAAACACTCACCCAAGCAGGCATCATTGCCTTAATTGTACTTGTCTAATTATATGTAATACTGTCACAGTATTATGAATTTATCTTTACATGCATGCATTTGGCAAATGCTTTTATACAAAGCGACTTATATTGCATTCAAGATGCACTTTATCAGTTCATGCATTCCTTGGGGATCAAACCCATGATTTTGCATTGCTAGTGCCAAACTTTACTGTTTGATCTGTAGGAATGCAATAAAGAAAAAATGGTAAATGAAATATAAAATAAAGGAAAAGGCAGGGAACAGGAATTCAGATTCAACTTCAAAAACACACGCTCATCCAAGCAGGCATCAGTGCTTAAATCTGCATTATCCAAGCATCTAATATTTTTCTTTTGGCAATTTTATTCACAATATCATATAAATGTACATTTACAATTATGCATTTGGCAGATGCTTCATCCAATGTGACTTACATTGTATAAAATTTACCAGTTTATGCATTCCCTGGGAAGCAAACTCATGACCTTGGCGTTGCTAGCTACAGAAAGTGTCAGATTCAAACACAAAGACTCATCCAAGCAAACGTCAAATGTGCATTTTTCTTCATTATCCAAGCATCATTTTTAGCCACTTTTATTCACAGTATTATGTGAATTTACATTTAGATATGCATTTAGAAAATGCTCATTATCCATTATCCAAAGTGACTTACATTGCATTCAAGATGCACTGTATCAGTTCATGCATTCCCTGGAAATTGAACCCATGGCCTTGGCATTGCTAGCACCAAGCTTTACTGTTTGAGCTGTAGGAATGCAATTAAGAAAAAATGGTAAATTAAATGCAAACAGGAAAATAAATGAAGAGAAATGTAAGGAAACAGAAATTCAGCAACATAAATTTGCAACGTTGTGTTTCAAGTCATATTCTAATTCAAGCACACATGCTTATCCAAGCAGGCATCAGTACATTAATTGTAGCTACATTTTTCTGCATTATCCAACCATATTTTTTCTTTATTTACAGTATTATATAAATGTACATTTTTATGTACTGTATACACAATATCAGTTCATGCATTCCCTGGGAATCGAACCCATGACCTTGGCATTAGCATCATGCTCCGTTGTTTGCGCCCCAGGAGTGCTGTAAAGATAAAAGTCGGAAAAAAATGAAGGGAAATGTGGAAACAGAACTTCAGCAAGAGAAAGTTCTTTCAAGCAGGCATTAGTTTTAGTTGTTTAATTGTAGTTGCATAATTCCACGCATCTTATTTTTTCTTTTGCCAATTTATTCACAGTATTTTATGAATTTACTATTATGCATTTAGCAGATGCTTTTATCCAAGATATACAATTTATCAGTTCATGCATTCCCTGGGAATCAAACCCTTGACTTGCATGCTAGCTCCAAACTTTTCTGTTTGAGCTATAGAAATGCAAACAGGAAAATAAAATAAATAAACAAAGGAAAAGGTAGGGAACAGGAATTCAGCAACATAAATTTGCAACATAGTCTTTCAAGTCAGGTTCAACTTCAAACTTCAAACTTCACACACTCATCCTGCTTTAATTGTAGTTGCATTTTTCTGCATTATCAAAGCATCTTATTTTTTCCTTTGCCACTTTTATTCAAAATATTATATGAATTTACATTCACAATTATGCATTTGGCAAACGCTTTTATCCAACGTGACTTAAATTGCATACACTTTATCAGTTCATGCATTCCCCGGGAATTAAACCCATGACCTTAGCGTTGTGAGCGTCATGCGCTATTGTTTGAGCTGCAGGAATGCAAATAAGATAAAAAATGCAAAGTGGGAAAAATGGAGAGAAAGGTGGGATTAGAAATTTAGAAACAGAAAGTGTTGAAAGTAAGATTCAAACACAAACACTAATTCAAGCAGACATCAGTGGTTTAATTGCAGTTGCATTTTTTCTGCATTATCCAAGCATAATTTTCCCCCCTTTTATTCACAGTGTTATGTGAATTTACATCTGCATATATGCATTTGGCAGACACTTTTATCTGAAACAACTTAGGCCTACATTACATCTTAGATTTACACTTTGTCAGTTCATGCATTCCATGGGAATCGAACCCATGATCTTGACAATGCACGTGCCAAGCTTCACTGTTTGAGTGAAAAATAAATAAATAAATAAATAAATAACAAAATGTAAAAAAATAGGCAAATGGAATGCAAACAGGAAAAGAATGAAGGAAAAGGCAGGAAACAGTAATTCAGCAACATAAAATTGCGTTTCAGGTCAGATTCAATCTCAAACACACATGCGTATCCAAGCAGGCATCAATGCTTTAATTTTAGCTGCATTATCCAAGCATCTTAATTTTTTCTTTTGCCACTTTTATGCACAATATTTTGTTTTTACATTTACAGTTATGCATTTAGCAGATGCTTTTGACTTACATTGTATACAATTTATCAGTTCATGCATTCCCTGCAGGAATTGAACCCATGACCTTAGCGTTGCTAGCGTCATGCTCTACTGTTTGAGCAACAGGAATGCAAATAAGCTAAAAATGGCATTACAATTGGAATTAGAATGAGTGGAATTAGAAATTCAGCAACAGAAATTCCTGCAAGTCAGATTCATACTCAAACACTCGTCCAAGCAGACATCAGTAATTTAATTGCAGCTGCATTTTTCTGCATTATCCAAGCATAATTTGTTTGCCACAGTGTTATATGAGTTTACATCTGCACACATGCTTTTTATTCAAGATATACTCCTCATCAGTTCATGCAGTCCCTGGGAATCAAACCCATGACCTTGGCATTGCTAGTGTCATGCGCTACAGACAGACACTTTTATCCGAAGCACCTTACATTGCATTCAAGATACACTTTATCAGTTCATGCATTTCCTGGGAATCAAACCCATAACCTATTGTTTGATCTACAGGAATGCAATTAAGAAAAAAAAGGCAAATAGAATGCAAACAGGAAAAAATGAAGAGAAAGGTAGGGAACAGGAATTCAACAACCTAAATATGCATCACAGTGTTTCAAGTCAGATCCAAGCAAGCATCAGTGCAAATTGTAGCTGCATTATTCTGCATTATTAGGATTATAGGATCATTATTATTTTTTTCCCCCTTCGGCACTTTCATTTACAGTATTAAATGAATTTATACTTGCATTTATCCAAAACAACTTGCATGCATTGCAGGTTGATATTTTATCAGTCCATGAGAATCAAACCCATGACTTCGGCATTGCTAGCCTCATGCTCTTCTGTTTGAGCTACAGGAATGCAAATAATGGAAAATGGCAAACTGGAAAAATGGAGGGAAAAGTGAACACAGAAATCGAGGTCATTTTAAACTTGTATGCTCTTATTTTACATTTGGCAAATGCTTTTATACAAAGCAACATTACATTACATTCACAGCCACATGCATTCCCTGGGAATCAAACCCATGACCTTGTTGTTTGTGCCTCTTCTGATCGAGCTACAGGAAGAATTTTTGTTGGTGGAAATACAAAAAAATAGATTGTATGGGTCAAAATTATTGATTTTCCTTTTATGCCAAAAATCATTAGGAAATTAAGTAAAGATCATGTTTCATGAAGATATTTTGTTTTGCTAAGAACCTAATTTGGACAACTTTAAAGGTGATTTTCTCAATATTTTGATTCATAGCATGCATGCAGAAGCATAATTAGTTCACATACTACATTTATGTTTTTCGTCTTTTTTACAACTTTAAAGAGCTGTATGATGAGCTGCATCTTTTTGTGCATTCCACATAAAAAAAAACAACAGCATATGGATTTTATACAACATGAGGGTGATTAAATAATGACAGAATTTTCATTTTTTAGGAAACAGTTCCTTTAAGTGTGCATGTGTTGAGCATACCACAATATTGATTTATGAATTTATGGATGTGGGTGACAGTTTTTATGTAAAATTGCTGGAAAATGCTTCAAACAAATGTTCAGATTGCAGAAAAAAAATTAGATCGGGGAGTTTTATTGGTTTATTTCATTGTATTTTGTCATTTTGAATTTAAGAGAGTGTTTTTCTTTGCATATGGAACAATTAGGAAGTGACAGCAATTCACAGGCATGTTTGAGAGGTTCATTAGAATTGTTCTGAAACAGAGAAATCACCCAAAGGCCTAACCTGATCACCAATCTTACGACGGTTTCAGCTGAACATAACATATGCTCGACATATTCTAGAGGGCTATGTTTCAAACAGCAGCATCTCCCTAAAGATGCATTCATCAGCTTTACAGAGTAGTGGATCAGAAACAGGGAGACGAGTCTGTATTGTTTTAATGCATGTCACTTTTAGCGGTTTGTGACATTTTTATTAAGTTTCATGAAATGTGAGGAGACATTGCACATTAGAGATTTTAAAAACATACTGTAGGTTTGTGCAAAAGCTCTCCTAAAAGATCGTTTTGAATGAACAGTCACGCAAGGGATTTTCCAGCTTATTTGTCCAGCTTTTGTATATTATAAAAGCCTAGATGTTGTAATAGATGTTTCTGCTTAAACTGCTTCTGAACCTTGTTGTTCAGAGACGTCTGAACTGATAGATCTGTCTCGAGGGCGTCTCTCAAGGTTTATATTTATAACTGTGATTGTGTTTTGCATGTTTTTGAGGGATCTTCAGACATGAGTGCTTAAGGTGCTTTACCCTCATTATCATGTCTGTGACTTGTCAAAAAGGTTGACACCTGAAGGCAATGATGGAATGAACATTTGTGGTAAAATTGTCTTTCAGAACTGTACACCATGCTGATTCCTCCCTCCAGTGGAGCTGCACGGCTCAGGAAGTGTTTGATGGTAATATAGATGGAGAAAGTTCTGAAGAAAGTCCCAAATTCACAGAGGGATTTGATTACCTCTATCCATTATCCACACAGTGAGTGATGGAGTCGCTAACCATCTGTCATCTGATTCATTTGCATCATCAACACCTGCCTGCCTGTTTATGGCTCACCATATTTTTTTTATAATCCTCTCACACTTTTTTGCCACTTTGATGGAATCTGAAAATGTTTTGTTAAAACAGAAATGAAAGCACCCTTGCTTAAAGCTATGCCTCACTTCATTACGCTGAGGCGAAGCTGTTTTCATTCCGCTGGCTCGAAATGGCACAATAAGGCATAGAGAAATATGCACTTGATTCATGATGCTTTGGCAGTGGAAGTCATGAATCACTCATGCTTGAAAAAAAAAAAAAACCGTATTCCTGTTGTGATGACAGTATATCATATTGCTCTATTTTGAGTCAAACTGTTGTTCAGTTTGAGTTTTTCAAAGTGTCCTTTTGTATGGTCATACTGACTGAAACTGCAATATTAATATTAGTCATCTATTAGAGTTGTACACAATGTACAAATCTAAATTTTGTTTAAAGGATATTTTAGTATCTGTACATTTAAAAACAATGGTAACACATATTAGTTTATATATATTTGGTATTTGCCAACAAATGCATATGAGTGATAGTTTTCATCTTTATAGAATAATTATTAGAATAATATGGGTGTATTTCAGTTACAATGCCCATTTTTCTACACACAGACACACAAATTAATAGGCTATATAAACTATCTACTAATGATGTAATTTATACAGGGCAGTGTTTTAGAATTAAATAAACCGGTAACTCGTTTTTTTAAGAGTCGGTTCGTAAGAGTCATTCGTTTCGGGAATCTGCAATACTACACGTCGCACTGTATGTTTTTGATTCGCTAAAAAGTACCGGGTAATGTTTCGGGTAATGTTTCGTTTTTGATTTACTAAAATTAACCGACTCATAAGAGTCATTCTTTTCGTTAATCGCCCTACTACATTACTCGCGTTGTATGTTTTGATTCAAAAAAAGAACTGGCTCATATGAATCCTTTGTTCATGAGTCAAACTTCGCTGTTCGCACTGAATGTTTTTGATTCACTAAAAAGAACCGGCTCATGTTTCAGAAACCGTGCTACACTGTTCACGATGTGTTTTGATTCACTAAAATGATTCGACTCGTAAGAGTCATTCTTTTCGTTAATCGCCCTACTACATTACTCGCGTTGTATGTTTTGATTCACAAAAAGAACTTGATCATATGAATCATTTGTTCATGAGTCAAACTTTATTGTTCGCACTGTATGTTTTTGATTCACTAAAAAGAACCGGCTCATGTTTCAGAAACCGTGCTACACTGTTCACGATGTGTTTTTGATTCACTAAAATGATTCGACTCATAAGAGTAATTCTTTTCGTTAATCGCCCTACTACATTACTCGCGCTGTATGTTTTGATTCATAAAAAGAACTGGCTCATATGAATCCTTTGTTCATGAGTCAAACTTTACTGTTCGCACTGAATTTTTTGATTCACTGAAAAGAACCGACTCATGTTTCAGAGACCGTGCTACACTGTTCACGATGTGTTTTCAATTCACTAAAATGATTCGACTCGTAAGAGTCATTCTTTTCGTTAATCGCCCTACTACATTACTCGCGCTGTATGTTTTGATTCATAAAAAGAACTGGCTCATATGAATCCTTTGTTCATGAGTCAAACTTTACTGTTCGCACTGAATGTTTTTGATTCACTGAAAAGAACCGACTCATGTTTCAGAGACCGCGCTACACTGTTCACGATGTGTTTTTGATTCACTAAAATGATTCGATTCGTAAGAGTCATTCTTTTCGTTAATCGCCCTACTACGTTACTCGCGCTGTATGTTTTGATTCATAAAAAGAACCGGCTCATATGAATCCTTTGTTCATGAGTCAAACTTTACTGTTCGCACTGTATGTTTTTGATTCACTAAAAAGAACCGGCTCATGTTTCAGAAACCGTGCTACACTGTTCACGATGTGTTTTTGATTCACTAAAATGATTCGACTCGTAAGAGTCATTCTTTTCGTTAATCGCCCTACTACATTACTCGCGTTGTATGTTTTGATTCACAAAAAGAACTTGATCATATGAATCATTTGTTCATGAGTCAAACTTTATTGTTCGCACTGTATGTTTTTGATTCAATAAAAAGAACCGGCTCATGTTTCAGAAACCGTGCTACACTGTTCACGATGTGTTTTTGATTCACTAAAATGATTCGACTCGTAAGAGTAATTCTTTTCGTTAATCGCCCTACTACATTACTCGCGCTGTATGTTTTGATTCATAAAAAGAACTGGCTCATATGAATCCTTTGTTCATGAGTCAAACTTTACTGTTCGCACTGAATTTTTTGATTCACTGAAAAGAACCGACTCATGTTTCAGAGACCGTGCTACACTGTTCACGATGTGTTTTCAATTCACTAAAATGATTCGACTCGTAAGAGTCATTCTTTTCGTTAATCGCCCTACTACATTACTCGCGCTGTATGTTTTGATTCATAAAAAGAACTGGCTCATATGAATCCTTTGTTCATGAGTCAAACTTTACTGTTCGCACTGAATGTTTTTAATTCACTGAAAAGAACCGACTCATGTTTCAGAGACCGCGCTACACTGTTCACGATGTGTTTTTGATTCACTAAAATGATTCGATTCGTAAGAGTCATTCTTTTCGTTAATCGCCCTACTACGTTACTCGCGCTGTATGTTTTGATTCATAAAAAGAACCGGCTCATATGAATCCTTTGTTCATGAGTCAAACTTTACTGTTCGCACTGTATGTTTTTGATTCACTAAAAAGAACCGGCTCATGTTTCAGAAACCGTGCTACACTTATCACGATGTGTTTTTGATGCACTAAAATGATTCGACTCGTAAGAGTAATTCTTTTCGTTAATCGCCCTACTACATTACTCGTGCTGTATGTTTTGATTCAAAAAAAGAACTGGCTCATATGAATCAGTTGTTCATGAGTCAAACTTTACTGTTCGCACTGAATGTTTTTGATTCACTAAAAAGAACCGGCTCATGTTTCAGAAACCGTGCTACACTGTTCACGATGTGTTTTTGATTCACTAAAATGATTCGACTCGTAAGAATCATTCTTTTCGTTAATCGCCCTACTACATTACTCGCGTTATATGTTTGGATTCACAAAAAGAACTGGTTCATTTGAACCTTTGTTCATGATTGATAAAATTGACCCTATTTCTTAAGAATTTGTCTATTATATTACCTTTTCTGTTAATTATTCAGCCAGAATCCGTTTATTATTGAAAGACTGTTTGTATCTTTTGTACGTACTATATTTTCTGTTTGTTTGTACTGTTATTTTTGTTGTTCTTTATTGCAATTAAAAAATAATAAATGTAAAAAATTAAAAAATGATTAAAAACCAGTCACATATGAATCATTTGTTAATGATTCACGGTACACTGACTGCGCTGTATGTGTTTTGTTTAACTTAGAAAAAAAGACTAATTTATTCAGGAACCATACTGGTGTTGTCTTACAGATTGAGAACTTATGTAGAAGACATTGCAGTGGTGCCTAAGATTTGAGCCGTACAAATAAATTTTTAAACAAAGCCAATGATAATAGCATCTAGAAACTATATTGGGGGCGTTCAAATCGTTATTAACTCTAACTGAATATATCCAAGGCCTATCCACCTTATTCTTCAATGCAGACGTAAGCTTATGGGCTATATAAACTTTTGCATTACAAACCAGTGTGTTCATAATTAAGATAAATAATATGGTAAAACATGGTAAAACGATGGTAAAATTAGCTGTTTTGTACAACTAAAAATAGCTGGACGTGGATGAGAATGGAAGCCGGACCCATAAAATTGTACATACTGTATGATATAATGTATTATATAATATTTTATACTATATATTAAAAGTCTTGTAAAACACATTTTAGAATTTGTATAGTTTATTCTACAGCAACACAAAAAACAAAGCCTACCTTGCCATGCTGTCAGTGTCCAATGGAATCTTGGGAAACGTAGTCCACTGGAAACAATTTAGCAGATAGGCATATGAGACCGATTTAAATGTAACTCAAAAATCTTTGACCATTCTAATTTAGAACTAGTAAGAGATATTTACAAAATCTACTGCAAGATTGAATCTGGGTTTAATTTGGTCAGTATATAGAAGTGGGGCTGCACTGTTGCCTTTGTGGGAACAAAAAGGGAGAGATTTTCGCCTGAAATCTTCTTCACCATTAACTGCGGTGATAATTTATGGCACTGAATCTGGTGCCAAGAGACCATTTGGTCCTTGTGTCTGTGTCTGTGCCATTTTACAAAGACACACACAGTCACACATACAGTACACACACACACACACATGCATGCATTCTTTTTCTCAGTCATCTATGTTTTTTTTGTCTTTTTTTTTACATTTGATACATTTTCATCACAACATGTTTTTTTTTTTCAATTTCTCAGTTTGAAACAAGAGTTAAAATAAGTCTCAAAATATGAAAGTGGGGAAACTGCAGTTCAGTGCAAAACAAGTGAAATAAACAGCAGCTGAGATGACTATGAAGCTGTTCAACCTACGATTTTCAGGTCGGACCTGTATCTCAAAACCCACTAAATTATTCTAATCCATATAAAATGAGGTTCTCAATTGATCTTCATAACGAAATGTGAGCTGAGGGTCCAGGCAAAGACATTCATCACAAATAGTCATTAACTTTCCTTTAGTCTAGATTTAAACACGGAATACAAATGACTTTACTGTCCAACATTGGGTTTTAATGGCTGCTAAATGTGCCTGTGATTAGCCAACATCGACTTCAGACAAACTTCATGTAATTTGTCCAAATGGGAATAGTTCATACATTTTTAATATTACGTTTTGAAATTCACATTAACGACCAACTAGATTGATGAGCTCTAGGGCCTCTTGATGTCACGCTCTCTGCCAACTAGCTGAAAATCAGCTTTAGATGAAATTCAAATGACTTTTCGGCCATTGACGGTCAGGTTGAATGTAAAAGAGATTCGTCCCAGCACGAAGCGAGTGAGAAAACACCCGATCCAGACCTGCGAGTCTCTATTAGTTTAAGTTAAGCTCGTGGGTCAAATGTAAGGGCCGTATAATAACAGAGAGATCAAGTACCCCGGAACCCTCATACCGAAAACACAATCGCGTCCCGTGCCAGGATACGCGCGCGCGGTGCCAAGTCTAGAAATAGGGGCGTTCATCTCAGCCAGGACGGGTGCCAAACTGACACCAATCTAATATGCAAATGAGTTGCTGGCTGCCGATGCGGTTGCTTCTGTGGGGAGGATCACCTGCACCTCCTCTCGCAGGACATGGTTTTCAAAGGGGTTTATCTCCTTAAACCCTCTAATTAAAATGAGAAATCCCTAAGCCACCAGCATTCGCGCAAAAAAAGAAAAGAAAGAAAGATTATTAGGAAAATTCTGTGTCCCACACCATCTGCGACCCGGGACTTGTGGAGATTTTTTGGGAACGAGACTGAGAGAGGGAGCAGGAGAGGGACTAACGTATGACAACACCCTTTCTCCACCCGTTAGAGGGGCGTCGAACAGATAAATCAACATCGCACCAGCTCTACATTGTTCATTCCTAATTACCGTTATTATTAACAAGCAATTCATTCCAGAAACGGTCTCTGAGGCTCTCAGGTGTGAGTTACCGAAAGCTACCGAGTGAACCTTCATTAACAACTATAATCAAACAACCTCCCTCTGAAGCACGCCGGCAGAGATCTCGACATCTGTATCGTGTGTTTAGCATCGGCTCGGAAACGTGGGCTGCGGCCGAATTCCTGCACTTTTAATAGCGTGAATTCAATTTGAGAGCTTCTCGATGATTAATGAAGTATATTTTAGGTGTGTATTATAAATACATGTCCAGACATAACATTTCCAGAACATCTATAATACAGTACCTGGACAAAGCAAGACATCCATTATGCATTCACATTCATCTCAATAGCATGCACCCCTCGAAGTACACAGTTTGAAATCTGGCATCTTTATACTCAATTTTGCTGCCAGGTTCACTCTAAAAAAATGAACCCAGCGCTGGGTAAAACATGGACAAACCCAGCCTTCTGAGTAGGTTTATTTAACTTAAATATTGCTTGAAAATGACTATATTTCTTGCTTAAAGAAACCCAATAAATGTTCAGTAAATTAACATTTATTATTAAGGTGAATGAATAATAATTAAATAATAAACTTTTTTAAAATTGCTTATCAATACATGTTCTGATTTAAGCCAGCCATATAGTAATTTTTAGACAATAGCTGAGTTAAAGGAGAAGTCCACTTCTAAAACAAAGATTCACATATAATGTACTCACCCCCTTGTCATTCAAGATGTTCATGTCTTTCTCTCTTCAGTCATAAAGAAATTATGTTTTTTGAGGAAAACATTTCTCTATATAATGGACTGGTATGGTCCCCCGAGTTTGAATTTCCAAAATGCAGTTTAAATGCGGCTTCAAACGATCCCAAATGTGGTTGTAAACAATCCCAGCCAAGGAAGAAGGGGCTTGCCTAGTGAAACGATCGGTTATTTTCATTAAAAAAATGCAATTTAAATACTTTTTAATCTCAAACGCTCCTCTTGCCTTTCTCTCCCTGAACTGTTTATTCTGACTCAAGACAGTTAGGTTATGTCGAAAAACTCCAATTGTATTTTCTCCCTCAACTTCAAAAATAACTGCAGAAGTTCCAACCCAGTCTATGCAAAGTGAACATGCAAAGAAAATCAAACACGCTTAACAAAGAAGGTAAAATAGCGATATAGGGCGATTTCGAAGTTGAGGGAGAACATGAGATGGGAGTTTTTTGACATACTCTAACTGTCATGAACCGGAACAAAAACAGTCCAGGCAGAGTAAGATAAGACGAGTGTTTGGCATTAAGAAGTATACAAATTGTATTATTTTTATTAAAATAACCAGTCGTTACGCTAGATAAGACCCTTCTTTCTCAGCTGGGATCATTTACAACCGCTTGAGAAAAATGCTGAAATGTTTTCCTCAAAAAACATAATTACTTTACGACTGTTGGGGTAAACATTTAACCCAACTGCTGGGTCAAATCAACCTAGTCATTGGGTTTGTCCATATTTCACCCAGTGCTGGGTTGTATTTAACCCAACATTATTTAGAGTGTTGTTTTTTTTAACCAGTCACCTGATCTGTGCATGCCATGTGACTCTGAAGACATCATGACAAAACTGACTAATGGCATCAAAAGAATATACATGACATTTATGCATAAGAAAGATATTTTGAAGAATGTTGGTAACCAAATTGTTCCAGGTCCCATTGACTTTCATTGTATGAACCAAAAATACTATAGAAGTCAATGGAGAAACAAACTTGTTTGGTTACCAGCATTCTTCAAAATATCTTTTGTGTTTCATAGAAGAAAGAAATACAGGTTTGAAATAGCATGTGGGTGAGTAAATGATCCATTTTAGGGTGGACTAGCATTTTAATGATAATCCTTTATGAAATATAATAAATAAAACATATAAATCTAAAATTTATTTAGTCAGAATTAACAGAAACTCATAATTAGCTGTTGTTGGAGAATGATGCTTTTTGCTGCCAGATGATGTAGCTGCAACATTGTCCAGCAGGGGCTGAAGGGGCAAAGCAAACCAGTGACATTATCTGCATCCAAGTATGCATACTTCCCTTCTATATACTATGTGAAAATTAGTATATTTACATATTCATGAATTTGACATTTTTTTTAGTGAGGCCAGAGAAGAACTTTATTTGGTTCTATAAAGAACCTTTCACTGAACAGTTCTTAAAATGTTTTCTTAGTGTGAAGAATATTTTAATAATATAAAGAAAAAAATCCACTATAAAGAACCTTTTGTGCAATGGAAAGTTTCCATAGATGTTGAAGGTTCTTCATGGAACCCTTAATGCCAATAAAGGACCGTTATTTTCAAGACTGTCTTCATAAAACAGTAGGCATAAAGTAAGCACTTGTTCAAATAAGTACGCAGAGAGTATAGAGTGTTTCTACGATGCATCATCAATCAGCCATATTGGCAGCACTGAACGTAAACAATGCCACTGAACCAAACGAAAGCATATTTTGCTGATTATTGCTGCTGAAAATGGTCAATTATTGCCATGTTTTGAGCTGTACTAATCGATCGGACCGGGAAAAGCCTTTGGAGTACTATGAAGTTATAACAAATAAAGGAGAAGAGAGCAAAAAACTGTCTGAGGAACAAAAGGCATTTGTGATTGGCCAAACTGAAGCAGGATTTTCAGGGCAAGAATCTTGACAACATTCGTGTTTGTTCTTATCATTTCCACTCAGGTGAAATATTAGGCTAGTATATTAATAAATACTGCTCGTACATATCTTTATCCCCTATTAACTTTAGCTTGTAAATATATTGTGCCCTTTCCTGCTTACTAAGTCCTTCTCTATATGATTTAGCAGCTTCCACACACTTTTTTTTTGTGTTTTAGACAGCATAAATTAGCAGAACAACGTATTCAGTGTTAACCGTCCAATCCATGCTGTTGTTTACATCCTAAATTCCCATGGCCTTATGGGATAAACTTGAGAACTGCAACATCTAGGTATTGTTTACCTGTACCATATAATTTATATGTCTGTTCTTTTTGCATACGATAATTGACAGGGTCGTTCAACCCAATTGACCATGTACAGCTTTATCACTCTGGACAGATTGTATTTGGTGATCAAGTTTGCTGTGACTCATCCTCCAATGATAGGATTTGAAACAGAAGGGTTGACATCAGAACGCAGAATGGAGCATCACACGTGGACAAGAGCTATGAGTGATCGTGAACGTGGGCATGTAGTAATTCACCTCCAACCGTCCACACACGTACAAACATACGCCCACAAACTCGTATGTACACTTACACCTACCCACATACATCTGTACCATATGCTCTTCCACACAATCAACACAAGAAATTTCATTTAACCATTCAAATGAGATGTATGAAATGCATACTCAGTTTTGCAAGGATGCACCACTGCTACTTAGAAGTTGTACTGTATCCATCTTTTTGGAAAGTAAGGCGGAAGTAAGCCTATGGGTGAGACTTCCGGTTCATTAGTGAAATAACGAGAAGAATAACAATGTGTAGTAAACGGTAAAACTGTCTGCACTACAAACCAGTGTGCTTATACATACCAACATAATACGGTAAGACACACCAATTTGCAATATCAAGCCGCAAAACGAACGGTTTTGTACAGGTAAAATAGACACGGATGAGACCGGAAGCCACACCCATAAAATATACAAATGGCCGCGAAACGCTCTTACAGGAAGAAAAAGATGGAAGAAGAAGTCTTAGATCATGTAATTTTCACAACTCAAAAGGAAGAAGAAGAAGGAAAAAAAAACATTGTATGGAGTTTTTGTCAAGTGAAAATGTTCTCAGAACGACTTTTTGTCAGCTGAACAGTGTTCAGTGTTATGTTGTTAAACAACAGTACAGTATTGAATGCACTAAAGTCGTAATTTTCACAGCTTTTCATTCCTGTCGAATATTAAATATGGCTCTACCTTGACTAAGGTCGTTACTGTGCCGTAATATTATGTGTGGTAGTGGATAAAGTTGAGTGATGATATTCGAAAAATATATTTTATACTCTGGTCCTTGTCTAATCTAATTCAAATCGTCTTATTTGGACTTTTTCACATAATCATATAAGTGGGGTATTTCAATATAATTCAGGTTGAGACAATAAAACACAACGTAACATTTATTGTAACTTTACGTAATTAATTACAGTAGCCTATATGTTGCCCAGAACAGGTGTTTTGCTGTTTCACAAATTGGTTTGAGTTCCATTATTTCTAAATAATACAATTCTGCCGTTTAAAACGTACTTCAGACTGTGTTTTATATTTCGAACTTTCGCTACAGTTCTATTTGTTGAGGAACGAACGAATTTAATTGGATACAAGGACTGGCTAAAATAAGACATAAATGCATGTTCTCTGTCAGTAAACACACATTACTTTCATAACAAAAAGTAAATAACGTTCTAAAAAGTCGAAAGCAAGCCGTGTGGTGAGAACTTTCCACCGGTCTCTCAGATAGAAGCTCATAGAGAAGTGTTGCTGCTCATTTTTCAGCTGTTCGTTCCTGACAGCTTTGTCTCTGGGGTAGCATATGTTCTGCCTCTCTCTGAGTTGTGTGAAATATCGCCACTGTGGGGTTTTTCTGACACCTCAACATCCCCACAGCAAATCAAGAGTCTCATCGCACACAATCGGTGATTGTGCAGGTTGAGTTTTTGCACCTGTCAAAAGCATTAGGTGTTTTAGGACAACGTGATGATTAATTGGATATTAACGGAGATTACTGGGTCTATTTTTTCTTTGAAAGCGTGAAAATGAATCAATTACAGCCAGAAAAACAAGTAGGCTAGTCTTGTGAGATCTTTCTGTTAATCTGTTGTGTCAAAACTATCAGTGATTGCGATGTTTTAAAGATTTTGGACTTTTTTTGTAGGCCTATTATTATCGAACTCATTATCACGGTTTGAACTAAAAGACTTCGCTTATTATTATGTCTATTGTAAACTATATGAGTTTTATGGCTTTTTAACCCATTTCATTGTAACCTACGTATTGTGAATGCTGTCACTCTGGTTTCTCGGGGATGACAATGCACATTCGCGGGGGAATAGCTGCTTTCGGGCTCCTGATCCGCAGTCTGTCGCTGTTTGGCCCGCGTCCAGCTCGCTGCTGAACTCGGAGACAGGAGAGACTCGAAGCCAGACAACCTTTACTCCCCTAAACCCAGTCCTGAATAACATCTCAAGAACGTCTCATTTTACAATTAACCTTGACCAACGCGTCGCATAGGCCTGTAAACTAATGCACGGGATGGATTTGGTGATTTTGGCGATTTCATAAATTAAATTCCTTTGTCCTCTGATGATAAACAGATGATCTCTCTGCTTTTCTGTTCCACAGGCATTTTATGACCCCTGTAATATTGATAGCAGATCGGCCTATATATTTTTAGACTTTAAATTATTAGACCTAAAAATATATTTAGATGTTACCTTCATACATTTTAAAGCTTTGTTTATTCATTATAGGTTTTGCAATTATAGAAATAAAATGCGACATTGCTTAAATCGTTTATTTTTGTTGTTGTTGTTTGTTTTTTTCTTGCGAGGTTTGGATATCTATTTATTAAATAGATATACCTAATATCTTTTATTATTTTAATTTTAATAGACTGACATGTATTCAAAACAGATTTGTATTCAATTAAACTTTATTTTACTGTACAAAACAGCTCGACAGTGTACAAAGACAGTTTCAGTGCATTCAGTCATTTTTGCACACACACAAAAATCCTGTTTTGGTGAGAAAAATCAGAATGCACGAATCCACCACTGCAGACGTCCATGACATTGCATAAATGATGCGTGACAAATATATTAAGGCAGGTTTTCCCGTGACATGAGTTCACTAGACAGCACACAGACCTTTCCATTAGAGATTTTACATGCTTCAAATGCATTTGCTTACAGTGATTGTTCCTAGATGTCACCAATATATCGACGACTTTACATTTGAGAAAAGACAGAATTGTCAAACAATCTGTTGCATAATTACACCATCGTGTTGTGATATTCCTTTATCATACTTTTGAAAATTACGCGCTTAGACAAATGTGAGATATTTGGAAATCAGGAGGGTGCTTAAAACTCGATTGTCCACATTTATAGTTAAATTACACAAATTGAAATTAATAAAACAAACATAGCATTATTATTTCGTTTTTCAGAATTACATCCATAGCTATATATGTTTTAAATATATCATCTTCTAAAGAAAACAAACTGATTCAATAATTGCCTCTTCGTTGTGGTCTAAACATATTAATATTATACTATTAGTGCAAATAATAATAATAATAATAATAATAATAATAATAATAATAATAATAATAATAGGCAATGGTTGAATACATTTATTTTTAGTGCCCTGTGTTAAACATCACGAAACTTTCGTAAATAATAATTAAATTTTGATTCAAAGGAAATAAATACAATTCATGTTCTTACGTTTTAACGTAACTTTTCATAAACGAATAAACGCATTTATGTATTACAAAATGATGAGCTATTAAGTCTTTTTAACACCAATATTTTGAACTTTACGCGAACGTTGTTTAAACAAATTTTAAATGGATAAATAAAAGGCCAGATCGAGAATTATAGATTTGTGTATTGCATAGCACCCTTAGCAATTATTGCTCTCCTATGTACTGAATTTTCATCGCAAATATTTGAATGATCTTATAATTAAAAGATGCTTTTACTGACAGATTTTAGATCTATAAATACTCACACAGGCCATTAAATAATTCAAAATAAACGAGAAACTCGTAAAACATGTTGTTATTGTTTGTGGATTTTTGTGGTTTTTCCATCAGACCACACGTTTTGTCGAAATTAGTTCAAACAATAATTAGCAACACTGTAAGCACATTTTCCATTTAATTAAAAAGGATAAATAATAAAACATCCGATGGCTCAAAACCCAAATCAGACTTTATAAATAATACATGTGCGATTTAGAGTCCTGCATTTTCAGTCCTTGTCACTCACGTTTGACTTTCTCTCGTTAATTATGAAAAGTGTTTAATTCGTCTTGCACCGGGTAAAACTGGCCGCGGAGGTGAATGTCATATGGGAAATGGAGATCCGACGAGCCTCTTGCGCTCTGGCTGATGGAGGAGCGCGGCGGCACGGCGCAATAGCGCGTACTGTAGTGGCAGCTCTTGCCGTATTCGACCGGCTCTTCGTGCTTGAGGGAAAAGATCCCGTTAAAGTTAATAGGAGGGCTTAAGGGACCGTCGAACTGCGGGCTTCCGCATTCCGGCGAGACGCTTTCGTAGAAAGACTCATAGGAGCTGCAGTAGTTGAACGGCCTGAAGGGTTTAACGGCATCTACCGAGGGTCCCGAGGGCGTCACCACACCCGGACTGTGGTAGGTCGTGTACACGGACTCGTACGGCGACCTACCGGAGAACGACGCCTCGCTGTTGATCTGATCCGTGATGAAGTTCCTCGCGTTCAGCTGCAGACATCCGGCCACTAAGTTGGTAGTGGGCTGTGAGAGCCCTTTGCACAGGGTTTGAACAAAGGTCAAGAGGTCAGGTCTCTTCCCAGTGCTCAGGATCTCAGAAAGCGCCCAGATGTAGTTCTTGGCCAGCCGCAGGGTTTCGATTTTCGACAGTTTCTGAGTTTTCGAGTAGCACGGCACCACCTTGCGCAGGCTGTCCAGGGCGTTGTTCAGACCGTGCATTCGGTTCCTCTCCCTGGCGTTGGCCTCCATGCGCCTCATCTTGACCCGGTCCACCCTGGCTTTGGTCATTTTCTTTTTCCGAGGCCCTCTCCTCCGAGGCAGACCGTTCTCGTCCTGTCCGTCTTCCCGCTCGTCCTCATCCTTCTCCGAATCCTCGTCCTCCATCGTGTGGGAGAGCGTCTCCTCCTTTTTAAACGGCTCTTGTTTATTGACCTTCATTTCACCCACGCAGTCCCGTGGAAAGTTTGCCCCGAATTGAGTGTCCATTATGACGGGATCCTCAAACGGAAGAGTCAGCATTGTGCTCTTACTAGGGATGATGAGAAGATAATAGATCTTCTGAATCAATCAGCAGCGATTTAAAAACAACTTATGCATGGTGTTCAATAAAACACTCTCACAGGTACAAAAGATGTCACCGGGGTGGTACCCTTTCAAAATTGACAAAAATATCCCACCCGTTAGGGGTAAACGTGGTACAAAGGTGTATAGGTACGACCACGTTGACAGCTTTTGTACATGGATGCATTAACATAAAAATACATTTGAAGGAATTCAAATCAATGCACTTTAATATACAAAAACTCTGACTATGCAACAGAATTTGTAAACTTGCTTTCACGTGTGAAATTTGTGCATTTACAAAACATACGGCTTTAAAATCTGTCGAAAAGGCAGACAGTCATGCAGCACAGATGTCGATCCTTACCCTCGAACGCTCCAGCTTACCTGGATTATGATGGTGTCAGATGACAGTTTTCATATTTCCTATTTTGAACTTTTTTTTCCGCGTGGCGTTTTAGCAGGTGAACAGCTCGTGCGTTTTTCTCACCTCCCCACTGTTCTCCTTGTCTCGCGCTAAGAGAAATGACACTGATGCCAACTGCCAGAGCTGGTACCCATGCCATCTGCCGCTGACGTCACGTGGCATGGGTTGGTCACGTGACCGGGTCCCGGGGGACCTGTATTCCTCCCCTGATCATCTGGCGTGTGCCTCGAGCTGCGTACCACTGCAAAACCACAAAGAAGCCTCGATAAAGGACCGAGTACCAGCATCCACCATTAGAATCTGATGCTGTGGATATACAGGAATGCTGTGAGACGAACAGGGAGTTGCATTCCTTAGTCTTTATAATGGGATTCGATTTTCACGCAAAGGCAGCAATAAGTGGACTAAATCTAAACAGAGACTAAATAATTTCGTATTTATATCAGGTATATTCTGTAAACGTAAAAAATGGTCAGTGCTGGTGAATGACAGCAAGAAGTGGATGATTGATGGCTCTTGTTTGCCTGGTCAGTCTCTTCAAGGGCGTTTGCCAAATGACTGATCCTCCTGTCTGTCATCATAAAAGCATTTTCTGTGACAGTCACCTGAGTATGAAAACATTTAGATAAAGTTCAGATGAATTCACCATCTCACATTTAATGTGTCCAGTAAACATGGAATCCGAGATTTTTAAACAGTGTTTTTTTTTTTTTTGTTGACGAAAATAAGTCTGGGTTTTTGTTTACACTCTTTCACACATGCACACACTCACACTATCCCTCCCCACCTCTCTCGCACACACGCATCCACATTCACACCACTCAGTAGTATGCGAGTGATTCTAACGAAAACATGTCCAGGTCGCATTTCACTCCAAGAAGTTATACTGTGCATGAAGAAAATGACGCCTGTTTTAGGTGCTTTAGTTTATTGTTTTTTTGGGGGATTTTGGCATTGTGATGTCTTTCTTTCAAATTCTCCTATGCTGTGCATCTGGATGATGGATTTGTATTATCCTTATTGTTAATTCTCATTACTGTAATATTTACATGTAATTTACAATATACATTTTTTATATTTGTAATATAGGGTCATAAAGTCAACTAGAAGCTCAACAAGCGTTTATTTATTTGTTTAAAAAAATTAAAATATTACAATTTAAAATTGTTTTCTATTTTAATATATTTACATTTTTTTATTATTGTTATATGATTTATAACATTTTGGGGTCATTGTGTCAAATAAATGCTCAACAAGGCTTTATTTATTTGTTTCAAAAATGTGAAAAATTATTACAATTTAAACATTTTTCTGTTTTAATATATTTTGAATTTATTTATTTATTTTTTAACTGTAATATGAAAATATAAAATTTTGGGGTCATTAAGTCAAATAAAAGCTCAAAACAGTTTTATTTATCAGTTTAAAAATGTGAAAAATTATTACAATTTAAAATTGTTCTCTATTTTAATATATTTTTTTAGAATTGTAATATAAATATATAATATTTGGGGGTCACTAAGTCAAATAAAAACTCAACAAGGTTTAATTTATTTATTTGTTTCAAAAATGTGAAAGATATTTACAATTTTACACTTTTTTCTATTTTAAAATATTTTGAATTTATTTTTTTATAATTGTAATATGAATATATAAAATCTTGGGGTCATTAAGTAAATAAAAGCTCAATAGGGCTTTATTTATGTATTTAAAAAAATTGAAAACATCACAATTTTTAAAAAATTTCTGTTTTAATAAATTTTACATTTATTTTTTATAATTGTTTAATTGTTTTTATAATTATTTATTTTTATAATTGTAATATGAATATATAAACGCTTGAGGTCATTAAGTCATATATAAAGTCATAAAAAGTTCAAAAATATGAAAAATTATTATAATTTAAATTTGTTTTCTGTTTTAATATATTTTAAATTATTTTTTTTTTATAATTGTAATACAAACATTTACAATTTTGGGGTCATTTAGTCAAATGAAAGCGCAACAAGGCTTTATTTATTTGTTTCAAAAATGTGAAAAATTATTACTATTTAAAATTGTTTTCTATTTTAATATATTTCAATTTTTTTAATAATTGTTATATGAACATTAAAAATGTTGGGGTCATTAAGTCAAATAAAAGCTCAACAGGGTTTTATTTATTTGATTTAAAAATGCGTTTCTTTTTTAATATATTCTGAATTGTAATTTTCTGTGATGCAAACCTGAATTTTTAGCATCATTACTTCAGTGTCACATGATCCTTTAGAAATCATTATAATAATGCTGATTTGCTGCTCAAGAAACATTTATTATTATTATCAATGTTGAAAACAGCTGTGCTGTTTAATATTTTTGTGTAAACAGTGATAAATGTTTTCAGGATTCTTAGATTAGGGTTAGGGTTAGGGTTAGGGTTAGGGTTAAGAGAAAAGCATTTATTTTAAATGATAAAACTTTTGTAATCCTATAAATGTATGCATTGTATTGGTTAAGAAAATTTAAAAATTGCATTATATTAATAAGAACTGAGGAAAAAAGTTTGCTTAATTGTTGCTTAATTGTACAACAACGATACAATGCAAAATTCATATGTAAGCTTTTAAATTTCCTTTACTCAAAATACAACTCACATTTTTGTGTTTTAATTTTAAGGTCCTACCGAGCATGTTCTTGACAGGTTCATAGTGAGAGATTCACCCGTGCACATTCGCACACAGATTTTGGAGCATGGATTTGGCCATCTCTGGCATCTGGCTGTTTCTTGTAGCAGTAATTGTCCAGAGCTTTGGCTCCTCCCACATGAAGACCTGACACTCATGCATTCCATTATCAGTGAAAGCTCCTGCTGCTATTGAACCTGTGCCTGGCCTACTCGCTCGCTCTCTCCCTCTCTCTCTCACATGCACACACATTTATAAATCAAATCAGAAGCTCTTTAAATGCCCACCAAGTGCATTTATCCCTCTCAGACGGGTGCCACAAAAGCCTAACACTACATAAACGACACACAATACCTTTCTGTTTCCGTCTAAGATTAATAGGCTCTCTAACCTGATGTTGACAGATTTTAGCGGTCCTCATAGCAGCCAGCCACCTATCAGACACAATCCCCGGTTAGTCACGAGTGATCTTGGTAAAAACGCCTGCTGTATATTTCATGGGACGGCCAGGTTGATCTGCACTTATCAGCACAACAAAAACATAATGAACACAGCATACAGATGCAGTTTGCTGACAGCGACGGCTCAGTCACGCATGATTGGCGTGTACCCTTGGATGTTTGTGTTTAGAAGCACACACACACAGTCCCCTTCTGTCCCCCTCCAAAAATGCCTCAGCTGGTGACGAGCTTTCCGGTTCAGCACACACACCAACATCTGATGAGTCAAACTTCCCCATTTCAGACTAATCACTTGACTGCACTAATTGCAAATGCAAATATGCAAATTCATATTAATTAATTACTCTGTTAATTAGTTCTCTGGTCTTTTTGGGCAATAAATCATTGTGCTGCAGAGAGGAAAGGGGGCAGGCCCATCCCGCATAAAAAATTTAGCACGCGCACTCGGAGAAGGACGGGGCGAAAGGACCTGTAACATTATAAAAGAGCAAAGACCAGAAAAAATACGACGACGACACAAAAGCAATGACTGGACCAGACACTCGCTCCCCTGACAGACTCTCGCTCCCCTGACAGACCTGCTTTATACCCTGCAGACTCACAGTGGAGGACTGGCCCCTTCTCATGTGGAACATTCGGCTGACAAGAGCTGTCTGCCAGTGATTTCATTAACACATTATCAGCTTTTAAGGACAGTGTGATGCCAAGAACAGGCAGCAAATGAAGGCATGGATGTTCACACGTCAAGTGGCATGCACACACGCGCACACACACACACACATACGCAAGTATTAAGATCAGTAGCTCTGCTAAAGATGGTCTTTTGAGAGTTCTAGACGTCTGTTGATGTTGGGCCTCGAAGCTAATCTCATATACATGAGGAGAAAAGACAAAATATTACTATCAATAAAAATTCATTTCTAATCAAAAATAAGCCCTCTTTGTTTTCTGTTTTTTCTTTTTTAAAAAAGCAACTGAATGTGATAAAATATTGTAAATGTAATCAAACGAGGTTGACACACAAAGATACCCGTGTGTACGACAGCCACAGTGTTAATGGTTTGACAGTATGGCATATGCATAATTCATAATTCAGTTTTTAAAAATGAATTACATCAGTTTCTCAGAGGAGAAGGACGGCTGCATGCAGGAACTGTTGCTTAAAATTGCACCTTTTTCTGAATTATACATATTTCTATGTGGAACAATTTCTTTATATAAAACAACTGGACACATGTTATAAAAAATTAAAAAATACAACTCATTTTATTTATCCATGTATTCTTCAATGCAGAAGTAAGCCTATGTGCTAGACTTTCGATTCATTAGTCGCTATAGGGAAATAATGAGAAGAATAACAAAGTGCAGTAAACGGTAAAACTGTTTGCCTTACAAGTGTGTTCAAAATTGATATTATGATATTACAAAGATATTATGTTAAAATAATATGGTAAGAAACACCAATTTGCAATATCAAGCAGTAAAACAAGCTGTTTCATACAGCTAAAAATAGCTGGAAGCCAGACACATAAAATGTACAAATGGCTGTGCCCACACTTACAGGAAAAATAGTACAGATACTACAGGGCTATTGAATGCTTGAATCTGACTGGTTGACGAACGTTCAACGTTTTCAGGGAAACGCACGGCTAAAGTAGTTCCAGGCAGGTCTTGATTACATTATGTTCATATCACTTCGCCATACCATTTCAGTTATGTCAAAGGTCCTTACAGCCTACAACTGCAAAAGAACCAAAACCCACAAACCAAATAAATGTGACCCTGGCCCACAAAACCTGTCTTAAGTAGCACAGGTATGTTTGTAGCAAAAGATACATTGTATTAGTCAAAATCATTGATTTTTCTTTTATTCCAAAAATCATTAGGATATTAAATAAAGATCATGTTCCATTAAGATATTTTGTCCATTTTCTACGGCAAACCTAATTTTTGATTAGTAATATCTATTACTAAGAACTTTATTTGGACAACTTTAAAGGTGATTTTCTCAGTATTTTGATCCTAACCACACTGTACAACAATGGAAAGCTTATTTATTCAGCTTTCAAATTATGTATAAATCTCAATTTCAAAGAATTGATCCTGGTTTTGTGGTCCAGGGTCACAAATATAGTCTAAAATGACATTTCGGAATTAGCAACGGGGACTAGGGATGAGATGCGTACAAAATTAATCCTACATACAAGAGCGTTTTAAGCACAAAAACCTGACAAATGTCTTAAAATACAACATCTGAGCAAGATCTGAGGTTTGAGGTGTGAAATAAGCAAAATAATTTCCTCCAGCCCGTTGAATTATTATAAAATAATGCACACCCCAGGTGTAACGGCCACAAAGCGTCATCAATCGGCCATATTGGCGGCACTGAACATAAACAATGCCACTCAACCGAACAGAACTCGCAAATTTTGCTGATTATTGCTGCTGAAAATGGTCAATTATTGTCATGTTTTGGGCTGCACTAATTGGTCGGACCGGGAAAAACATTTGGAGTACTGCAGACGGCCAAAAGTTATAACAAATCAAGAAGAAGAGTGCAAAAACTGTCTGAGGAACAAAAGGCATATGTGGTTGGCCAAACTACATCAGGATTTCCAGGGCAAGAATCTTGACAACATTCGTATTTGTTCTTATCATTTCCAGTCAGGTAAGTGAAATATTAGGCTAATATCTTAATTAATACTGCTTGAATGTATCTTTACCAAGTATTAACTTTAGTTTCTCATAATATTGCGCCCTTTCCTGCTTACTGAGTCCTTCTCTGTATGATTTTACAGCTTCCACACGTTTTTACCATGGTTTAGACAGCATAAACTAGCAAAACAACATATTCAGTAGTACATTAACCATGCAATCAATGCTGTTTACATCCGAGTTTCTCCAATATGGCTACGCATTCGGGTAACTGACCGTGAAACTGTCAAGTGAAAACCCTCTATTCAACGGCCTGTCATCAATTATTCCCTCCTTATTTAAAAGTGTGAATGCTTATTAAAGAACACATTAAACAAAAATGTTTTCCAACCCATATTCCTTACCTCGACTCACTATGGTAAATGTGAGCTGTCGGGACGGATTTTACGATAAATGTACACTTCCGTCACTCGTCTGTGCGTGTTTTCGTCATGTCTGTTAAGTAAAGAAACGAAGTCCCGGCTACTATTGCGCAAAGCGCGTACTGTTCTGTGGGAAGAAAACCCGCGTCTTTTCCCGCGGAGATCACCATCGTCATAACGATGGATAAATCATCAGATTCATCCGCGCAGGACAGCAAAGCTTAAACACAACTCACGTAATTATCAAAACAATATTTCTCCATAAGTAGCTTGAAGTTTCATGATTCAACCGCTAAAGGGGCTAAATGCTACATAGGTTAGCTTAAACTGCTGTATTAAAACAGTTATATGTGACCCTGGACCACAAAACCAGTTTTAAGTAGCACAGGTATATGTGTAGCAATAGCCAAAAATACATGGTATGGGTCAAAATGGTCAATGATCATTAGAATATTGGCCAAAAAGCATTAGAATATTAAGATCATGTTCAATTAAGATATTTTATAAGTTTACAGTATATCAAAAATTAATTTTGGATTAGTAAAATGCATTGCTAAGAACTTAAATTGGACAACATTAAAGGTGATTTTTTGCACCCTCGAATTCCAGATTTTTAAATAGTTGTTTCTAAATTTTGTCCTATCCTAACAAACCATATATCAATGGAAAGCTTAATTATTTAGCTTTCAGATGATGTATAAATCTCAATTTCAAAAAATTTACCCATATGACTGGTTTTGTGGTCCATGGTCACATATAATAATTTGTTATTGTTAATTCATATATATTTAAATAGATTCCTATCACAGAATAACTTCACTGGTGCATCAGTACTTCTAAAGTTCTCATTTCCTTTTTCTCATTAGAATTACTGTTACACGCAAGCGCATACAAGCCAAAACAAAATATGCCTTTGATGTAAAATATGAACTTGTGCCATGCTTGAAAACAAAGACTTGATTTCCCCCTGTGATTTCCATGAAGAAATGATCTGCTCGGTGCCGCTGATCCACACTGTTAAGTGATTTTAATTTCACTCTTGTACCTAGCCAATGCTATAGTCCAGGGACTAGTGGGAGCGGATGGGGGAAGTGTGTGCGAGGATGCGTCGTGCCAGAAATGTTGATGTGACTGTGATTTATGTCGGACTCGTGCCAACTACGTCCATCAGGGTGAACCTTCTCCGAGCAACCTCACCCTGTGTGTGTCTGTGACTCCGTCACAATGCGCGAATCAGATCTGGTAGGAAGGTGGACGTGCTATAAAGTGATCTGGCACGGGTGAAATCTCTGGCATGGGTTAAATGGGTCGTACCCTCTCTTTTGGCCCTGCGGAGGCACACATTGGACCGGTGCTGTCCTTTACAGTCTCCTGCAGTCTCTTGCGCTTGTTGCCCAGTCCAGATTAGGTTCTTCTGGCACGACTCTTGCTGGGCTTCTTCCTAAACCGTCTGGCATCTGCTTGCGAAGCAACCCTGAATGTGGCGATGTTAAGGCCATATTTGGCTCCTCATGAGACCAGAATGTGTTTTTGTCCACATTTATAATCCATTTATGTGATGCTTTGAATAAAAACAGCATGTAAAAGTATTTATTTCTAATTTTCTCCTGAGAAATAAGCATTAGTTTTCAAATTTAGTTAGTTTACTAGATTATCTGCTCTCTACTAGTTGTTGTGACACGAACGTTGCTGGAATGTTATGGAAATGTTATGCATTAGTGTGGCCCCAGCTGCTTTTTTGCATGTCATTTCATCATTTGCCATCAGCGGCCTCTCCAGGCTGGTCTGATCATCTGCCCTGACGCAATGAGAGGCACTACAACAAATATTGTTTTGGAAATCGGCCTGTTTTGTCTTTTATTGTGGCTTATCTTTCACTTCTAGCTAGAGAAAAAGCATCACAGAAGTTGAAATTAATTTTTCTACTTGCTAAAAGCTCTCATGTACATTATTTTTGGAGTCTAATAAGAGTCTAACAGTGTATTAGAGCTGTTAATGATCCATGGCAGTAAGATTTTTTTTTTAGAAAAAGATTTGAAATGGTATTCTTCGCAAATCAGAAACAGACTGCATGCTCATTAAAACATGCACGGATATCTGCGAAGACACAAAAAACACTTAGAAGTGTGATTCCACGCGAGCATGCACAATTTCATACAGATTTGTTTCATTTAGCGCAACTTGTATATTGTTCCTCCGGTGCCAAAACCCATCTGGCTGTAGTCGGTTTATTTTGATGTACTCAATTGAACCCCAGTCTCTAGTAGCGCAAGGATCCTCGTGCTTTGGACAGCCTGCTGGACGGTTCGCCCTCAGGAACGGACCTAAATGTCCTTGGTTTCAGCAGGCAGCTGTCCCCACTTAGGCCTTAATTTAATCTCCACTCTCCGACCCTCTGAGGCTCCTGTGAATGTTCTGGAAAACAGAATCTGGCAACCCGGACGCTCGCTCTCATTCAAACACGCTCACAGCCACCAGGGTTGATGTTTATGATGAAGATATCTAGTACGTTCGTTTGCTTACGTTGGATATTCTTGCCGGCCTCGCGCTAATGTTATGATGTGTTTATCTTTGGTTTGTTATATCTACATTTTCCATAAACGCTGATAAAGTGACACTTGATTAGGATTACGTAACAACGCCATTGTTGTCGTTTTGCGTTTGTTCTTGCCTGCTCTGAAATGTTGGCCTGCTCTTATTTTCAGGCAATCTGAAGGCCCCATCTGGTCAGCCTGGTGGGGTTTGGATTAGTAATGGTCTGGACCCTGTGACCAACCGACAGCCTCGCGAGGGTCTGCGCAACCCACCCACAGACAGCCTGTAACAAGCTTCATCCAAAACGAGCACAAACACACAAAGTCACAGGCAAAAGCACCATCGCTGTTCTGCCAAGACCTGAGACAGTGGGACTTCACACATATAAAATCAGTAAGTAATTGTTGATAATATGACATTTTCATCCAATGATACTCAAAATTTCCTCTTAAGACATAAAAAAAAGGCATCATAGATGTCCTAATAAAAACTATCAGCTAAAAGATGGCTAAAAACAACTGATAATGACTCCATCTGACAAAAAAAAAAAAAAAAATTCATCTGTATTAATTAAATTAATTTATACTATGTATATATTTCTAAAAACATTATTTATTAATAAAATAAAATATTTATTTATTTTAACTAAAATGACACCAAAATTTAAATATTTATTTATTTTAATATTAATTTTAAAGGTTAAAGTGTCTTTATTATCCACGTTGTGGAAAATTGTCTTTGGCGTCACAGTGCATCACCAACACACACAAACAACAGGATTAAAAAACAAACAAACAAACAAAAAAAAAACAGAAAAGATAAAACAGGTCACTTGCGTTTAAAAAAAAATTTTTTATTTGCATTTTTTTTTTTTTTTTTTTACAAAAACAAATGAAATAAATAAAATATATTTTTTTTATTTAATTAAAATAACACTAATATTTAAGTAATATTTTAATATTAATTTTATTTAATTTGCAATAAATTTGTATTGATTCCTTCAGATCATTTTATTACATTTTATTCATTTATTTAAAATGTACTATTTATTTACAAAAACAAATGTTCACTTACAAATTAATTAAAATAAAACATTTTATTTAATCAAAATAACACTTTATTCAATTTGCATTAAATTTGTATCGATTCCTTTAGACACAATTTTATTACATTTGATTTTATTAACTTATTAAATGTATTATTTATTTATTTACAAAAACAAATGTTCACTTACAAATCAATTTAAATACATTTTTTTAATTAAAATAATATTCTATTTCATTTGTATTTAATTTGTATTGATTCCTTCAGACACAATGTTATTAATTTTTTTTCTTAATTTATATTAAATGTATTTTTTATTTACAAAAACAAATGTTCGCTTACAAATCAATTAAAATAAAATATGTTTTATTTGATTAAATTAATATTCTATTTAATTTGCATTAAATATGTTTTGATTCCTTCAGACACATTGTTATATTTTATAAATTTATATTAAATGTATTATTTATTTACGAAAACAATTGTCCCCTAAATTGTCCCCTAAAATCACAAATTAATTCCAATAAAAGATTTATTTTATTTAATTAAAATAACATTTTATTTAATTTGCATTAAATGCATATTGATTCCCTCAGACACAATTTTAGAACATTTCATTTATATTAAGTTTTTATTTATTTATTTATTAAAAAAAAAAAAACAAATGTTCACTTACAAACTAATTAAAATATTTATTTTATTTTATTAAAATAACACTAATATTTAAATATTATTTTAATATTAATTAGATTTCATTTGCATTCAATTTGTAGTGATTCCTTCAGACAATTTTTTTTTACATTTAATTCATTTATATTACATTTATGATTTATTCATTTACAAAAACAAATGTTCACTTACAAGTTAATTTACATAAAACATTTAATTTAATTAAAATAACACTAATATTTATAAATTTATTTTAATATTAATCTTATTTGATTTGCTTTAAATGCATTTATAAGATTCAAAAATGATGTTTACAAATTAATTTAAATCTAATAAATTATTTTTTTTGTCTTACAACAATTCTAGTGAGAAATATTTACAAATTATTCAAATACATTACATTTCTAATTAGAAATAAGCATTGTAGTCACTAAATATTTGTTTGGTTATCTCTAAAGCTCACTTGAATTTGTTTTAAAGTATTACACATTTTCCTTAGGTGATACCTTCACGCTAAAACACTGTCTGAACTCAGTTTCAGAGAGACACAGCTATGTAAAACCTCTTCGAATAATTCTTCTCAGTATTCTTTGTTCTAAACCTTTCTACAAACAATAACACTCTACATTCGTATCTTGTAGGCAGATCTTGGTGTGGAAGCTGGAGTAATTGTAACAGATGTTGAATGATTAAATTAGCAGTTGCAGGCTGCTCAAATATTCATGTCGCGTTGAGAACGTGCACCATTACGAAGAAAACCCATCGAATACTACTTGATTATTCTATGCTTTTGTTTCCTTCACATAAGGCACAAATCTCCAGAAGAAGATATTCTAGGCGAAGACGTCTACTGTTCTGCGCGAGGGCACTCGTGTGGGAGAAAGAGATGCGTTAAACGCTAATACACCCATTTAAAACCTTTTCCAATGCTGTACCGCTGTGATAACAGCATTTTATTCAGCTCTGAGGTTCATGAAAGTTTAAGAAACAGACTCTAAGTGATGTCATGGGAAGCATCACACTATGAAGTGAAAGGGGGAACTGCTCTTGTGCCCTGGAGCGAGACACTTCACACCCGTCTGCTCCAGATGTGCTCAGCGCCAGCCCCTGTCAGGATGTGTCAAATCCCGCTCGGAATGTGCAAAGTCTGCACCCAAGGATTTGCCGAAACAGTAAATAAAATAAGAGCATAAGGCTTATATGTTTTTTTTAGCACTATTAATAACTTACTTATCAGATCATTAGGTGATACAATGACCCCAAAAACTATAATGCACATGTAAAAATCAAAAACTACATAGATAAAGACACAAAATATTGTGAAACTCTGGTTGTCAAACATTATTGGATCATGTTCGTATTTAATTTGATGAAACACACCTGGTTACTCTAATAGAACACCTGTGTAAACTTGAGAAGAACTGACTTCATCTATTAGAAAATAACTAAAAAAGGCACTGAAAGAGCCTTCTTGTGCAACAGATATTGATTTTAAATTTAAAAATGACAAGATAACAGTAAATATGTAAAACACTAAACAATGCTTGTTTATGTGAAACTTTCAGGCTTTATAATTTATATTCTCAAATCTAAAAGTGACTGGGTTGCTTTGACAAAACATTCAAACAAACAGTGTTCTGCCAAACATGCATAATGCAGCCCAATCTGTGCCAGTCACCTACCTAGTTGTTTGTGAATAGTTTACTGGTCCACAGTGTGCACAGAATATTAATTCACACAGAGAAATGATCTACTTTCCACCTTTTATCCTGGGGAAAAACTGCCGCACATTTTTATAGCTTAATTATGCGTGGTGGCATTCATTATTAAGGATGGAGGCATCAGTTTATGTAGCTTTCAATGTATTTCAGTTAGACCTCTAGTGACATCTAGCGGGTCAAAAACAGAACTGCAGTCAGGTCAACTTTGTTTAACGTGTTTATCACATACGTTTAACATGGGGGAGGTCTTAAAAGCAACACTGAACAATTAAATAAATACATAAAAATACAAAAACATATCGAGGGTTTGCACTTACGTCACGATTTGGTCATTTACCCGGATGCGCGGCCATACTGGTGATACTCGGATGTAAACAACAGCATGAATTTCAAGGTTAAAAATTGTGTCGAAGCTGCTAAATCATATAGAGAAGGACTTAGTAAGCAGGAAAGGGCGTAATTATTTTGACAAACTAAAGTTAATAGGAGGTAAAGATACGTAGTAGCAGTATTAATTAGGATATTAGTCTAATATTTCACCTACATGGCTGGAAATTATAAGAGTAAACAAAGTTGTTAAGTTTCTTGCCCTGGAAATCTTGGTTCAGTTTGGCCAACCACAAATGCCTTTTGTTCCTCAGTTTTTTGCACCCTTCTCCTTGATTTGTTATAACTTTTGGCAGACTATGATGTTTTTCCTGTTCCTACCGATTAGTACAGCCCAAAACATGACAATAATTGACCATTTTCAGCAGTAATAATTAGCAAAATACGCGAGTTTCGTTTGGTTCTGTGGCATTAAAACACTCTATAACAACAATAAAAATAACAAAAATAGTGAAATTGTACTGTAATTTTGACGGTGACTTAAGCGTCTGAATATTTCTACATGCACACCACGTATAAAGAACGGTAAACAGAACGCTTAATATTTGAATCTGCACTTTAAAACGTTAGAAAATATATATATATATATATATATATATATATATATATATATATATATGACTGTGTGTGAGTGTGTATGTATGTATAAATCACTTTTGTTTGTGGATCGTTTTGTTAGCACTTCTCACGCTCGTGATTTACAGGTTCAGTGGCAGTATTGTGAAACAGCACAAGCTTCCTTCTAACAGGTTAGGCAACAAATATCATGTTTCTGCACGCAGGCAGAGCTCAATTCCTCTTTCAGTTGCGCACATGTGAATATTTATCTGGATTAAAGCAGAACGCGAGAACAGCGCGTTCACACGTCGTCACTGTGCTTGTTTTCGTTGCACTCTATTTGCATACGCTTTCTGCTTTTTTCCCTACATATGTGGCCCAAATTAGAAGTGTGTTTCTGTTCTTAGCTGAGGTTGATATAGCGATAACAAACATTAAAGCAGGCGTGCTAAGGCAGGTGTTCAGTTTGGATGTGCTCCACTGACGCGCAGGTGAGTGTTGGTCAAACTGCGGTTGATCACATGTCTTTATTTTCCTAACTTGATATAGTTTTGAATAGTATTTGCTGATCATATGATGGTTTAAAATTGATATTAGTTTTATAATAGGCTCATTTTCACCCTTTCATTACTGCAGATAGTTTCATGGAACGTTAGGTGTTTGTTTATTTATTAATTTGTCTTACATTTATGTTTCGAGCAACATGGATTGCGGTGGTGTCGCTATATATTGTTGTTTTATTTATAATTTATACTATTTTGATCGGTAGATATGATGATGTTCTCTTAACTAATGAAATTTATGATTATATACTCCTATAATTATTGGAATGTCCAATCCCGTTCCTCAAGATTTACCTGCCAGCAAAGTTCAGTTTTAAGTCTAACCAAACACACCTGAAATAAGTCTTTTAGGAACACCTGATAATTACAGACAGGTGTGTTGACTGCTTTCCAGGAATAGTACTACACCCATCTTTTATATTGAAAGGGAAAGTAAATTTAACATTATATATCTGTATCTATATCTATATCTATCTGTATATATATATATATATATATATATATATATATATATATATATATATATACACACACACACACACACACAATACCTTTCAGAAGTTTTTTTTAATGTTTTTTTTTAAAGAAGCCTCTTCTGCTCACCAAGCCTGCATTTATTTGATCCAAAGTACAGCAATAACAGTACAATTTTTAAAAAAAATTATTATTTAAAATAACTGCTTTCTATGTGAATATATTTTAAAATGTAATTTATTCCTGTGATTTCAAAGCTAAATTTTTATCATTATTACTCCAGTCACATGATTCAGAAATCATTCTAATATTCAGATTTGCTGCTCAAAAACATTTATTATTATTATGTTGAAAACAGCTGAGTAGAATAGCATTTATTGGAAATAGAAATCTTTTGTAACGTTATAAATGTCTTTATCATCACTTTTAATCAATTTAATGTGTTTTATTTCAAATAAATACTAATATTTGGATCTTTCCATTCATCAAAGAATCCTGAAAAAAATGTACTTAACTGTTTTAAATATTGATTGTAATAAAAAAAAGTTTCATGAACAGCAAATCTGCATATTAGAATGATTTCTGAAGGATCATGGGATGCTGAAGACTGCTGAAAATTTAGATTTGATCACAGGAATAAATTACATTTTAAAATATATTCAAATAGAAAGCAGTTACTTTAAATAGTAAAAATATTTCACAGTATTATTGCTTTGGTGTATTTTGGATGACATAAATGCAGGCTTGGTAAACAGAAGAGAATAAAAAAAAACATAAAAAAAACATACTGTTCAAAAACTTTTGACTGGTAGTGTATATGTATTAATATTGTTTTTTTTAAGTTATGAAAATATAAAATATGCCATTTAGAAACTTTGTTTTGTTAAAACAAGGGTTTGTTTAATTATTTTAGTTTTTTTTTTTTAGTTTATTTGTAAGCACAGTCTAATCACTTTCACTTTTTGTAACCTTTTAACTAAATATTTAAGTATACTATATTTTGATTTTTAGTATTTTTGTGCCTTTTCCAGACATACCATCACATTAATATCCTACAACATGAGGGCTTGAAATTACAAATATCTTTTAATGTATTCAACAGATACTGAAAAAGTTAAAAAGTGTTCTGTCTTAAATGTGTGGTTATTTCCGGCATTCTCATTTACCACATAAATCTGCGACGTTGTTATATCAAATGACATCAAATTTGTTGTCATCACGCAGAATGGATTAGGAAAATTTTGCAGCACACATAGACGGAGGTATTTAGGAAAGTACTTTCATGTTTGTGTTGTGTTTTATACTTTAGCCCAGTTGTGCAACAGATAAATAACGTAGCATGAATGAAAAAGCATACACGTATACCATAAATACTAAACATGCTTGCTGTTTTCATGTTCACTGCGTAAACCTTTCTGTTTTTTCTGACTGTCATCCTTTTGGAATAAACATATTTGTCTCTTTTAGTGTTGGTCTAGAGAAGATTAAGTCATATTGAGGTATTTTGAATGACCACAACAATGTCCACCAGTAAATCAGCCGCCAGAAGAGCAATTCTACAGACCTCCAAGACTAGATGGAACAGGACAGATAGCTTTGACATTGTTCCTATTATCAATTCAAGTGAGTAAATGCATGCCTGTTAGATGTTCATTGAAGTAGATTGTAGACTTTGATGTTTGAGATGTTCCAGGGAACTGGAAAATTTTATCATGATAGTCAGCGTTAGTTGATGTTGGCCAAATCGTAATTCCATGGATCATCCAGACCTCAGAAGTCTTGCTCACTTCATAGAATATGCAAAGCAGCACAGTCAACGCCCATGTATTCCTGAAGCTCTGTAATTTAATGGCTCATCCAGACTTCACAAATAAATTTTGAACATTTAAGAAATAAGGTGAATGTTGTAATGACTGGCGGTGTTTTTTTTTAACAGCCAAGTGTGATGAAGACAACATACGGCGCTGGCTTACGACAATCTACAAGTAAGATAAATCTCATAAGTGTTTGTGCCTCTTTCATTGTGTCTTTATTTGGGGATAAAACTTTCTCAAAAGGTTTCAGCTGCTCTATTGTGCTGCCTGTTATAATTTGCATTTCTTCCCCGATTATTTTCTTTAAAGCATTTCCGCTATGGGAAATAATATAATTTGACTTCCTTGTTTAGGGACGATACAAAACCAGAGGTTGTCCAGGAGACAACAGGTAAGTTTACGTGTCCAATTTGCAAAAAAAAAAAAAAAAAAGCACAAAAAAGGGAAACTGGCTGCGTTTATTTGATTAAAAACACAGAAAAAACAGTAACATTGTGAAATATTATTGCAATTTAAAATAATGGTTTTGTGTTTTAATATACTTTAAAATAGAATTTATTCCTGTGTTGCAAAGCTGAATTTTCAGCATCATTACTCTAGTCTTCAGTGTCACATGATCCTTCATAAATCATTCTAATATGCTGATTTATTATCAGTGCTGGAAATAGTTGTGCTACTTAACATTTTTTTGGAATCTGTGACACTTTTTTAGGATTATTTGATGAATAAAAAGTTAAAAGAACAGCATTTATTTAAAATAGAAAACTTTTCTGACAATATATACTACAATTCAAAAGTTTGGGGTCAGTACATTTTTATTCCTTGTTTTTTAAAAGAAAATAATGCTGTTATTCAGCAAAGATGTGTTAAATTGATAAAAAGTGATGGCAAAAGATTTATATTTTGAAAAAAATGCTCTTCTTTTTAATCAAAGAATCCTGAAAAAGTATCACATGTTTCAAAAAAATATTTTGCAGCACAACTGTTGCCAACATTGATAATTCTAATAATAAATCAGCATATCAAAATGATTTCTAAAGAATCATGTGAAACTTAAGACTGGAGCAATGATGCTGAAAATTCAGCTTTGTATCACAGGAATGAGTTCAAATAGAAACCATCATTTTATATTGTAATATTTTGCAATGCTATTGTTTTTTTTGTTTTTTTTTGTATTTATGATCAAGTAAATGCAGCCTTGATGAGTTTCTTTAAAAACATTACAAGTCTTACTGATCCCACACATTTGAATGGCAGTGTACAGTATATTTCAATTCAGACTGTTTGATAAATGTGATCAGCTTAGTGAATATGCAAAGCTCTTGTGAACACCTATTTAACCCTGGAGCTCTGTGTAAACATTGTGTCCGATATATCATTAACATACTGATATGATTCACAATGACTCAATTAGTCATTTCTCTGTGATGGAGGACAGTGTGCTTGTTTAAACCATTATAATAGGGTTAGCAGAACAGCTGACCTACTGATTCGAGGCCATGACTTATTGCCTCTGAGTTTCACACTTTTAAATATTGTACTGTAAAACAAACTGCTTTGCTTTCAGTAAAGGCCATAAGAAGAAACGAGAGTGGAGAAGATGATCTGGCACTGGGAGTGGAAGGTAAACACTGCCCGTTTTGTATTGCTGAGTTTTAACTAAATACTCATCTAGGACATATAACCACAGTATGAATTAATGACAGCGGTTGGCATTAAGGTTTAAATGATTCTTTATTAAAATATTGAACCTACAGCATAAGGAATATGTGTTTTGGAATACATTGAAACGTTCAGCCTGTGCGAACCCTGGATTTTAAACATGGCAAACCTCTCCATACCTTCTAACACAAACACTGGCAGAAATTGAGACAGTCCAGTCCCTGCTGTCTCGTGCTTCAGGGGACGCCAGTCTGAGATGCGTCATGGCACATTTGTGGAAATATCACCTGCTACTGCAAGGTTTCCAGTTACAGGAAAAGATAAGGAGTAGATAAAGCAGAAAAATATGTGCATCTGAGCCTAACATGATTTACCCAAGTATGACATGTTCCTAAATCAACATCCATGTAGGTCCGGGAAGAAACCCAACCAACCCACCAACCAAATAAAAACATTAAGTACTTTGCTCCTGATGACATGTATAGAGAAAATAAGTTGGTATGTAATACTGAACAATTTAAAATCACACATACAGTTGAAGTCAAAAGTTTACATACACCTTGCAGAATCTGCAAAATGTTAATTATTTTACCAAAATAAGAGGGATCATACAAAATGCATGTTATTTTTTTTATTTCGTACTGACCTGAATAAGATATTTCACATAAAAGAAGTTTATGTGTAGTCCACAAGAGAAAATAATAGTTGAATTTATAAAAATGATCCTGTTCGAAAGGTTACGTACAGTTTATTCTTTTTTTTTTTTTACTTTTTTGACTTATTTTTTGGCATTTTGCCCTTATTACGGACAGAACAGGTCAGAAAGGACAGGAAGTGAAGCGGGAGAGAGAGATGGGAGGTGGGATCAGGAAAGGTACCCGAGTCAGGATTCGAACACGGGACGCCCGGAGCACAACTGCGCTATATGTTGGCGCGCTGGCCACAAGGCTATTGGCACCACCATACGGTTTATTCTTAATAGCTGTTCTTTAGAAAAATCCAATTCTTTCGTTTTCCAGCATTTTTGTTTATTTGAACCCTTTCCAACTCCAGGGACTCTCATGCAACTATTACAGAAGGTTCAAGTGCTCACTGATGCTCCAGAAGAAAAAAAAAAAAAACATTAAGAGCCGGGGGGTAAATTTAACTTATTTTGTCTTCTGGGAAACATGCAGGTATCTTCTGTAGCTTCTTAAGGGCAGTACTAAATGAAAAACATTATATGTAAGCAAAATAAGGAAAGTCTTCATTCCCCCCCCAGTCTCTTAACACATTGTTTTTCTTTCTGGAGCATCAGAGAGCTTTTGAACACAAAAATGCTGAAAAACCAAAGAATTTGTGGGACCTGAAGGATTTTGCTGTTCAGGACAAACAAGGGACTCATTAACTATCACTAAACATCACTAAACATACTGTGGATCATTCCGTTAACAACACAGTATTAAGAATCAAACATATGTAAACTTTTAAACTAGATCATTTTTATAAATTCAACTATTATTTTCTCTTGTGGACTATATGTAAACGTCTTTTATGTTAAATATCTTATTCAGGTCAGTACTAAATAAAAAATAACATGCATTTTGTATGATCCCTCTTGTTTTGGTCAAATAATTAACATTTTGCAGATTCTGCAAGGTGTATGTAAACTTTTGACCTCATCTGTAAGAAGAATAATTCAACAACAACAAAAAAGGCTGAAAACCGTCATCTTCATTTTTAACTCCTATACAATTTGATATACATGCAAGTACATGTCGTACCAGGCTAAATAATTCCGTGCACGATCCTTCTGACAACTGCGGCGTTTGAAGAGGTTTACCTTGAGCTGACCTTTCACTTCAGGCACCAAAGGCTGTGTTACAGAAACTGAAATGAAATCTCAAGTTAAGCTCTGACATGTTCTAACATACAGTAAATTGCAACAGATAAGATACTAGAGGTATGATGTTTAGATGTTTTTGCCCCTATACAATCCTCTTGTTTGCCTCTAAACAAGTTTAGAATCTTTATTGTCGACTCGCTAGGAAATCTGTAAAAACATGTCAAAACATTTACAGTGCATTCTAATGTAGCTTCCTCATAAACAAGTTTAAACAAAAATGCAGAATAATACTATAAATAGTCAAGTGATACAGTAGCATACAATCAGCTGCATCCCAATATGCTTGCTTGCATTTGTTTGCTTGCCAGATATTCTTCATATCTGTTAACATTTCTGAAAGATCATATTCACGTCGACCACCTATAATTGTTTTCTTTCTCTTCAGTGTGCTGTTTTTCTTCAATGTTCTGCCTGTCTTCTGTCCTGGGTTCTTCCTTTTCAAAGTCACTTTGTAGTGAGCGTCTTGACACTCGTCTGTTTGACTCTTCTTAAGAAAAGTTGCGTACCTCCTGTGAATCTGTCATTGATGTCAGTTGCGTTGCCAGACACTCCCCGTCTAGTGAATGAGGTGCTTTGGTTTGGTAACACAGCTGCTATGGAAGGAACAGGACGGAATGGATTGTTGCTCCTCGGAATCCGCCGAGATTAAACAAAGACACTGGTTTAGGAAAATATGCTGGGCGCTTTGGATCAGGGTCCACTTTTGAGAAGGCATCAGCATGCCCCTGACAACATGCCAAAGTCTGTTTATGAGAAGACATCAGAACATCAAAACAACAATGAAGAATATTGACCTAATATAGCTTCTGTACTGCTGTCTGGAGGTGTTTAATTGAAAACACAGATGTTTTCCATCTTTATAAGACCTCCTCTGTGCTTTTTCTGTGTCTGATGCAGCATCTTTATATGGGAGACGCTCTCTCAAGACTGTACGAGAACTTCTGAGGTAAGAACGGATTTAATATTGAATGCAGCACTTTCATTTAATACATGAATGACTTTCACTTTTTATCTGGATATAGCCAGAATGACAATGGATGAAAATTATTTGCATGTTTTGGCTGATATGAAAATTCTATACGATTTTTGTCTAACTAAAACAAAACTAAAAGCAACTGTTAAAATTGTACCATGTCAAAAACGGATAAACGGAAGAAAATTTTTAACAGTTGTTAAATGTTTTAATATTAACTTTAAGTGAATTTTAGATGACAGCAAAATTGAAAAACTAACCATGTGCAATTGAATATCCAAAATAATCAATATGATACAATTTAAAAAAAAATGATCAGATAAAAAGTATATTAAAATTTATAAAGAATATAGAACTTTTTGCAATTCTTGTAACAGCTATCCACTGTTCTTTTACTGTATGCATATGTGTCACATCAAAGTGTTTGAAATGACTTGAAGTGGTACATTTGTTATATGAATATGTGCTATGTATGTGTATGTATATACTATATATCAAAGTGCTGTGTAAGTGTGTATATGTGCGTGATGTAGGCTTGTTCATGCACCTGCCAGAAACCTTAGGCACATTTTCCATGCAAATGCTGATTTGTTGACATGCCACCGCATGGGCTGCTGGGCTGGTTTGCATGAGGTGGAATGTCACTGATGGGGCGATGAAGTAAGAGAAGAGCGTTTCTGACCGGAAATGCTTGAAATGGGGGAAAATCTGACGGAGGGCTTTGGTGTGTAGAAAGGGAAGTGTCGGCATTGTTTGATTTCTCTTCACTGATGTTTACTGGTGCCGTCCACGCACAGGTCATCTCACGATCCTCCTGTTCTGACCAGGTGGAACAGTTTTGCATCGAATGTCTCAATACCGTCTGACGTCAGGTCTGGTTCTCCTCAAAAATCTTCCCACTTGTCAATCGCTTTGATTTGTTGATGTTCCTCCTAATGTTGTTTTTTATTTTGCAGTGTAATGGATGTGTTGAATATACTGCAGGATGACCCTGAAGAACTGTTGCTGGATTTGGGTTTTGGGACTGAGGAGCCTGATATTACAGGGAGAATCCCAGCCCGTTTCCTCAATTACCAGTCTTGCGCTCGTGGCATCAGCTTTCAACTCTTTCTGGAAGCTCAGCAGAACCGAATGGATGTCGAAAACGCGGATGTCAGAAGTGAGCAAGTTTCAAGTTCACACAAAAATGAGTCATTTTGTTTCAAACTCATTTGACTTTCTGTTTTTCCGTGGAACTCAAACTGTGAATTTGAGTGTAATTAATGCAAAAGAGGATCAAGGGTGTCAAACTCCAAAACCCCCCCACAAAATTGGTCTATATGACTTGTGCGCCATATTCAAAATCTTCTTAAGTCATACAATAGTTTTGGCATAAAAAGTCTTGAAATATAGTGCACAAGACAAATGGACTACATTTTTAATGATGCTTTTATAATGCCATTACTTTATTAAAAATGTCTCCTTTTGCTTTCCATGAAGAAATAAAGCATTCATAATTTTTTAAAAGGGGTGAATTACCCTTTTAAATACCTTTTCTTTATAGCCACTTATTTTGGCATTGGAATAGGTTTTCGGAAACTGATCCATTCTTTGTCAGTCTGGACCAGCCAGTACTGATTCATGGTTTCAGAGCTCATAATCAAATGCGTTAGTCATTGCCTTGGTAACACAAGTGTTTACATATAGTATGAGATGTAAATAGCGACTGCATTATGGAGGATGATGACAGCGGAAAAACCATAGCTGTGTTTTCCACCAACTGGCAACCCAGAGTATCGAAAGGCTATTGGGTTAACTGGCAGTGGGTGGAGTCACAAAGATCAAAACATACAGTTGAGGTCAAAGTTTATATACACCTTGCAGAATCTGCAAAATGTTATTTTACCAAAATAAGTGGGATCATACAAAACCCCATTCAAAAGTTTACATAAGCTAGATTTTTAATACTGTGTTGTTACCTGAATGATCCACAGGTGTGTTTTTTTCTTTCGTGACAGTTGTTCATGAGTCCCTTGTTTGTTCTGAAGAGTTCCTGAACAGTTTATCCTGAACAAATCCTTCAAGTCCCACAAATTCTTTGTTTTTTTTTTTAGCATTTTTGTGTGTTTGAAACCTTTCCAACAATGACTGTTGACATCCATCTTTTCACACTGAGGACAACTGAGGGACTCATATGCAATTATTACGGAAGGTTCAAACACTCACTGATGCTCCAGAAGGAAAAACAATTCATTTAGAGCCGGGGGTAAAAACTTTTGAACAAAATGAAGATGTGTACATTTTTCTTATTTCATCTAAATATCATATATATTTTTTATTTAGTACTGCCCTTTAAAAGGTACAGAAGATACTTCCATGTTTCCCAGAAGACAAAATAGTTTAAATTTAACCTGATCTTCAAATTCCAAAAGTTTTTCACCCCCGGCTCTTAATGCATCCTATTTCCTTCTGAAGCATCAGTGAGCATTTGAACCTTCTGTAATAGTTGCATGTGAGTCCCTCACTTGTCCTCAGTGTGAAAAGATGGATCTCAAAATCATAAAGTCATTGTTGGAAAGGGTTCAAATACACAAAAATGCTGAAAAACCAAAGAATTTGTGAGACCTGAAAGAATTTTCCTGAAGAACAGCGGGCAGTTTAACTGTTCAGGACAAATAAGGGAATCATTAACAACTATTTAAGGTTATTTAGATGTTAGATGTTTTTTTTTTTTTTTTTGAAGAACTCTTCACTAAAAGCTTCTGTGCAGACCCAAAAATGGTTCTTCTATGACAGAGGTGCCCAAACTCGGTCCTGGCTGGGCCACTGTCCTGCAGAGTTTAGCTCCACCGGCCCTACAGGACCAAGTTTGGAAACCCCTGTTCAATGGCATCACTGTAAAATCACCCAAATTTTTCTTTTATTTTTAAGAGTGCATATTTTCAGAAGTTGAACGTGGTTTAAATATTACATGTGAAACAGGAAAGTAGAAGTTGACATTCATTTCCTGTACAGCTGCAGTGTGTTGAAAGTCTGATAAGCAGAGTTTTATGCAAGTCAAGAATCTTGAAACACTCTATCTGTTTTCAGATCGGTTTAGGCAACTCGAGGTTCTTCAACAAGTCACCACGACGTTCTCCTCTCTGGTCGGTGCAAATACTCTGGATGTGGACCCCACCTCCCGGATGTCCGCAGAGGCACGGGAGAGAAGAAGACGCATGGCTATGGTTCTGCGTAGAGCCTCCAAGAAAAGCCTTAGCCAAGCCAAAACGTTACAGAACCAGCACATGCCCTCTTCTATGACCTCCCCAGCCCCATCCATCCTAGAATCTTCTGGGATGCCAAAAGCAGATAAAAGGATCCCTTCCAAACACACAAGGATGTCAGACAACTCTCTCTTCCCACTAGAAGAGGAGCAGAGTGTTAATTCAGATGCAGCTGAGTTGGTTCTAAACAGCCCGTCAGCAAGAGGAACATCAAACCCTCTAAAGCTCGATTCTGTCCCATTTTCAACTGAGGAGAGTCTGCGACAGCCTGTTGAATCTTTCGAGCTGGAAGAGGTGAAGTATTTTTGATCTGCAGTGACATCCTCTGTATTCACTTCCACACTGTTGGCTTTCTAAAGTTGTTGACTGTTTTTCAGATTCAGAGTTTTGATGAGGGAAGCATTCCTGGGAGCTGCAATGGTCCAATGGATCCTGGAGGTGCTAACAACCTAGCTAGCAATGCCCTGCTAAATACCCCTAGCATTGTAGTGACAAGTTGTGTACAGGCTAACACCTGTACTTCAGAAAAAGATCAAATTTAAAATGCAATATTGTTCCTTTTGCTTCCTGAAAAGCAAACATTTTTAAAAGCCACGGTGTGGATTCAAATAATTTACTTAGAACAATTTCCATCTCTGATATTATGCAAATGACTCATTTTCATTTGTGCAGCAGGCTATATGCTGTATAGTTGAAGTAAAGTCAACCTGACCACAGTGCTATGGAAAAATGGACTTGTTTGTTTAGTCTGATCAAGAGGCTTTAGTGTTCTTCTGAACACTTGTGGTATGTGGCCACATGCTAATCTTGATCTTGGTTCCGTGTAGGTGAACGAATGGGGTCTTATGTGATGAGAACAAACAGTTGTCAGTCAGACAGCAGCGGCTTCCTAGAGGAGCCGTTCATTCCTGTGCTGTCCCAGCAAAACAACCCTGGACCCGAGCTCATGAAGGTAAGACATGTTGGAATTCTTTCTTTACTTACATACTGTAGATGCTTTGAGTACCTATATTAATAGTGATATAGAGTAGTTCGAATTAGGGCTGCACAATTAATCACATTTCTAATCGCGATTATAATTACTGATGCCACAATTATGTAATCATAAAAAAAAAAAATCCACTTACATTATTCTGCTTGCTTAAGATGTGGGGGTGTGTGTGGTGGTGGGTGTTTTTACTACATGTTATCTTAAGTTTGTTTTATTGTTTTAACTTTTACATTTTCACTTTTTCTATATTTAAAGAAGAAACTATATATACAAATTCGGCATGCAGTGCTTCAAACAATGGTATGAAGCTATTCAAAACATCATTAAATGTAAATTGTAATAATCGTAATTAATAATCGCAATTACAATTTCAAGGGAATAATCGACAATTATGATTTTTTCATAATTGTGCAGCCCTAGTTTGAATGTGCTGTTGTGTAACTTTTTTCTGTGATGGAGAAATAAAAAAATACAGTATTTGATAAAATAATTTTTCCAGAAATATCTTCATATATTTTCTCACAATTTATTACACCACCATTAAAAAGTTTGGGATCAGTAAGATTTATGAACATTTTCTATTTCAAATAAAAGCTGTTCTTTGAAACTTTCTATTCATTAAAGTATCCTGGAAAAATGTATCACAGTTTCCAAAAAAATAATAAGCAGCACAATGGTTTTAACTTTAAGAACCAAATTGACATATTAAAATGATTTCTGAAGGATCATGTGACACTTAAGATGGTTATAGCTGCTGAAAACTCAACAATATATTAAAATAGAAAACAGTTATTTTAAATTGTAACATTTCATAATATTTTACTGTTTTTACTGTATTTTTGGACAAACAAATGCAGCCAAGAGATTTCTTTTAAAAATATAAAAACAGTTATTTCCCCAAATAAACTTGCAATTGTGTCTTTTTTTCCCCCTCAGAATTACTTGATAAAAATTCGCAATTGCGAGAAATAAAATCTGAATTGCGAGATATAAACTCACAATTGTGGCTTTTTCTCAGAAAAGTCAGAATTGCGAGATATGAACTCGCATTTGGGAGAAAGAAAGTCAGAATTGTGAAATATAACTTGCAATTGTAGCTTTTTTTTTTTTTTGCAAGAAATAAAGTCAGAATTGCGAGATATAAACTTGCATTCGGATAAATAAAGTCAGAATTGCTAAATATAAAATGGCAATTGTGGCTTTTTTCTCAAAATTACATGATATAAATTAGCAATTCCGAGAAATAGTCAGAATTGCAAGATTTAAACTTGCATTTGAGAGAAATAAAGTCAGAATTGTGAAATAGAAACTCGCAATTGCGAGGAATAAAGTCAGAATTATGAGATATAAACTCAAAATTGCGAGGAATAAAGTCAGAATTGTGAGATATAAACTCGCAATTGCAAGGAATAAAGTCAGAATTGTAAGATATAAACTCGCATTTGCAAGAAATAAAGTCAGAATTACAAGATGAAAACTCGCATTTGCAAGAAATAAAGTCAGAATTACAAGATGAAAACTCGCATTTGCAAGAAATAAAGTCAGAATTGCGAGATTCTAAATTAAATTTTCTCAGAATTGTGATATTAACTCACAATTGTGAAAAATAAAGTCAGAATTGCGAGATATAAACTCTCAATTGTGAGTTTTTATCTCAAGTAAATATACTCTGGCTTTTTTTCTCAGAATTGTGAGACATAACTTGCAGTTGCGACTATGCCCCCTATGAACCCCTTTTTGCAAAGGATGACATCCATACTTAAAAAAAAAAAAAAACACTGTAACAATGTAACATGCAGTGTTCAGTGTGAGATCTGTTTGTTTAAACAATACAGACAAACTGAGTTTTTGGGGGAAACCTGTTTGGATACAATATCTGTAGCCATTAAAGCCATTATCTTTACAGTTACATTCTGTGTCTTTAGTGGAGCAGACATTAAGCAATGTGAATATTTACCACATGCTTGGGTGTGTTTATAAATATTTGTCTGATTTCCCATGCTGTTTCTGCTTTTTGCAGATGCTGAATGCAATATCACAAGAAAGCACAGAGGATCAACAGAAGAGACCAGAACAGCGAGAAACGGAGGATCCCTCTATAGATAAACAGAACTGTGAAACCGAGTCAAATCAAAAACCCTCACCTACAACACACTCTGGCAAAACTGTTTTGGGAACAGCAGACTCTGAAACCTTGTTTGACTCAGGAGAGTTGAGGAAAATAATAAGTGAAAAAGAAAACTCCTTGTCGCCAGATATGAGTAAAGCTAGCAATAATGGTGTTTACACTCTAGCATACTTTGTTCAAATGGATCCCGTCGGTTATCAGACTGAAATTTGTGACCGACTGCAAAGATCAGGAAGTCTAGACCGACGTGTTTATAGGGAAGGCATGTCCCTGTTTGAGGAATTAAAATCTGCTGAGACAAACTCTCATCTGAATCCTGCTGAATTGAGGACAGATGTTGTGGGAAAGCAGGTGGATACCTTTACAAACAATCTTGAGGTGGGCAAAAAAGATCCAGCTTTGGATCTAAAGCAGGAATCTCCAGCTTCTACCCAGGGCAAAACAGTGACCTCTGACGCTGCCGTTGGACACAATTCCCCCACAGCACTCAAACTCAGGAGAGAGTCTTTCTCCAGAAGGTCCTGGTCTGATGTAATCACGGATAATGACTCAGGAACAGCACAAACACCCACCACACAGACACCGTTCACATCTGTGGACACGTCTCCACCTCACTGGAACTCTGTGGAATGTTCTAGAGATCTTGGACGTTTAGGTTCGCGATCGATATCTCTGGATACGGGACTGTCGTATGAGGAGGAGGATCACAGACTGCAGGGTGCATTGTGGGCAGGGACACAGAGATGCTTTTACTGTGGATCCCAGATCAGCTACGACAATGGCTGGGCAAAACCTCAACCTGAGCTGTCCTCCGATCTGCCTGTAAGTAGCTGCTCTACAAATAATCATTAACTATGATTAATTATGCATGATATATCCACCTTATTCTTCAACGCAAAAGTAAGCTCATGGGTGAGACTTTCGGTTCATTAGCTGCTATAGAGAAATAACGAGAAGAACTACAAACCAGTGTGTTCATAATTAAGATAATACTTTAAAATAATATGGTAAGACACACCAATATGCAATATCAAGCAGTAAAACAAGCTGTTTTGTAAAGCTAAAAAAAGCTGGAATTTCCAAATGGCTGCACCTGATCTTACAGGAAAAATTACTTTTTTCTCAGAATTGTGTGATATAAATTCGCAACTGCGAGAAAAAAATTGATAATTGTGAGAATTAAACTCACATTTAAGAGATATAAACTTGCAACTGTGGCTTTTCTCTTAGAGTTGTGAGATTTAAACTAGCATTTGTGAGAACTTGCAATGGACTACTTGCACAACTACTTCCGCGTTTTACTTGTTACGGCTCGGGAGTTTCCGTTTAGTGTTCAGCGCACCTACATACAGACAGTTTGTCATGAGAACGCAGATTATTACTACATTTTAGGGCTGGCATTTCTTTAAAAAACAACTAATCATATTCTCTGCGTTAACATGAATTCATGAATTCAATTCTGTATGTGCATTCTGAATAATAAATAAATATATTTCCCCACTAACCTGCCGCATTCTCATGAACAGTATTTTTCTTTTACCTATCGTATTTCATACCTGATGAATGTACAGTTTTGGTTGTAGTAAAACCATGGCTAATTTGTTTGTGTGTGTTGGTGCTCTTTTTCCGAGCCCATACTGCTTATTCCATTGTTTAAAATGGCAGAATGAATGTGCGGTAACTGCCTTATTTAACGTTGTTAAACATTTAAATAATTTTAACAGTAACACGTTGACAGTGTGACTATTGAATATTCATATTTTGGCATAAGGCTACATACAGTGAAATAATGACAGAATATGACACAGAATAGTGACTAACATATTTAATACAGATAAATAAAGGTTCATTTTGATCTTATTCATCAGATCTCACAAACTGCAGCGTCACGATTAGGCCACTATAAAGCACTGACACCCTGTGGTGAACAATCACCTATGATTACTAGCCACTGCTTTCTCAGATCGGTTTATGTTGGATTAAAACCTAACGTTCCGTTGAGTTTGAAAAATTCTGTACACAGTAATCATCAGATTCTTCACCTGTCTCTGAAAATGTCCAAATTTGAAATCATCCTGCGAACTCTCATTTTATTAGGCGTTTAAGTCAACTAGATGATTACAGCGCATTGAAAATGTACATGACTGGAAATAACCGAGCCAGAAGATTTCAAAATGGAAGTGCGTCACGAGGCTCAGTGCAAGTAGTCCATTCGGGCTTTTGTCTCAGAACTGTGTGATATAAACTTGCAATTGCAAGAAATAAAGTCAGAATTGCGAGATAAACTCACAATTGTGGCTTTTTTTCTTAGAATTGTGTGATATGAATTCGCAATTGCGAGAAATGAAGTCAGAATTGCGAGATATAAACTCATGATTGTGGTTTTTTTCTCAAAGCTGCGTGATATAAATTCAAAATTGCGAGAAATAAAGTCAGAATTGCGAGATACAAAAGTCACGATTGTGGCTTTTTCTCAGAATTGCATGATATAAACTCGCAATTGCAAGAAATAGTCAGAATTTTAAGATAAACTCACAACTGTGGCTTTTTTTCTCAGAATTGTGTGATATAACCTCGCAGTTGCGAGAAATGAAGTCAGAATTACGAGATATAAACTCACGATTGTAGCTTTTTTCTCAGAATTGCATGATATAAACTCGCAATTGCGAGAAATAAAGTCAGAATTGCGAGATATAAACTTGCAGTTGAAATAAATAAAGTCAGAATTGGGAGGTATAAACTCACGATTGTGGCTTTTTTTTCAGAATTGCGCAATATAAATAAAATTCACAAATGTCCACACTGGCTGTTAAGGGAAAAATATGGTCGATATTACTTTTTTTTTTTTTTTACTTATCATATCAATATTGGTTAGTAATGGATATTTAATTGCACAGTTTTTCCCCATTTTTAAATTTAGACTGGTGTCATTTAATGCTTCCTTAAATAACATTTTAAAAACTAATAATTTAATAATATTGTCAATTGTTTAATAACATTGTCATATGTTATTTGTAGGAAATCTCAAGATGAATATACAGTTTTTGTACTGAACATAGCAATGGTGTGACACCTAAATTCAGTTCCATCTATCAATAGGTTTCATTTATGAAAATCATTCTTTGTAAATAACTTTTTTTAATGTAAAATTTTGTGTACAGCCCAATGTATAGGCAGCTTAAGAATTTCTGTGTAAATATTTTTAAGAAATGATCATTTAACATTAACATTGTTCTGCTGTTGCCATTGAGGCCTGTTGTTTTTATATTTGGCTTATGATGAAAAACAATGGGTCCACCAAGCTTATCCTGGCGTATGTGGGAGAAGCTCCGCATTTGAAGTATGGATTTTCAAGGGTTCATTACCACTAGTAAATCTTTCCTCTGATTTTAAGAACAAACTAAGACTGAACATTTCTATTCTGGGAAAAACTCTTCTGCCTCTTAAACATCTGAGAATAAAAGCTGTGTGCACTGCTTATGTTTAATGAGGCTCATTTGAATTTGTATAGTTCATTTGCATGTGTAATGGAAAACAGTAGCGAACACTGACCACTTCAGAATCTTCAGAACACACGCACTAAAATCCCCTTTAACTCACATCCTCGCTTACAAACACTCAACCGAAGCTACCTGCATTTGGAGGTCAGGGATCACAAACTGCAAAATTCAGTAAAAATGCTGAAAAATCCAGCTAAAACCCCCGTGTTCAAGCCAACTGTATTTTAATATAACTGATATATATAACTGATATATATTAATATTTTGAAATTAACTCTAACAACCCAGGTTTTTGAGTTGGATTAGGTGGATAAATTGGGCCTACCAGCTGGTGGACTGACGTCATGTTTTAACTAGCCTCTAGCAATAAACCAACTGTTATCCATCTTATTTTTCCCATAAGAGTGGGCACGGCCATTTGTAAATTTTATGTTTCGAGAAATGTTTCGAGAATAAAGTCAAAATGTTTTGAGAATAAAGTTGAAATTACAAGAATAAAGTCAAAATGTTTTGAGAATAAAGTTGAAATTACGAGAATAAAGTTGAAATGTTTCGAAAATAAAGGTAAAATGTTTAGAGAGAGTTTAAATGTTTTGAGAATAAAGTTGAAATTACAAGAATAAAGTCAAAATGTTTTGAGAGTAAAGTTGAAATTATGAGAATAAAGTTGGAATGTTTCGAGAATAAAGTCAAAATTCTAAAAATGTCAAAATGTTTTGAGAATAAAGTTGAAATTACAAGAATAAAGTCAAAATGTTTTGAGAATAAAGTCGAAATAACAAGAATAAAGTTGAAATATTTCGAGAATAAAGTCTAAATGTTTCGAGAAAGTCTAAATGTTTCGAGAATAAAGTTGAAATTACGAGAATAAAGTCTAAATGATTTGAGAACAAAGGTGAAGTTATGAGAATAATGTCGAAATATTTTGAGAATAAATTTTGAGAATTCAATTGTAGCAATTACAGTGTTAATATTTTGAAAGTATAGCCTGTGCATATTTTGACTTCATTCTCGAAACATTTTAACTTTATTCTCATAATTTTGACCTTATTGTTGAAACATTTCGACTTTATTCTCAAAATATTTAGACTTTATTCTCATAATTTTGACTTTATTCTCATAATTTTTACTTTATTGTAGAAACTTTTCAACTTTATTCTTGAAATATTTAGACTTTATTCTTGTAATTTTGACTTTTCTCAAAATATTCAGACTTCATTCTCATAATATTTTGACTTTATTTTCATAATTTCAACTTTATTCTCGAAATATTACGTCTTTAATCTCATAATCTTTGATTTTTTTTGTAGTTTTTTTTTAACATGGCACTAAAATGCAGTCATAATTACAAACCCACTGGTTTGTATTGCAAACAGTTTTACAGTTTACTACACGTTATTATTCTTCATTATTTCCCTATAGCGGCTAATAAGAATAAGGTGAATACATCAAAAACCAGTTTAACCACTTTTTAAAGACCTTGTTTTCTCAGAAGGAAACAGACAAGAGCAGACAATATCCTGTCTCTTTCTCCTTCCAGTATTCTCTAGATGAGCTTGAAGAAATGGTGAAATGTTTGAGGAAGTTCCGGGCAGTTCTGACAGAAATTGAAGTAAGACTAGAAGAAGAACAAGCATCCGTGATCGGATCTCTTTCAGATTCCCACAGGTGATCACAAATACCGTCCTAACAGATATCTGATTCATTAATAGTGCTTCTGAATGGCAGGTATTTTTCAGTGTTTAAAGTTGATTTTGTGTCTTAGGGAGGAAGTAGAAGATGTTTTGAGGCTACGAGAAGCTGTCAAACATGAAGCCGGGACGCTTGAACAGCAGCTGTCAGATCTGGTACATCACTATGATGACAGCATCAAAATGGTATTTAATCTACCCATGTACTAAACTGTAAATATGGGTCAGAAACTAGGGTTTGGGAAAAAGGGCCCCAGAAAATACTCCAAATATTTCAATATGGAGTAAAACACTTTCAAGGATGAATTTGAACCCAACACCTTTCAGTATTGAATGGATCACTGAACAGCATTATTTTATCTCTGTATTATGTTTATAGAAGCTGAATCGGCTCATGGACGAACAGTCTCAGCTGTGCACCCAACTGCGAATTTCACCCTCTGATACGCCCCATTCAGAACCCACCTCAACCAGGAGTGTGGCCGTACAGTGCTGCCTGCCGCCCATCACGTCCAGTCCACAGCAGTGCGTCCATCATCAATGCAGCTGTCATGGGGCATGTCAAGATCCTCACCGGTTCCCCTGTCAAACCCAATGGGAGGCCAGTTGTAAACCAGACAGGCTGGACTTTGTAGCTTTTATTAAAAGTGTAAGAAACACCTTATACCCTCATCATCAGAATAAATGGATCTGATAATGATAATGTCCAAACGTGTTGTTAACAATGCAATTTTATCTTTCAGTTGAAAAATTCATTACAACATTCAATCAGCAATAATTCATTGGAATAAGGTTTGTTTTCTTCATCAGTTATTTTAATTTAACCCTATAAACTAGTTTGTTGATAATAGTTTATATCTCGCAATTCTGACTTTTTCTCAGAATTTTGAGTTTACATCTTGCATTTGACATTTTTCCCCTTAGAATTCTGAGTTTACATCTCACAATTGTTTTTTTCTGCCATAGAATTGAGGCAATTGTGACTTTTTTTCAACAGAATTGTGAGATATAAACTTTATAGGGTCTACATGGAATTTAATTTGACGTGAATGCAGACAACAAATAAAATTAATCATTTTGGTCTTTCCTTTCTTGTAGTGATGCAGCCATGCCCCAATGAAGACCTGTCACCTGTTTTTTTGGAAGTCACTTATAAAGTGAAGTGCTGACTTTTGAGCACAGAACTAATAAAGAACAATGTATATAAACCATTACCATGTGTCCATTTGAATTTTTACATGTCTGCACACACACATCTCTTATAATGTAAAGTGAACCACCTCCCAGTAGCCTCACATGCTCTCATTCCCTCTCTCCCTTTATCTTTGTGTCTCTGTCTTTGTAATGAAACACTTCATATCATTGTGGTGTTGCACTGACCGTATAAGGAAACTGCTGCTCTCCTGATGAACCAGTGGATGACATAGTGCTGGTCCTCCTGTCTGATTGGACAGTGATCTGATGATTCCTCAAGTGTTCCTGAGATGACTATAGCCCAGTCTCAGAAAACAGTACCAGTTGCTGCTGAAAATGTTAGTACTTTTAAATAACTACATTTGAATAAAGTTCAAGAAATAAAGTTCTCACAATTGGCACTGTGGGGGGTCATATAATAGTGAGTTAATATTTACAATGGTGGTCTACAAATACAGTATAGCTTTCTCAGTAGCCAGTTTATCTCTTGAATTATAGTAATATACCAATACTTAACCAAGATTATGTTTGGCATTAACAGAATTCATAATTCTATAGGCTAAATACTGTTAGTTTCACTCAGTTTTGGCATAATAAATCAATCACACTTTGTTACAAGTCATAACAGTCTTTCAAAACGTTTCAATTCAATCTGGGTAATGATGAATGCCTGTAATTAGTGCCTACAAACTACACCCTTACGAAAATTAACCATGAAAGTGTAGTAACCATGGTTTTTTTTTTTTTTTTAGCACATTGATTACTATTTTTATAAGTATAGTCTTACTACAAATACCATGGTTAAACTATGGTTAGCATAGCAAAACCACGGTTAATTTGTGGTTACTATGTTTTAACTACAGTAACCATGTTTTTTTTGGTTTTACTTTTAGTAAAACCATGGTTAATTTTCGTAAGGATTAAGTGTTTTGCCACGTTACAGAACTAAAGCATTAAACTTTACAATATAAGGGTGAAAACGACTAAATACTGAATAATTACATCGTAAGAAACTTACCTGTTTAAGTCGTTTTGTCAGAAATACTTCGTTGTCACGTTCTCAAATATGTTCTCAGAAATATAAAAAAATAATATTTAGTTTCAAATTGTTGTACTACACCCTAAACAAACAAAAAAATATCAATTAATGTTCTAAATAACTGATTTTACATCAGCTAAAACAATCACGGGAAGGAGCTGTACGGTAACGGCTCTTTTTGAATTTAGGGATCATGTGTAAAGTGCCGCTCTTAATTCTTATCCAGACAGACCAGGTTTTTACGTTTACATTTATGTTCTTGGCAGACGCTCCCTTACCAAGCGTCAGGTTAGGGCTGGAAGGGAGACAGCTCTGGCTACTGGGCATGCGCACATCAATCTAACGTTATTTTTGTTACACTGTACAACAATACTGATTTTGTATTATAGCAAGGGCTAAGTTTAGGGTTGGAGTAGGTGTAGATGTTAATAAAACAAAATTTAATAGGTAGAACAATTAATTTAATTGTTACAACCCATTTGAACTGTTTATCCACCAGCTATTTTTAGCTATACAAAGCTTGTTTTACTGCTTGATATTGCAAATTGGTGTGTCCTACCATATTATTTTAATGTATTATCTTAATTATGAGCACACTGGTTTGTAGTGAAGTTAGGGTTTACTGCACGTTCTTATTCTTTCCGTAATTTCCCTATAGCGGCTAATGAACCGGAAGTCTCATCCATAGGCTTACTTACATGTTGAAGAAAAAGGTGGATAGTGTTGTGTTTAACAGGGTAGTGTCTGGTTCAGTGGATTAAAAAAATCATCATAACCACTTCACACACTCTCCTTACATACTCCACACGGGAGGAAGAAACACCATTCACATCAGAGGAGAATAGAAAGACATCAAAGCCTGTCAGCAAACAATGTCCACATTGTTTTCCATTATTATTCATTTCCTCTTGTTCACGCTCTCCACTGAGCTCGTAATGAGCTGTGGTGAGCGTAGATGCGTCGCAAACGCGTAGAAATATATTAAATACTATTATATTTTAATTATACTGTATATGGACACTTAAATTCAAAAGCAAATTAAGTAGTTATCACTGCATTGAAAACACAGTCTTAACACAATCCATTTCACCAAATCTCACCTCCATCGTGTTTGGATCACTGCTGAAAGTGTTGAAGTTGTTTCATTAACCTCGATGACGTGCGTTCATGGAAGCTGGGATGATTGACACATGACAAGGGCCTCCGTCACCATGACAACAGGCTCTAATGGAGACAGAATTGAGGGAGGCCCCTCCTCCTGAAATACATAACCCCTGTCTTTGAGCTGGCCTGCACTTGCTCTCCGTCTCTCTGCTGCACTGAGGTAAGACCTCCCTCTCTGTCTTACAATTCACTGTTTTAGTTCTTTCTTGGATCTAAATAATACTTATGTGAATGTTTACTGATTAATAAATTACATTTAAATCTGTAAAATATTTACAGTATATATTCAATGTTTTTTTGTAGTATTTAAACATAAGTAATTTTTGTAAATAAGTAAATATATATAATTAAATACTTTATATTATTTATATAAAATTATTTTAAATATAAAATATAATTATTTAAAATATAATTTATATATATATATATATATATATATATATATATATATTGGATATATATTTAAGATAAATTTCAGGCATAAAGTATATATATATATATATATATATATATATATATATATATATATATAATTAAATATTTAATATTATTTATATAAAGTAATTTGAAAAAATTACACACACACACACACACACACATATATATATATATATATGTAATTTTTTCAAATTACTTTATATAAATAATATAAAATATTATATAAAATATATATATACATTTATTTTTTTATTTTTGGAATATTAATATTTATCAGTACAATAACATAAATAGAACAGAATATATATGAGTATATAAAGCTAATTGTTACCTATTAATAAATTATATTTAAATTAGTAAACTGTTTAAACATTAGTAATTTCTGTTTAGCATGTTTTGTAATTAATATCATATATATATATATATATATATATATATATATATATATATATATATACACTTTATATTATTTATATAGTTATTTAAAATATTAAATAAAATTATTTAAAATATTAAAATTAAAATATAAAAATTTATAAATTTCAAGCAAAACTTATATATATATATATTATATATATATATATATATATATATAATTTTTGTAAATATTAATTTATTTGCATGTGAATAAATGCAATATTAATATTTATCAGAGCAATAAAAATAAATGAAAAAAAAGTAGAAAAAGATGTTTTTGTGTCCCAAAAGCTGTTTTTTTTATTGCTGTTGGTGTTATTTTTGATTGCTGACTGAGCCTCAAATGTATATTTTGCACATTTATCTTCTTCATTATGTAGTTTCCTGAAGAAAGTACCCATTTTCTTGAAGAAATGAATGTTAACATGGAATTAAACACATGATGGCAGTTTTTTTGTTCATTTAATGTGAACTATTTAAATATTACGCTTTAACATTACATAATTAGCCATAATAACATTAAATTCAGAGCCCAAACAAAAAAAAAAAAACAATTATTTTGTGAAGTGAGCAGCTGCTTATGTTTAATCAGTTTGCTAGGGTCAGTAAATATGCTTTCCAGTAAATATGACAGAGGCTTTGTCATGTATGTGTGTGTGTGTGTGTGTGTGTGTGTGTGTGTGCTGAACACGAGCTGTTATCTGATACCTGAACAGACTGCTGTGGGGAGCATGTCCACTGACTGTGTGAGGTCACTCTCAGACAAAGCCGAACACACGCTCACCATGCACGAACATCTCTGTGAGTACCGCCGCCTGTTTTTCACCCTATTTCTGCTTGTATATTTGTATGCACAATGCTTTTTTTAAAGGAAAAAAAGTACATAATGGGTCCAAATTTGAGTGAACAGCATCCAGAAGTAGTAACAAAGGCGTAACAGATGGCGACAGTCTGACTGACACATCCAGCCCAGCTTTGTGAACCTGTTTCTGAAATGTTCTCTTCCAGATGGGAACGCTGAAATGGACAATCAGAAGCACAGCTCCGAGGAACATCAGCAGGACAAACTGGGACAGAAGAAACCCCGCAGGAAAGACACTCCCGTCCTCAACAGCCCTCCACTCATACCAGGCAAGACTTTGATTTCTCTGTCATCCTTTCACTCAATCACCCTCACGCCCTCTCCATCCATCTCTCGCCGTCTCTTTGTCTCAGTTCTTTGCGCTTTTCTTTCGCAGGCGTGAGATTGATGAAGACAGAGGCTCGGATGATTCATCAGGAGGATGAGGAGAAGGAGATGAAGAAGTAGATGTGTTTCAAACATTTAGTTTTCATTGTCGCTAGTGTTATTTTTGGTTGTCGTCTGAGCCTTCATTAAATGTAGGTTTTGCAGATATTCTTTTGCGTCGTTTTGTCATCATTTGTGAACATGCAAAGAACATCTGTTTAATTACATCATGAGCATTGTAGCATAAAGGTTGGAAAAGTGTGAATTTGGTGCATTTGTTTTATCATTTATGTGTCATGTGGACAGCAGAGAGGATATCTGATATGTCTAAATCAAATTTTCTGAAAGAGGTGCTTAACATATTATGTACATGTACAGGTGTTTCAGTGTGTGGTTAAGTATGAACAGCAGGTTACATTAACTGGGTAAATCTCAAGAAAGCTGTCAAGAACATTGCTATGTCATAATTCAACCCAAAATCAAAATGAAAAAAAAAAATTAAATAATAATTATAATAATAATAATAATATGTTGCACAATTAAGCAGATTTTGCTGACTAATTCTCATTATTGTAATCAAAATAAAGTGAAAAAAGTATTTTAACGTTAAAAAACCCTATTAAAATAATTATTATTTAAAAAATATTATATATAATATATAAATAAATATATAATTTTTTTATTGGAAAAATATTTTTAATGTATTCATACATCACGGTAACATTTTTTGAAGTGTTTTACACACACACACACACACACACACAGACACACACACACACATATATATATATAATTTTTAATAAAAATATTACAAATAAAAATAATTTATATGGGCTACACAACTGAAAATGAGAATTGCTATATATACACACATATACATACATATATCAATTAAACATCTAAAAAATGTAAATTAAAAATACAAATTAACTTTTTTTACAGTTATATAATTTCTTTTACAGTATATACAGTTTTTATATAATAAAAATATTACAAATAAAGAATTCTATTATATATATGTATAATAAATATAAATAAAATATAAAAATGTAAATTAAAAAATAGTAATAATAATAAAAGATACATATATATGTAATTTTTATAATTCAAATATTACAAATAAAAACTATATATATATATATATATATAATATATATATATATATAAAATAATATATATAAATAAAAATATATAAAAATATATATATATATGTGTGTGTGTGTGTGCGTGTGTGTGTGAATATATGAAGTTTATTTGCAAAACAGATAACTCAGTTTTATTACATGTTCAAAAAACGTTTTTTATCATGTTTTATTGCATTCTATTGTTAGTTATATATATGTATGTATATATATATATATATATATATATATATATATATATTAGATAAAACTTTGTTTTTTTTTTTTGTTTTTTTTCTTTTACTGTTTTTATTTTATTTATTTTTTTTATTTTTATGTGTACACACTACAGTAATAAGAATCTTCAGGGAAACTGCTTAATAGTCTAATTTCTTTTCTTCCTTTTTTTTTCCTTTTGATTTTGGGTTGAAAAGGCATCACTCAACTCCATGAATGCAGAACAGACAGAAGTGTGTGTCTGTGTGTGTGCGCTATAGATGGGGTCACCTCCCCCGTCTCAGAGAGATGCTCTGTAGATGCCTGGCCTTGCTACGGGGGTCTGTGGGTTTGCTGTCCTCTTTCTGCGGGCGGGAGGGCAAGTAGGAGTTGGCACAGTAACTGGGTTTCTTACTGTATCTGACCAGGTGGTATTTGCGGCGAGTGGGAGCTGCAAAAAACAGAGCAGATTCTTAACAACCATACAATTTCTATACATTTTTAAAACACAAAGATCAAGTATTTCAAAATAAAGACTCAAACTCGTCATCTGAGCCCTTTGAGTAAAGATTTATTGTCACAAAAGTGCAATTAAGGAGCATCGAAAACAAGCATGATCACATGACCACACCTGCCTTGTGATTTGATTTTTTTTTTCTTTTTGAAAATAAAAAATAATGAATGCATCAACAGACATTAATGTAGAAAAAATAAAAGCAATCTCATGACAAATACTTTGGGATGTAATAAAAAGGTAAACGAAACAAAATATGCTTGACTGCAGTACGCTAGATAGCCAACAGATGGCAGTACAGCACTACATGATTTATACTGCTAGTGTACTGCTGATCTCAGAAATCGGTTAGCGTTTGAATGCCGGAGAAGATCCGCTGTACATGAGGATTTCAAACCAAAAAAATGAAACAACAAACAAACAAACAAAAAAATAGCTTAGTTTTGACATCGAGGTTTCCTGGCAAACACATATATGTACTCAACTGAGCCGAACACATGACAGTTACTACAAAGCAGAACTAAACAAACGTATTAAGGCAGAATCTCACTGTGCCGTATTTACTCATCAACTTCAATATTCTATAATGTACAGCATTTCACTTACATAATTTCACATTCTCAGCCTAACGTACTAAACATGAGGTTAAAAAGAGGACTGAAATGTCAAGATTTGAGGCAAAAACAGGGTTTCTTAATCAGTATTATGTCGTAAAACATTCTTAAAACGAATATATAATTACCCGCACAGGTATTGTTTTCAGAGAACGTATTTTAAATTGACACTCTTTCTTCTTTTAATTCATAAAGCTCACTATATGCCGTCTCATTTTTGCATAAATCATTATCCACACCTTATTATTTCTGTCCTAAGAGTGGGCACGGCCATTTATAAATTTAAAGTGTCTGGCTTCCGGTTTGCATCGAGCTGTACAAAACAGCTCGTTTTGCAGCTTGATATTGCAAACTGGCGTGTCATACCATATTATTTAATTTATTATCTTAATTATGAACGCACTGGTTTGTAGTGCAAACAGTTTTACCGTTATTTTTTAACACAATGCCTCGAAATGGGATTGGGCTAGTTTTGGGCTAGTTTTGAGTAGCAATTGGGCAGGTTTTGTTGTGAAAACCTGGCAACCCTGGTATCAACCAATCAAATGAGCTTTGCAAAGTTCAGCCTCACAGCTGAGAAAAGCAACATGCTGACATTCACATCTGACTGAACTCCCCAGTAAAATAAAAATGATAAAATCACTTCGATGTCTCTCAGATATTAAGAAAACGTTGACATAAGCACGTAAATAGAAAGAAATATGACTCAGGACCTAGTCAGAGGAGGACGACTAAACAAGAAGATGAATGACAACCGAGAATAATTCACAAGGATTTGTAATCAATAATAGATTTAAGGCAACAATGCTTATTTCTTCTTTATCTTTCTTTCTTGCTTTCATTCTAACCAATGACTCATAAGAAGTATGCATGAATGATGGCTTGCGATGACCTCCAGATAAATGACGTACAGACATTATAATCATCTTTGGTTGAGGCAACAGAGACATTTACACAGGATTTTGCTGCCTATTTATAACAGCCTATTTACAAGACTTTTTTTTTTTTTTTTTTTTTAGTTTTCTACATTTTACAATTTATGTATGAAAAGATTTCACATGAATAGGTGCATTATACTCTGAGAAGATGAACGGCACAGACAGGGACATAAATACCTCGCTAGGACAGTGTACTAAAATGTAATATTAGCACGGAGCACCTCAGATCAAGATGCTTGTGCTAAAATGTACTTTAATCTATTTCATTTACCAGATTGTAAAACAAAAATAAGATCTGTTTTTATCTCTGTCATTATTCTCTCAGAGATATAAGTATGCATGAATAGTACACCGTTCTACAATTTTTCTATATTGTTCATTGTTCATACCAAATTTCCCTATAAACACTTTTTAAATAATATAATCTTTTATATACATTAAATACAAAAATAGAAGAAAATTCCAAAGACACCCTAATGCCAAAATAACTACATTTACTACATTTTAAGGTCTTGAAGAGCTGACGATGTTTACAGAGGTTTAAGAGAGAAATTGGCCCATCAGATTTGGCTCATAACAACACAGGTAATCAAATATAATTTGTTATGGGCAGCTGTACCTTCATTCATTTTAAAGGAATAGTCCACAAAAAAATGCTAAGAATTTACTCACCATCAGGCCATGTAAGATGTAGATGAATTTCTTTCATCATCTGAACAGATTTTGAGAAATGTACACTACCAGTCAAAAGTTTTTGAACGGTAAGATTTTTAATATTTAATGTTTAAGTCTTTTCTGTTCACCAAGCCTGCATTTATTTCATCCAAAGTACAGCAAAAACAGTAACATTTTGAAATATTTTTACTATTTAAAATGACTTTTTTATTTGAATATATTTTAAAATGTAATGTATTCCTGCGATCAAATTTGCATTTTCTGCATCATTAGACCAGTCTTCAGTGTCACATGATCCTTCAGAAATCATTCTAATATGCTGATTTGCTGTTGAAGAAACTTTTTTTAATTATTATAATCAATATTTAAATAGTATAATAAAAAGATTTTTTGGGGGAAAGAAATTATAGAAATTAATACTTTTATTTAGCAAGGATGCTTTAAATTGATCAAAAGTGATGATAAAAACATTTATAATGTTACAAAAGATTTCTATTTCAGATAAATGTTGTTCTTCTGAACTTTCTATTCATCAAAGAAACCCCAAAAAAGTCTACTCAGCTGTTTTCGACATAATAATAATAATAATAATAATAATAAGTGTTTTTTTGAACAACAAATTAGAATATTAGAATGATTTCTGAAGGAACATGTGTCTTGAGTACTGATGCTAAAAATTCAGCTTTGAAATCACAGGGATAAATTATATTTTAAAATATATTCAAACATAAAAAAGTTGTTTTAAACAGTAAAATATTTCAAGATTTGACTGTTTTTGCTGTAGTTTGGATCAAATAAATGCAGGCTTGGTTAGCAGAACAGACTTCTTTAAAAAACCAAAAAAAAAAAAAAACATTAAAAATCTTACTGTTCAAAAACTTTTGACTGGCAGTGTAGCATTGCATCACTGGCTCACCAATGGATCCTCTGCAGTGAATGGGTGCCATCATATTGAGAATTACAGTTAAAATGCCTTGAAAATGATTTAATTCTTACAAACATGCAGCTTTTTGCCTCTCAAGACATTCATTGATGGACTGGAGTTGGGTGGATTATTGTGATATTTTTATCAGATGTTTTGCAGAGGATCTATTGGTGAGCAAGTGATGTAATGCTAAATTTCCCCCAAATTCTTTTGATGAGGGTGAGTATATTTTAATTTATGAATGAATCATTCCTTTAATAATACATAGTGGGGTTCAGAAATCTGAGGCTAATTTAGTGTTTTTCCAATTTAATAAAAGAAGATGTATTCATTTTAATTTCCCCATTGAACATTCATTAATTTTCTTTGTAATTTCACAATGTCCAGCAGACGTAGATACACTACCAGTCAAAAGTGTTTGAACATTAAGATTTTTAATGTTTTTTAAAGAAGTCTCTTCTGCTCATCAAGCTTGCATTTGTTTCAAAGTACAGCAAAAAGAGTAAAATTTTGAAATACTTTTATTTTTTTAAATAATTGATTTCTATTTGAATATATTTTAAAATGTAATTTATTTGTGTGTTTTCAAAGCTGAATTTTTAGCACTATTACTTCAGTCACATGATCCTTCAGAAATCATGCTAATATTCTGATTTGCTGCTTAAAAACATTTATTGTTATTATTATTATTATTATGTTGAAAACAGCTGAATAGATTCTTTTTTTCAGGTTTCTTTGATGAATAGAAAGTTCAGAAGAACAGCATTTATCCGCAATAGAAATTTTTGTAACATTATAAATGTCTATATCATCACTTTTTATCAATTTACAGCATACTTGCTAAATGAAAATATTAATTTCTATTATTTCTTAAATGGTACAGTGTAAAATGTTACAAAAACTGTTTTATTTCAGATAAATGCTGATCTTTGGATCTTTCTATTCATCCAAAAATCCTGAAAAAATGTACTCATTTGTTTTAAATATCAATAATAATAATAAAAACAAAATGTTTCTTGAACAGCAAATCAGCATATTAGAATGATTTCTGAAAAATCATGTGACACTAAAGACTGGAGTAATGATGCTGAAAATTTAGCTTTGATCACAGGAATAAATTACATTTTAAAATATTTTCAAATAGAAATCAGTTACTTTACTAAAAATATTTCACAATATTACTGCTTTTGCTGTATTTTGGATCAAATAAAAGCAGGCTTGGTGAGCAATAGAGAATTCTTTACAAAAACATTAAAAATCTTACTGTTCAAATAGTTTTGACTGGTAGTGTACATGTTGCGCAAATCACATACGACAACATAATCTGAATAGTTTGTCAAAATTACGCCATATTGTGACAGAACTGCACTGAATCAGTGAAAAAAAAAATTCTATCAAAGTGACATCGGCAGGGATACTGGCAAAGGATTTTGGGCCGTTAAACTAACAATCAAAACCTCAATTACATACACGGTTTGATATGAAGAAGCTCCTGAAAGCATATGTACAGAAGACACACACACCGTTAACTGTACAGTATCATACACAGACGACAGCAACATCAAATTTACAACTAACAAACAAAAATAAGAGGTAAACAAACTGCAGACATTCTTTGGACGCGGTAACGACGGCCCGTTGAAGTGGTTGCATGAGCGCTCTGAGGGACTAAAGTTCTTTGAAGTTCTCCGTTCGCTGTCTGTGCAGGTTTGGCGCTTGAGCGGTCGGCAGATGTCGCGTTGTCCCCGAGGGAAGAACATCATCTGGGGTCGATCTCCATCGACTTGACACGGGACACATTTCATCTTCATGCGTGTGGCTTCGATGACAAGAGTTTCCAAAAGCTACCGTGGCACTATGCGTGACCTTTTGTACATCCAAAGTCTCAGTTCTCGAACGGTTTTGCGTATCTCTGAACCAAAACCTGATGTACATCCTTAAAGTCAGATGTGAACTAAAGAAAGTATGAAAAAAAAACTCCATCAGAGACAAAAAAGATCCGATTTTAAGATGTGGGACACAAAAGATGAATAATAAAAATAACCACCAGGTGACAGCATAGTACAGGATTTGGAGCGCTGTTAGTTTGCATCAGGCGCAGATGCAGCGGCTGCACTGTCTGCCAGTGAAGAGGGGGAGATCCCACAGTTACTGTGCTCGTCTTCTGAGTCTGCAGAGGAGAGCAGATATTTGGCACATTTAGAGCTTCTGTTCCACAGCTCTGACTGATGTCTGACAGGGGGAATGAGGTGCTACGACAACTGACATGCCACATGCTCAGAATCAGATGGATGAATGCAGTACATCTCATCATGTGCTGTATGCTGACTTTATCATCTCAGAACAGGTGATTTTAAAGGTTTCATAATGATTTTTTTGGAATACTTTGGTGAAAATGAAAATTTGATCCTCATGTCAATCCAAACCCATATGATTTTCTTTCTTTAGTTGAACACAAAAGGCATTATTTTGCAGAATGTCTTGGCTTTTCTTTCATACAACAAAAGTGAATTAGGCTTAATAAGCACCAAAGAAGCATTTAGCTGAGTTTGACATCAATGATTATTGGTCATGCTGGAAACAATGTTTGACATTAAATCTGTTTGAAAGCACTGCAGAACAAGTACTTTTTGTCTTATTTTCTGGTTAAATATCTATTAGTCTTTGAATCAAAATATAATGCTATGCAAAAAATATATACACTACCGTTGAAAAGTTTGGGATCAGTAAGACTTTTTAATGTTTTTTAAAAGAATTATCAAGGCTGCATTTACTTGATCAAAAATACAGAAAAAAACTGTAATGTTGTGAAATATTATTACAGTTTAAAAAAATGTTTTTCTATTTTAATATATTTTAAAATATAATTTATTCCTGTGATGCAAAGCTGAATTTTTTTATCAGCCATTACTGATCTTAAGTCTTAAGCGTCACATGATCCTTCAGAAATCATTCTAATATGCTGATTTATTACTTTTATTATCGACGTTGAAGCAGTTGTGCTGCTTAATATGTATTTTGTAACCTGTGATACTTTTTCAAGATTCTCTGATGAACAAAAAGTTAAAAACAACAGCAATTATTCAAAATAGAAATATTTTTCTAACAATATAAGTATTCGTTATCACTTTTTAGCAATTTAACACAATAATAAATGTGAATACAAATATTTATTTCTAAAAAAAAAGAAGGAAAATTTACTGACCACAAGCTGTTAAAAATAAAAAAAATTAAATCTTTTAAAAGTGAAAAAAAAAAAAAAAATTACTGACCACAAACTCTGAACAATTTTTAAATTGAAAACTTTTAAAATGTAAAAATTTACTGACCACAAACTTTTCAACACTGATAATAAATCAGCATATTACAATGATTTTCAAATAAATCACATCTTAAAAAATATTCACACAGAAAGCTAGAACTTTCATTGAAATAATATTTCACAATATTTCATTTTTTTTTCCTGGATTTTTGATCCAGATTTTTTAGCTTTTGTGATCCTGAAAAAAAAAAACAAAAAAAAACAAAACTAAAAATTGTTCTCAGTGTGTGCGTGTGTGTGTTTGTGTGTGTATTACTTTAATTTTGCAAGAACTTATTACATTTATAAAAAGTGAAAGTACATGACATTTATAACATTACAAAAAAATACTTTTAAAATGAAATTTAAAAAAATGATTCATCAAAAAATCCTGGAATTTTATTGATAATAATAAGAAATGTTTCTTGAGTAGCAAATCAGAATATTAGAGTGATTTCTGAAGGATCATGTGACATTGAAGACTGGTGTAATGATGCTGAAAATTCAGCTTTGCATCACAGAAATAAATTATATTTTAAAATATATCCAAATATAAGAGTTTTTATAAATTGTAATAATATTCACAATATTACTGTTTTTACTGAATTTTGACCTAATGCACAAATAAAAATATCTGTAAATATAGTAAAACAAAACACATTTCTACTAAATATAAAATATATGAAAAGTTTTAATATCTTATACAGTGTTATGCAGGATATTTAAATATTTTACTGAAAAGCAATTTTTAAAAAAGGACAATAAAGTAATTTTTCTGCAGCGAGGGTAAGCATTTTAGAGGAAAGTTTTTAAATCAGTTTTTAAATTTTTAAATTAAAATTTTTCTTTTTTGGACCTTCTTTTTGTCCTTTTCAGAAAAAAGGCCCCATTCACTATTTGGACAAAAAATGTCCAGGACATTTGAAAAAATGTCTGAAAGAAAGTCATACAGGTTTGGAACAACAATAGATTCATTATTTGGTGAAATGCAGAGGTGAAAGAAAATGCATGAAGGTGTCAAATCATCATAACGTGGGTTTTCTGACGAGAGGAAATGAACCTGAAGTAGATCTCCTGTTGATAGCGGCTGAATCCTATTTTATATACTATCTGTTCAAAATAAGCATAAAATAAGGAGTGTGTCCCAAATCATAATATGCTAATATATAGTATTCCAAAGGTGACCAAATAGCAAACTACTTCCACTGGATTTTAGAGGAATGCCTCCTTGAGTGTTTGTTTTGGATGATATGACTCCCAAGATGCTTGTTTTCTCTATATTATCCGAGTCCACTTTTATGATGTTGTAGTCACTCTTGTACACCGTGTACTAACCAGGTGCAACACAATAAAACAAACAATAAAATCTCTGTAATTTTTTTTTCCACGTTGATTTGAGGTTTTTTTTTTCGTTCCAACCAGTTGTGACTCTGATAAAACAAGACAATCTTAGTTTAGACTTCTGTCATTATCTGCGTAGCCCCGCCCACAGTGAAACCTCATTGGTCAAAACAATCAGGTAGGTTCTGATTTTTGTTTAGTGTGTGGATAGACTTGTTACTGCAAACTTGGTTAGGACACAGTGCATGTAGTATGCAAACTAGGATTCAGCCACTATATGATGCCAACAGCAGTTAAATGAGACGATGGCGTTACCGTCTGATCTCTTGCTTTCACTGTCGTCAGTGTCAGGTGAATTCAGTTCTTCGTTCCCTGACATTCAGATAAAACACGAGTCACTAACTGAGTCCGCTCAGGGAAAACAAACAAACAGACAAACAAACAAAAGAAAAGACGAGCGCTTTTCTAACATAAACAACCATTTTGTCTGCTACACTAACCATTTAAATGTTCTGAAACATATCCTTTATAGTTGTATCCTTCTTTTCTGACAAAAACATAAATGCATATACACTACAGAATTCAGCATAGTGTAGCACACAGTGCTTGCAAAACACAATACATTGCAGATTCAGAGTACAGCACTAGTAAGTAGTATACACTAGTTAGTATGCTAGTTTGAGGACATTAAATGCTACACATTACATGGCACTCTATACACCACACAGCATACTATAAATTGTAGAGTACAGTATACGCTATGGAGCAAACTACACAACATTGACCATTCTGTACACTACAAAACACACACGAATAAGAATTAGAGTGTACTACTGGACAAGTATGCTAGAGACATTTAAGAACAAAGCCACCTTCTTTCCAACATGTAAAAGTTTGGCTGCGATAGTGCTTGGTTACAACAAACACAATGGTAAGCAAGGCAAAAGTGGTAAAGCAAGTATAGTATAGTTTATGTTAGTCATAGGTCTATATATACTGGGCAATATTTAGCATAATATTTTGAAACATTGATTATTAGCATAGTACGATAACTGTGTTCAGTTACTCAACTTATTCTGCTCACAAATCTTACTTTTTTAATTAATTTTGAGAAAATATTAAGTAAATTACAATTACACAATGTTTTTAATAAATTTTGAGGAATTTGGAAAATATAAAAGTTATTTAGATTCTGCAATTTCATTACTTTTCATGAGACATTAAATAAATAAATAATAGACAATATTATTAAATATTATTTATGTTTTTTTTTTTTTTGTATTTTTTGGTTTTGTTTTTGGCATTTGCGATCAACCAGCCCATCTCTACAAATCATTTTGGCGATTATCAAAACCCATATCGGTCCACCACTAGTTTATTTCATGTAGAAGGTAAAGTACACAATATTTGAAATTAATTTTGAGGAAATATAATAAATTTAATTTAATTTGGAAATATAAAATTTAATTAGATTCTGCCAATTTATTACTTTTCTTCTGAATATTAAATAAATAAATAAATAAATACTATTATTAAATATTTAAAATATTATTATTTATTTATTTATGTTTTTTTTAATCTATCTGCTATCAACCAGCCAATCTTTAAATATCATTATTGGCATTTACATAACATACATTATTTAGTGACATTATATACAGATATAATGTCAATTTACATAAAAAAAAAAGTTAATAAATAAATAATTGGTAATAATAATAATAATAATAATAATAATAATACAATAATTATCAAAACCTATATCGGTCAACCACTAGTTTCTATCATGTACACAATATTTTAAATTAATTTTGAGAATATATATTAAAATTAATTTAATTTGGAAAATATAAAAGTTATTTAAATTCTGGAATCTTTTCTTCAGACTTTAAATAAAAATATAATGTAATAATAATAATAATAATAATAATAAATATTACGATTAAATATTTTAAATATTATTTTTTAATCATTTATGTATTTCTTGGCATCTGCTATCAACCAGCCCATCTCTAAAAATCATTTTGGCCATTATTAAAACCCATATCGGTTCACTACTAGTTTACATCATGTACAAGGTAATGTACACAATATTTTAAATGAATTTTGAGGAAATATATTAAAATGTATTTAATTTGGAAAATATAAAAAATTATTTAGATTCTGCAATTTCATTACTTTTCTTCGTATAATAAATAAATAAATAAATAATATTATTAAATATTTAAAATATTATTTTTTAATTATTTATGTTTAATAATAAACAGTAATAAACAGTATTATTAAATATTTAAAATGTTTTCATTATTATTTATGTATTTGTTGGCATCTGCTATCAAACAGCCAATCTCTAAATATGCCATTATGATTAAATATTTAAAATATTATTTTTAATTATTTATGTATTTTTTGGCATCTGCTATCAACCAGCCATTCTCTTAATATCATTACAGTCTTTGGCCATTATCAAACCCATATTGGTCAACCACTAGTTTACATAATGTGCATTATTTAATGACATACAGATACAGATGTAATGTCAATAATAATTATGATAATAATAAAATAATTATCGAAAACCATATTGGTCAACCACTTATTTATATCACGAACAAGATCAAGGTTCATCAAGTATTAGTCAGTACAGATGTTTAGGTTTAGAAAGATTTTAGGAAAAAGTTAGATACAAAAGGCACCACAGTTTGTTAGAAATACGAACATGATATCCAAATATCAGGATAAAAATTATCTGAGTTTGAAAACTTTAACACTCACCGTTGTGTGCTCGCTGACTGTTGTCTGTGTCACTGCTGGTTTCGGGCTCTTTGGTGTCAGACGCTGGTGTTTGAGCCCCATTCAGCCCCCCTGGGTCTTTATTGCCCTCTTCCTCTCTGGGCTGTTGCTCTGTGGGCTCCTTGTTATCACCTGTAGCTTCTCGATCTGTCTTTGAATCCTTTTCTTTTCTTGTGTCTTCCTTCCGTTTGTCTTGAGATTTCACACTTGAGTCTGTGTTGATTTTGTCTTCTTTTTTTGCATTATCGCCTTTGCTGTCGCTGCTTTGTGTGTCTGTGTCGGCTTTATTATCTTTCTCCTCGTTCTCTTCTTGTTTGGCCTTCTCTTCCAGATCTAACACACACAAATTCACACAAATCATTACTGTCACTGTGAAAGTGAAGTCATGTTAAGCATGCAGCATTTTTAATGTTTCTGAAAGAAGTTTCTTATGCTTACCAAGGTTATATTTATTTGATTACACATATACATTAAAATAGTTATTTTGTTAAATATTATTACTATTTAACCTGTTTGCTGTTTTAAGTTTTTATCTCATAATTCTGAATCTTTTTCTAGCAACTGCAAGTTTACGTCTCTGACTGTTTTTGTCGAACTGGTACAAACAAACTCACAATTCTGACTTTTGTCTCAGAAATGCATGATATAAACTTCCAATTGTGGGAAAAAAATTTGAATGAGATAAAAACTCTTTTTGCAGTCAAAATTCAAAGTCAAAATTTTCAGTTTATATCTCCCATTTCTTACTTTAATTCTCAGAATTGCAATTTTGTTTCTCAAGTTTACCACACAATTCTAAGAAAAAATGTTTGAACATATATCTTTTAGTTTACATAACTTTTTTTGCTCAGAATTGTGTAATATAAACTCACAGTTGCGAGTTGTAAAGTCAGTATTGCATGATATAAACTTGCAATTGCGAGTAAAAAAAAGTTTATATCACGCAATTTTGAGCAAAAAAGTTTATATCTTGCAATTCAGACTTAATTTCTCAAAATTACAAGTTTTTATCATGCAATTCCACAAAAAAAGTCAGAATTGCGAGACGTAAACTCATAATTGTGACAAAAAAGACCGATTGTGAGATGCAAAATCACAATTGCAAGAAAAAATGATTTGTGACACGTAAACTCATAACTGCGAGATGTAAACTCACAATTGTGAGAAAAAAGTCAGAATTGTGAGATGTAAACTCTCAGTTGTGAGTAAAACGCTGGAACTGTGAGATGTAAACTCTTAATTGTGAAGAAAAAAAGTCCAATTAATGAGATGCAAACTCACAATTGTGAGAAAAAAGTCAGAATTATGAGATGTAAACTCAGTTGTGAGAAAAATGCAGGAACTGTGAGATGTAAACTCTTAATTGTGAAGAAAAAAATGAATTGTGAGATGCAAAATCACATTTGCAATAAAAAAAAGTAATAACTGTGAGATGTAAACTCACAATTGTGAGAAAAAAGTCAGAATTGTGAGATGTAAACTCTCAGTTGTGAGAAAGAAGTCAGAATTATGAGATGTAAACTCAGTTGTGAGAAAAACCCTGGAACTGAGATGTAAACTCTTAATTGTGAAGGAAAAAAGTCCAAATTATGAGATGCAAAATCACAATTGCGAGAAAAATTAGTCATAATTGCGAGATGTAAACTCACAGATTGTGAGATGCAAAATCACAATTGCAATAAAAAATTAATTGTGAGATGTAAACTCATAATTGTGAGAAAGAAGTCAGAATTGTGAGATGTAAACTCTCAGTTGTGAGAAAAACACTGGAACTGTGAGATGTAAACTCTCAATTGTGAAGAAAAAAGTGCAAATTATGACATACAAACTCACAATTGTGAGAAAAAAAGTCAGAATTGCGACATGTAAGGCTATGTTCACACTTGGCGTCTCTTTTTAAACTGCCAGCGTCTGTTTTACATTATAACCCTATGGAGTAAACCGTGTTTTCAAAAAAGTCCTAAGCGTTTTTTTAAACGCCACCGCCGGCATCTTTTTCTGCAGCTCAAAGCATCTTTGGAATCAAGCTTCCATACCTTGGTAACTTAAAGTATTAATTTCTTTGGAAAAAAAAGTCTGTCAGTTTGTGACATTTATTAGATCTTTTGTTCAAGCACTATTTGAAATCACAAGTCAGAGTTCAACAAAATCTGGACATATCCTTGCATGTCCACTCTACTGCCTTTGCACAAGTATGCACAGAAATGAAAGAAACAGCAAGTCTAATGTGACCCCAGCTTAACACCATTGTCAGAAAACATTTCTTAGAAATGATAAAGCATTCCTCTGAGATCTGCTGTCACATTCTAAGTCAACGCACACATGTAGTCAATCGTGATTTAATATTACAACATTCTTTATCTACAACATCTGCGCCAAATGGAGATCTACATTCATGCTGTGAAGATTTGTTTTCGTTTATTTGTTAAGCCTGAGCTCTTAAATCTTTTATTCATATTGAATACATTTATATTTTTTTAGTTTCTGAAGAGATGAGCAGTGCTTGGCCCATACTAAGACATTGTAAATGATTGCAGGGGTATTGCTATATGATTGATAAGGTGTTCTTTGCAGTTGCCACGGCATTGTTTACTGCCCCAAGTCATGAGAACCCTTACTTTCATGATTTTCTGGTCTTTAGATATGGCCTGGATTCATTGTGCAATCAGTGAATCACTATTTGTTGTATCATTTATTTATGCTCAGCTTGTTACAAGCCAGATTTTAATATTTAGTGTTAAGGGTTCGTTTAACTCTCTGGTTGTGTTCGGGTCAAAATGACACGGAGAAGAATTTCTTTTTTCTGAAAATATTAGTTAACGTTATCGCATTGGACTCAAACTTACTGACTTTGTTCACACAGGGTAAAAAGAACTTTTTTTTTCAAATGTTCGTTGTTTTGTGGGTTTTATTTCATCTAGTCACACTTGTAGTGTGGACTCCAAACAACTTCTTATAAATCTCACATTATGCTATATTATCACCAAATATTGGATTCAATCTTTTTATCAACTTGTTTTCTTTCATTTAGGACTGGTTTTGTGTTTCTATTTGCATCTGATTAATCATAGGCCTCATTTTTCTGAGCGTAGGTACCACGTTTTTTGAATGAAAAAATCATTTTTTATGAATAATTTTCTCAATATGAGATAAAAAATGATACAAATTTACACTGTTTATCACACTAATGTACTTTAATGATTAATCAGGAAGTTTGCTTTTAAATTCTTTTATTTTGTACAAAATTGCAAAAAGTCACACTTGTGGTGTTCCCGGTCAAAAATTACCGTAATCCAAACATTTGCCTATAAATCTGTCATTATGCTATATTATCACCAAATATTGGATTCAATCTTTTTGTCAACTTTTTTTCTTTCATTTAGGACTGGTTTTGTGTTTCTATTTGCATCTGAGTAATCATAAGCCTCATTTATCTCGTTTCTTGAGTGAAAAAAAATAATTTTTTATGAATAATTTTCACGAAATGAGATAAAAAATTGTGAAAATTTACACTGTTTATCACACTAATGTACTTTAATGATTAATCAGGAAGTTTGCTTTTAAATTCTTTTATTTTGTACAAAATTGCAAAATGTCACACTTGTGGTGTTCCCGGTCAAAAATGACCGGACTCCAAACAATTGCTTATAAATCTGTCCTTATGCTATTATCACCAAATACTGGATTCAATCTTTTTGTCAACTTGTTTTCTTTCATTCAGGACTAGTTTTGTGTTTCTATTTGCATCTGATTAATCATAAGTCCTATTTATCCGAAAGTAGGCACCTAATTTTTTGAGTGAAAAAATGCAAATAGAAACAAGTTGAAAGAAAACAAGTTGACAAAAAGATTTTTTGACCGGGAACACCACAAGTGTGACTTTTTTTGCAATTTTGTACAAAATAAAAGCATTTAAAAGCAAACTTCCTGATAAAACATTAAAGCACACTAGTGTGAGAAACCATGCAAATTTTTACATTATCTCATATTGTGAAAATTATTCATAAAAATTAATTTTTTTCCACTCAAAAAACGAGATAAATGAGGCCTATGATTAATCAGATGCAAATAGAAACACAAAACCAGTCCTAAATGAAAGAAAACAAGTTGACAAAAAGAATGAATCCAATATTTGGTGATAATATAGCATAATGAGAGATTTATAAGCAATTGATTGGAGTCCAGTCATTTTTGACCGGGAACACAACCAGAGGGTTAAAACCCCAACCCTTAGTATGAGCAACGTTACTAATAATTTAAAGCACATCATCTCGATTTTTATTTAGTGTTTGTGTGTGTGTGCGTTTATACCTTTGGCAGCTTGCGCTTTCCATTTTTCTCTGTTTTTATGCACTTCCTCATTCCAGGTGCTTTTGAAGGTCTTAAAATCAACAGCGTTTACGGAGCAGTTCAGGGAAGTGCCGCCCTCCGAACCGGTGCTTCTCACAGCAGATCGTTTACCGTCCGACGGGATGTTATTCAGACTGCACAAACACACAGATTGAGCATTTATTTAGCTTCAAGTAAATGTTTGTCTTAAGATTATATGGAAGTAGATCACTTTTAAGTGTAATGTCATTAGTCGTCAAGCTGCTGAACGATACCAAGAGTTTCCATGACTAGACACAGGATATTTGATCAATGAATTTCCATGACTTTTCCAGTTGTTAAAGATAATTGGATAAGAATTAAAAAAAAATAATTTAGATTCAGATCAGTTTGCTCTTTACTTATTCAGATTGATTTGTGAACCACCTTAACTGACAAGAACTGACTTGAATGATTTGCTCAGTTTTAATTTACACAAGAGCAATATCTAGTCAATAAATATGTTCAGAGCAGATTTAAAAAAAAAAAAAAAAAGTATTTAATATTTAGCTATTTAAAACTTAGTAAGATTGAGTTAGCCTCTTGTACTCACCAATATTGCATTCATTTGATCAAAATACAGTAAAAAGAATTCTGAAATATTATTAGTATTATATATAAAATAATATATTTTTCAATATATTTTAAAATGTAATTTATTCCTGTGATGCAAAGCTGAATTTTCAGCATCATCCAGTTTTTAGTGTCACAATGTCCTTCAGAAATCATTCTAATATGCTAAATAGTTTATTTAAAGGAAAAGTCCACTTCCAAAACAAAGATTCACATATAATGTACTCACCCCCTTGTCCTCCAAGATGTTCATGTCTTTCTTTCTTCAGTCGTAAAGAAATTATGTTTTTTGAGGTAACTATTTCAGGATTTTTCTCCATATAATGGACTGATATGGTGCCCCGAGTTTGAACTTCCAAAAAGCAGTTCAAATGTGGCTTCAAACGATCCCAAATGCGGTTGTAAACGATCCCAGCCCGAGGAAGAAGGGTCTTATCTAGCGAAACAATCGGCTATTTTCATTAAAAAAATACAATTTAAATACTTTTTATTCTCAAACGCTCGTCTTGCCTTGCTCTCGTTGAACTCTGTGTATTCTGGCTCAAGACAGTTAGGGTATGTCGAAAAACTCCAATCGTATTTTCTTCCTCAACTTAAAAACTCATTTTAAAATCATCCTACATCGCTGCAGAAGTACCGACCCAATCTTTGCAAAGTAAACATGCAAAGAAGATCAAACACCCTTAACATAAAAGGTAAAACAGCGATATAGGATGATTTTGAAGTTGAGGGAGAACATGAGATGGGAGTTTTTCGACATACCCTAACTGTCATGAACCGGAAAAAAAACAGTCCAGGCAAGACAAGACGAGCGCATGACATTAAAAAGTATATAAATTGTATTATTTTTATGAAAATAACCGATCGTTTCGCTAGAAAAGACCCTTCTTTCTCAGCTGGGATCGTTTACAACCAGTATTGGGGAAAGTTACTTTTAAAAGTAATGCATTACAATTTTGCATTACTGCCTGAAAAAGTAACTAGTTACATTACTTAGTTACTTTTTATGGAAAGTAATGCGCTATGTTACTTTTGCGTTACTTTAAATCTGGGCAGGGCTTGCTTCTTTGTTTTTAATATAAAACAATTCTAATGTAAAAGCCCTTTTACACCAAAAGTGAAGTGAATTCACCTCAGGCTGAAAGAAAAGTACATTTTATGCAGGAGATCACTCTTCAGCTATAAAAAAAAAAGAAAAAAAAGCACAAATGTTTATCTAAAGTAATTTTTGCTTGTTAGTATGGTTGAATTGCATCATCGAAGGTCAGCATCAAAGACACTGGTTAATAAAATGGGATTAAATACATAAAGGATATTTGTTTTATTTAACATATTTAATTATTGCAGGGTTGCGTCATATTCTTATTTTGCATTTCACTGTTTTTATTCATTTTAAGAAATACTGAATCTGTTTTTTGTGAGTGAGATGAATTAATACATGTTCACATTTAGTCTAGAATACAGTAACATCATGTTTACTCCCAATTCCCGACAGGAGACTTGTCAATCAATAAATGGGGAAAAAAGTAACTGGCGCTACCTCTTTGAAAAAGTAACTCAGATATTTTCTTAGAAATTCAAAAGTAATGCGTTACTTTACTTTACTTACTTGCGTTACCCCCAACACTGTTTACAAACGCATTTGTGATCGTTTGAAGCCGCATTTAAAATGCATTTTGGAAATTCAAAATCGGAGCACCATATCAGTACATTAAATGGAGAAAAATGCTGAAATGTTTTCCTCAAAAAATTTCTTGGATGACAAGAGGGTGAGTACATTATATGTGAATCTTTGTTTTGGAAGTGGACCTCTCCTTTAAAATAATCTTAGTGACCCCAAACTTATAAAGAGGTCAGTTCTTTGGACATGGAGCTTTAACAGTTAATTTGTCCAAACCTGGACCGTCTGAATCCAGCCAGGCCGGAGGGTGAGGCTTCTTCGATCAGCGGAGTCACGATTTTCTCGATCATGTCTGTCAGCACAGTGAAGGTGGGCTCCACGATGAAATCAATGAAACCTGTTAAGGAAGTGAAATGAGCATCATAATACACAGACGAGGGTATAACATATCCTATTGATTCACTCACCGATCTGAGACTGGGCCACCATGGTAGACTTGCGATCACATAAAGGAGAGAAAGGAAGTCCAAGCTCTGCCTCCTTATCGCCCTATAACAAAAAGTAGAAGAGTGCCGGCACCAATTAGCATCTTTTTCTGCAAAGATTTCGGATTATTAAAGGGGTCATATCATAGATCATTCCCTGGTGTTTTTTTTTTTTTTTTTAACAAGAAACCAATTTTTTTCATGACCATTTTATTAAACAGGCTTTTTTGTTGCTGTGTCTTAGAGACGTCTATGTAAATATAGATGTCCATGTAGAAAGTCATTTTTTTCCCCTCCAAGTTTTTCCCCTTATAGCATTCTTTGTTGGAAATGACTGACTCAAATTACATTTTTAACATTTCTAGAATAAACTTGCTTATTTTGACTTGCTAAAACCAATTTCATAAACTAGCACCATATGTATCCTAATAATGCACAATTAAATAATGCTTTCATTTTTTTTTTTTTTGTGCATAATTTGTCAAGATTACAGCTTACTTGGAAATGACACACAACAAAAACATTCTGCTCACAAGTAATATTTACTTATTTCTCATATTTTTTTTTACTAACACGGTTGTCTTGTTAGTACATTTACATTTGCAAACCAATGCAAAGCAATAAAAAAGCTTATATATTTATTATTTTGCATTTTCATAGTACTTTTTAAGACAATTACGTGCATTTTCTTACATTTATATTACATTAATGCAATAAATAAATCAATACACTACCAGTCAAATGTTTTTAATGTTTTTTTGTTTTTTTTAAAGATGTCTCTTCTGCTCACCAAAGTACAGCAAAAACAGTAAAATTTTGAAATATTTATACTATTTAACATAGTATAAATTTTTTATTTGAATATATTTTAGAATGTTATTTATTTCTGTGATTTCAAAGCTGAATTTTTAGCATCATTACTCCAGTCACATGATCCTACAGAAATCATTCTAATATTCTGATTTGCTGCTCAAAAACATTTATTATTATTATATTGAAAACAGCTGAGTAGAATTTTTCAGGTTTCTTTGATGAATAGAAAGTTCAAAAGAATGATTTCTGAAGGATCATGTGACACTGAAGACTGGAGGAATAAATTACATTTTAAAATATATTCAAATAAAATTTTATTAATAGTAAAAATATTTCACAACATTACTGCTTTCGCTGCATTTTGGATAAAAAAAATGCGATGAGCAGAAAGGATTTTTTTTTTTTTTTTTTTTTAAAAAACAAACATTAAAAATCTTACTGTTTAAAAACTTTTGCCTGGTAGTGTAAAACAAAAAAAAATTCATTCTGATAGTTTCTAAAATAATTTAATTTGTTATTATATTTACAGTTATTTATATTTTATATTTGCTATAATATTTATTTTTGTTAAATATTTTGATAACACTTTATAATATGGTTCTATTTGTCAACATTAGTTAACTAAATTAGTTAAAATTCAGTTGTTAATTTTAATGTTAACTGCAACATTTTGTAACATCAAACATCAAAAGTTTTATTTTTTCATCTTATTTAATGCACCAGAGATTACACGATCTACAACAGTATACTGTCTTTTTTAATAAATCACAAAATCTAATATTTTATGATATGACCTCTTTAGTTAGTAACTGTCCAATCCGGACAAAAAATAAATATATGTTACCCTGGACCACAAAACCAGTCATAAGGGTCAATTTTTTGAAATTGAGATTCATACATCACCTAAAAGCAGAATAAATAAGCTTTCCATTGATGTATGGTTTGTTAGGATAGGACAATATTTGACCGAGAAAAATTACGTTTTGATATATTTACAGTATGAATTTTACTAAATATCTTCATGGAACATGATCTTAATTGCCTAATGATTTTTGGCATAAAAGAAAAATCAATATGTTTGACCCATACAATGTATTTTTGGCTATAGCTACTAATATACCCCAGCGACTTAAGACTGGTTTTATAGTCCAGGGTCACATATAAAGATTTAGGTTGTAGGTTTCAGTTAATTTCATGCTGGATTCTCATTATTTCTCTCCATCTGTTCATAGCAGTTCATTTGCAAACATAATAGGTAATAGTGAAAAACAATAGCTGTAATTATCTATACCACAATTGTCTTTTGGCTCGAATAATACAGCTATGACCTCTAAACAACACAAACTCTTCTATAAATTGCATTCCACATTTTTTCTGAAGGCACTTTTCAGAGTCACCATCAAATTCCTGAGTAACGCCGAGCTATATTTCATTCCTGACCCTGAAATTGCAATTATAATTTCTGGGGGTGATTTACCTGCGATGAACTGTTCGTTTATTAGCTTTAACATGTCAATAAATCAAAGATTTAATTTCACTCTTGTAGGAACACCAAGATGGGGCCAGTGTGATATCACATCAGACAATGGGAAGTTAATTTGGTTTGCCACTATGAAAAGATACTCATCTCTTAAAAACACTGTGTTTGGATCAGAATTAGATCCGTTTTCATTTAGCAAGGAAATTGAGCTGTCCTTCATTATTTATTCAATCACACAAGAAAGAAAAGATCCTGGAAAGCAATTCTGAATAACTTTCCACATCACAGAGATGCAAAAGCTGATGGAATAAAGTTTAAGCAGCAGAGATTCAAACGTTGACGTTCGAATACGGGAAATGGATGTTTAGAGGAGATTAATGGGATTTTTACAGTGGACGTTACAGGCTTGGAATGCTAAATAAGATTAAGACTCAATTCCAGATTAGATCAGAGTGCTGATGACCACCGAATGGGAATATGGACGATGAATTGAGAGCGAGAGAGAGAGAGGGAAAAACGCTCACTATGATTGAAGAACCATAAAAATGTCTACAGGACACTGCTCTCAGCTTCAGACGGCGCACCCACAGGCCATTCATGTCCTGCCTGATGCATATTGCCCACAAAAATAGCAGGAGCTTTCTCAAAACCTTAATCTGTGGTCTGATTGTGAACACAATTTCCGGTAGTCGGGGTGCTCTGGGTTTTTATAGGCCCATTGGGAAACAGAGTTGTGTTTACAAGGTATTGAGCTGCTGCAATGAGCAGCACGTCCTAGAAAGAGCAAGGATGCATTTGCAAGGTTTTCGGTGAATGAAATTCAAATCGTAGATTTGTTTTGAGGCGCTTGATTGGTAGCTAGTACATTTTTTAGCTAGTATTTTGTTTACATAAATTTACTGTAGTCTATGTATAAAAAGTATCTAAAAGTATTCTATGCAGAAAAAATATATAGTATTAACATAATAAGAAAATATTTTTTTGATAATATTTTACATTTTATTTTTTTATTTTTTTTATTTTATTTTACATATATATATATATAATTTTGCATTTTACACATTATATTTAATTTACTTTATAATATGAATATTAATACATTTTAATATAATATTTCATATATTTATGAAATATATATTTATATAATTTTATAATCTTAGAACATTTATTTTAAATATTACGATTGTTTCTATTAAAATTTTTAAATCAAATCTGAAAGGAAAAAAATAAGATATCACAATTTTCATATGGAAATAGAAGTCTGTTTTCTATTGTCTAAGTATAAATTATTCAGCATTTATTCTATAGCTTTATACATCTAAAAGTATTCTATTAGAGGGTGGAAAAAATATACAGTATCAAGGTAATAAAAAGTACATTTTTTCTGATAATATTTTACATATTTTACACATTATATTTAATATATTTATAACACTAATATTAATAACTTTTAATACATTTAATATATATGAATTATATATTAATACACATTATATTATTTAATATATTTTATAAAACTAAGAATAAATAAATATATAAATGCAATAAATAAATCAAATAATAAAAGAATAAATTATTTTTAAAGTTTATAAACAATAATTTATAAAAATGTAATAATTTATAAAAACTCCTTTAAAAAATTATTAATTTTGTTATTGCTTATAATTAAAATAAACATGCATTACATTAAGTACAACAAATACTACCATATGAATAAATATTTTACAGTATAGTTTAAATAATCTTTATATTTATTTATTTTTTATTTTTGTTAAATATTTTGGTAACACTTTACAACAAAGGTCAATTTGTTAACATTAGTTAACTAAATTAGTTAAAACAAACTAACAACGGAAATACTTCTAAAGCATTTCTTAATCTTAATGTTCCATTATTTCATTTTTTTATTGTTTCTTATTAAAATATACACGCATTACATGAAGTACAACAAATACTACCATATGAATAAATATTTTACAGCATAGTTTAAATAATCTTTATATTTATTTTTTTATTTTTGTTAAATATTTTAGTAACACTTTACAAAAAGGTTCAATTTGTTAACATCAATTAACTAAATTAGTTAACATAAACTAAAAATACTTCAAAAGTATTTATTAATCAATGTTGAATTGTTTTATTTGTTATTGTTTATTATTAAAATAAACATATATAATGAAGTACAACAAATACTACCATATATTTTACAGTACAGTTTAAACAATCTAAATAACCTTTATTATAAAATAAAATCTATTATATAAATAACCTATAATCCTTATTTTATGTTTTCAACAAACAATTAATAATATGAAATTCTTAATTTAAAAAAATGATCACAATTTTTGATTTTTTTTGTTTTCTTCAGGCAAAATACAGAATTTCTTCTCTTTTTTTTTTACCTTATAAAATATATAAAGCATGACCCAAAATAAGCTTTGATAAGATTTATATGCCATATCTAAAAGCTGATACTCAAAAGTATATTCAAAAGTAAACACTGACCTGTCTGAAGAACTCCTCCAGCAGTGAGGTGGTCCAGCGGTGGTGCATGTTCCAGTTTTTGGCGGGGTGGCTGATGTCAGCGGTGTGCAGTAACAGGGATAAGGCCTTGGGTTTATCAATCCTGCAGAGGACAGAGATGTTCAGCCCCTCAGAGCTGTTATAATCACTCTGTCCAACCTCTCATTATGTGGATATGAATATCTGTAGATGCAGAAATGTTTTTGCGTGAACAGTGTGTGATTAGCTAAAGCCCCTCCTGCTCGTTACCCTGATGTGTGCGACCGCACTTACGCTTCTGGCTGCTGGAGGAAGTTCTTCATGGCTTTAATCTGCTGGAAGTGACAGGACATGTCAGTGGCCAGGACCATCTCGACCACCAGGGCACGCAATTCTCTGAGAGAAAGAGATGTTTTTCGAGCTGTCTTCTTATCAAAAATAAATAAATACATACATACATAGAAATATGTACACTTCATTTTTACCTCCAGTCATCTTTCGACAAATTGTAGAGGATGTTCATTTCATCATCTTCGTGCAGGAGGCGATATGCAGCGCTAACGTGGTGGTTTTCCTGCACAGCACGGTCATTATATAGTATGGCTGAGTCGGATCTGTAAAACGCACATTACTTCTGTTAAAGGCCATTGATGTATAGTTCACCGAGTTGAATGATAATGGTGTTCAATTGCAATAATACCTGGTTTGTATGTGGAAGTTGTTGGTGGTGCCGGTATGCTCGTAATCGTGCACAGCAGCGGCAAACAGCATAGCGAAGATCTCTAACTCGGTTAACCAGTGCTGGAAGAAGAGAGATGACATGAGAAATGCCGTAGAAATGAGAACAATAATGAAATTTACGCAGAAGTGCGCAGAAGTCTTGATTTGATTCCGATTCTTTTACTTATATATAACTGGCTCAAAAAGAGTCATTCATCCAGAAATAGAACTATACTAGTTGCACTGCATGTTTTTGATTCATTAAAAAGAACCAACTCAAAAGAGTCATTAATTCGGGAAACAGAATACACTGGTCACCCAGTATATATCTGATTCACTATAAAGTACCGACTCATAAGAGTCATTCATTCAGAAATCAGACTACACTGGTCGCCTTACATATTTCTGATTCGCTAAAATAAACTGACTCATAAGAGCCGTTCATTTAAAAATCAGACTACAGTGGTCACACAGTATATATTTGATTCACCAAAAAGAGCTGGCTCAAAAGAGTCATTTGTTCAAAAATCAGACTACAATGGTCACCTTATATATTTCTGATTCATTAAAAACAACCAGCTCAAAAGACCCATTTTGTTAAGGAATCAGAATAAACTGATCGCCCAGTACATATTTGATTCACTAAAAAGAACTGACTCATAAGAGTCATTTGTTCAAAAATCAGACTACAATGGTCACCTTATATATTTCTGATTCACTAAAAACAACCAGCTCAAAAGACTCATTTTGTTAAGGAATCAGAATAAACTGGTCGCCCAGTACATATTTGATTCACTAAAAAGAAACGACTCAGAGTCGTTTATCCAAAAAATCAGATTCACCAAAAACAACCAGATTAAATGACTCATTCGTTCAGGCATCAGACTAAATTGGTCGCCTAGTATATATTTGATTCACTAAAAATAACTGACTCATATGAGTCGTTCGACCAAAAATCAGGCTACTCTGGTCACCTTATATATTTCTGATTCACTAAAAACAACCAGCTCAAAAAGACTAATTTTGTTAAGGAATCAGAATAAACTGGTCGCCCAGTACATATTTGATTCACTAAAGAGAAAAGATCGGATTCACCAAAAAGAACCAGATCAAATGACTCAATCGTTCAGGCATCAGACTAAACTGGTCGCCTAGTATATATTTGATTCACTAAAAATAACCGACTCATAAGAGTCGTTCGTCCAAAAATCTGACTACTCTGGTCACCTTATATATTTCTGATTCACTAAAAAGAACTGACTCATAAGAGTCATTTGTTTAAAAATCAGACTACAATGGTCACCTTATATATTTCTGATTCACTAAAAACAACCAGCTCAAAAGACCCATTTTGTTAAGGAATCAGAATAAACTGGTCGCCCAGTACATATTTGATTCACTAAAAAGAACCGACTCATAAGAGTCGTTCGTCCAAAAGATCAGATTCACCAAAAAGAACCAGATCAAATGACTCATTCATTCAGGCATCAGACTAAACTGGTCACCTAGTATATACTTGATTCACTAAAAAGAACTGACTTATAAGAGTCATTCGTTCAAAAATCAGATTACCAAAAAGAACCAGATCAAAAGACTCATTCGTGTCGGCGCCGATAGCCTCGTGGGCAGTGCGTCAACATGCAGTGCCGTTGCGCTTCGGGCATCCTGCGTTCAAGTCCCGGCTCGTGGACCTTTCCCGATCCCGTCCCCCCTCTCTCTCCCATTTCATTTCCTGTCTCACCACTGTCCTATCAATACAAGGCAAAAACGCCAAAAATAAATCTTTAAAAATAATAGAGATTTATTCGTTTAGGCATCAGATTAAACTGGTCGCCTAGTATATATTTGATTCACTAAAAAGAATCGACTCACAAGAGCCGTTCGTCCAAAAATTTGACTACTCTGGTCACCTTATATATTTCTGATTCACTAAAAAGAACCAGTTTAAAAGATTCATTCATTCAGGAATCAGACTACACTGGTCACCCAGTGTATATCTGATTTACTAAAAAAGCTTGACACTGGTCGCCTTATACATTTCTGTTTCACCTAAAATGATCATCTTACAGGAGTCATTCATTCAGGAATCAGACTTAACAGGTCTTCTGTATATTTCTGATTCACTAAAAATAAACCAGTTCAAAAGATTCATTTGTGCATGAATTAGACTACACTGGCTGTGTATGTTTGTTTTACCATGCAGACTGTGAGGAAAACAAAAAACCAACAGATGGGAATTTCATGTTCATTGAAAAACACTTCCTTATCAGACAATTTAAAGCCCCATTACGCATTCTTTAATAAATAATATCGTTCTGCTAAACTGAAGATAAGCATGAAGGAAATGAAATTATATTAGTTCATTATTCTTCAGCACATTCATTCTTTTGTGCATAATATTATCTTATATTAACACTAAATCACCAAAGTGGCAGAATGACAAAAAGAAATCATCAGCGGAGTAAATGCTAGGGGCAAATAATTTGTCAGAACGCCAGTGTGATGTCCACACATCACAGAGAGGTTAATGAGCCCACGGCTGGAGTGACAGGAGCGTGTTTTGAGGCGTCGAGGGAGATTAACTTCATATTGATTGGTATACGGGCAGCATCGTGAAGCGAGAGCAGACCGTTGCACCTACTTCCATTCTAAGGGCCCCAACCTCAATAAATAGCTCAAGAGCAGTGTCAGACTTAATAAAACATACTTCACCGGCTCGGTTCAGTAGAAATAACAACAATAAACAACCGAGGGGTCTCGATGTACATGATTATTTTACCCAAGCACACATAAACATGCACAGATCCCCAAAGGCGATATGATTTTTTGCGAAGGAGGTTTCGGGTGGCGTGACTTTACACTTACAACCATGCCGGTCTTGAGCAGGAGGTAATGCACTGTCTGGGTGACGTCTGCAGCGTGGATTAGGTTGTGGTAAGGGTTTCTATGTTTGCTGTAGCCCACCTCCAAGGCCTCCACAAAAGACACCAGAGCAGAAACAGGAATCTGTGGAGATGCCCAAAAAGGTCAACACAGTGTCAAACAGCCATTTGAAGATGATCCTCTGGATTTTGCTATCGAATGACATTATGATGGATAGTTGAGTCCAAACACATAGTAAATGAAATTACGTAAGTGTAGGTTTCATAAAACTGAAATAATAATAAAATAAATTTAAAACTGACCAAACGTGCTGTGTTTCGTTCTGCTTTACATTTACATTTCTCATTATGTTCTCAGATCCACAGATATTTTACTGAGGAAATGACTGGGAGATAATGTTGAAAATTTTGTACTTTCAGTCTTCTAATAAAAATGAAAGAGTATGGAAGCCAATTTTCACCACTGAATAAAAATTTTTAAAAAAGGTAATTACGACTCTCTCAATTCTGACAAATTTTTCTCAGAATTATGTGGTACAAACTCTCAATTCTGACTTTTCTCAGAATTATAAAATAAACTCACAATTCTGAGAACGCATCAATCTTTTTTCTCCTCAGAATTGGATTTTATAACTCACGCTTGCAAGTTTATATCTCACAATTCTGACTTTTTTTCTTGCAATTCTGACTTTCTCAGAATTGTGAGATATAAACTCATATCTCAGAATAGCAAGTTATAAAGGATATCTCACAATTCTTACTTTTATTTGCAAATGTGAGCTTGTATCTCACAATTCTGACTTTTTCACACAATTGTGAATTTTTAGTCAGAATTGCAAAAAAAAAAAAAAAAAAAAAAAAAAATAATAATAATTTTGAATTGTGATATAAATTTGCAATTGCGTGAAAAAAATGGCCAGATTCAAACTCGCACTTGCAAGAAAAAACTCAAAACTGCGAGTTTGTATCCCGCAATTCTGGCTTTATATTTTGCTAGTCAGACTTTATAACTCGCAATTGTGAGTATATATCTTGCAATTCTGAGAAAAAAAAGTCAGAACTGTGAGAAACAAACTCAAATTTGCAAGTAAAAAATCAGAATTGCGAGTTTATATCTCATAACTCTGAGAAAAAAAAGAGTCAGAATTGCGAGACAAACTCGCATTTGCAAGAAAACAGGCAGAATTGCGAGTTTATATCTTGCTTTTCTGACATTATAACACAATTGTGAGTGTATATCTTGCAATTCTGAGAAAAAAGTCAGAACTGTGAGATACAAACTCGCATTTGCAAGAAAAAAGTCAAAATTGAGTGTATATATCTCAATTCTAAGAAAAAAGTCAGAATTGCGAGATACAAACTCGTATTTGCAAGAAAAAAAGTCAGAATTCTAGCTTTTCTGACTTTTTAACTCCCAATTGTGAGTGTATATCTTGCAATTCTGAGAAAAAAAGTCAGAACTGTGAGATACAAACTCAAATTTGCAAGTAAAAAATCAGAACTCACAATTCTGAGAAAAAAAGTCAGAATTGCGAGACACAAACTCGCATTTGCAAGAAAACAGTCAGAATTGCGAGTTTATATCTCAATTCTGAGAAAAAAAAGTCAGAATTGCGAGATACAAACTCATATTTGCAAGAAAAAAGTCAGAATTGCGAGTTTATATCTCGCTTTTCTGACTTTATAACTCACAATTGTGTGTATATCTTGCAATTCTGAGAAAAAAAGTCAGAACTGTGAGATACAAACTCAAATTTGCAAGTAAAAAATCTGAATTTCTAGTTTATATCTCACAATTCAGAGAAAAAAAAGTTAGAATTGCGAGACACAAACCCGCATTTGCAAGAAAACAGTCAGAATTGTGAGTTCATATCTCACAACTCTAAGAAAAAAAAGTCTGAATTGCGAGATACAAACTCACATTTGCAAAAAAGTCAGAACTGTGAGATACAAACTTGCGTTTGCAAGAAAAAAGTCAAAATTGAGAGTGTATATATCTTACAATTCTAAGAAAAAGTCAGAATTGCGAGATAAAAACTCGTATTTGCGAGAAAAGAGTCAGAATTGCGAGTTTATATCTCGCAATTCTGAGAAAAAAGTCAGAACTGCGAGAAAAAGTCAGAATTGCGAGATACAAACAAAAATTTCTAGAAAAGTCAGAATTGTGAGATTCAAACTCGCATTTGCAAAAAAGTCAGAATTGCAAGTTTATATCTCACAATTCTGACTTTATAACTAGCTATTCTGACTTTATATCTCGCAATTGTAAATTTATATATGAATCAGAATTGTGAGATACAAACGTACAATTGCAAAAAAATTCTGACTTTATAACTCACAATTGTGAGTTTATATCTCGCAATTCTGAGAAAAAGTCAGAATTGTGAGATAAAAAAGTCACAATTACCTTATTTTATTTTTTTTTATTCAGTGGCGGAAACAGACTTCCATTAAAAAGAGAGAGCATCTTACCTTAAAGCGATTGATTAAATCATATCTGGTGAGAAGTTCATAAAAAATAAATTTCAGTGCATGATCTCCGCTGGCATCATTCAGTGTGAAGACGTCAAACGACCACGTGTCCACATGCTAGAACAACAACAAAAAAGACATCTTTTATTATCAATACAGTTATCAACTATATTACCATTTAAAAAGTTTCGGGTTAGTAAAGTCTCTAATGCTCAGTTTTAATGCTGAATGCCAAATTGCTGAATTTCTTCAACCAATATTATAGTCAAATACTAATACTGTCAAACATTTAAGTTTAAATGAACAGTTTTCTATTTGAATATAATATAAAATTTACTTTATTCCTGTGATGGGAAAGTTGAACAGCATTTATTTGAAACAGAAATATTCTGTAATATTATAAATGTCTTTAATATAATTTTTGATAAATTGAATGTGTTTTTGCTTAATAGAAGTGTTAATTTCATTCAAGAAAAACAGTAATTCCCGACTCCACTTTTGAATAGTAATATATTATATAGCAGTATATATGTAGCAGTGGATAACTTTTCGTAGCTTCCTATAGAAAAGAAACATCACAAATAAGATCTCTTTGCATCTTCAGAGCTGTGAAAGAGCAACTGAGACTTTATTTTATGATGCCTATAAATGTGATAAGATGTTCAGAGTCCCGGAGCCTCGCAAATTGCTGGTTTTACATAATGTAGTAATACCAGCCTCATTTCTTTTTTTATAACGTATAAATTACTTTCACCTCCCTTATAAACAGGGTCTGTGATGAACGAAGTGTGATTCTATCATCGCACACTTCAATCCTGAGTCATGAAATGAACATCGGTAATAATACAGGAGATTCGGTCTACGTTATGGCCGCCTGCGGTTTATGCGGCCTGTATTTTTTCTCTCTCTCCTCCATCCACTTTCAGTTTGACCCTCTGTTATTTCATCTCATCATTTTCAAAGAAAGTTCTGTGTAGGTTTGATTAGTTGGTTGCAATGAACATTTGCAAAATGCTGCATTAAATATTCACATCCTCAGATTGGAATATTTGTCCTGCACTCCGTCTCAGTCACGGCTCAGAGCTTTCAATAGCTTAAGGCTGTATGTGGAGATATATATGCAGATTCACTGACTGCTGTGAAATCAAAAGGACGAAATCCTGCTGCAAAGCCATCAGGACATCCAGTGCAAACCTGCTGCTTCGTTTATAAAACACTCTTACAATCAGATTTGTTCCTAGGCTAAAATTAAAGCATAAACTCACATGAAAATTTTTCTTATGACTTTAAGTGAAGAAAGTGCAAACATTCATTTATGAGGTTAGTAACATATTATATTAACACTGACATCAAGTTGGCTTGAGAAAGCCAACTTACTGATCTACTATTTAAGATTTTTATTATTCTTCTTCTGAGCCAAATTTCGGTATTTATCTCCTCCTAGAGCTTTCAAGCTAGAACCACCAAACTCGGCCCAAACCTTCAGACTGGTCTGACTCGGTGTGCTGTATCTTTTCAGACTGATCCGGCTTACAGTTTTCATAAACCAGACTACCAAAACCACCAAAAATCCCAGAGACTTACATTGACGGAATGTTCAAATGAGCCAACACTCTTCAAACTCCAACTGACAAAATTCAAATCTAAACTCCCAGAATTCCTTGAGGCTTCCCTTCTATGTACTATTCTAATCCATTTAGGGTGTTTTCACACCTGCCTCATTTAGTTCGTTTGAATCGCACTAGAGTTCATTTTCCCTCTTGGTGCGGTTCGTTTGGGCAGGTGTGAATGTAGCAATCGCACTTGAGTGCGCACCAAAAGTGGACCAAAAAAGCGTACCGAGACCTCCTTGAAGAAGACGCTTTCAAACGAACACTGGAGCAGTTCGTTTGTGGTGAGAACATGCACCTTTTTGGACTAATCCAGCTGCTGTAATCAGCAGCGCTGTGCATTATGTGATGAGGACAAGTATTTGTTGACAGTTAGCTCTTTAGCAACATAGCCCCATGACAGCTCGCTGACAAACTTGGAGTTGTGAGAAGGTGCAGAGCCTCATAGAAATTACAATCATAGAAATTACAGGGATACAATCAGCCAGCACAGTCGTCCCTCCATACTAAATAGCGGCGTTTTGTCTGCCGGCTTTTTCTCCTCTCTTTGTTTACTTTCGGAAGTTCCATTGGAATTTAACGCTAATTCTGACCAATCGAAAAGCAGTTTAGGAAATACGTTCAATGACACATCTGGCCAACGAGTGATGTGGATGTTGTCACATGACTGCATTTTGGTTCGTTTCAACTGGTTCGGACCAGAGCAATCAGTGTGGTGTGAAAAGGACCCAAAACGGGAGAAAAATGCTACAGTGTATCATTTGTTGCCCTTAGTCCGGACCAAATGAACCAAACCACAGATGTGAAAGCACCCTTAGACTCATTTAAACTTCCACTCTAACATTTCTAATATTTTTAATCTATCTAAATCATGCTAGCAACATGCTAGTAACATGCTAATCATGCTACAAACATACTAGTGACTTGCTAATCATGTTAACAACATGCTAACCATGCTAACAACATGCTAGTAACTTGTTAATCATGCTAACAAAATGCTAGTGACATGCCAATCATGTTAGAAACATGGTAACATGATGTTATTAATATGCTAATCATGCTAACAGCATGCTAATAGCTTGCTAATCATGTTAACAACATGCTAGTAACTTGCTAGTCATGCTAGCAACGTGCTAGTTACATGCTAATCATACTGGAAACATGTTAGCAACATGCTAGTAACATGCTAATCATGCTAGCAACATGCTAGTAATTTGCTAATCATGCTAACAGCATGCTAATAACATGCTAATTGTGTTAGCAACATGCTAATCATGCTATCAACATGCTAGTAACTTGCTAATCATGCTAACAACATCCTAGTAACTTGCTAGTCATGTTAGCAACGTGCTAGTTACATGCTAATCATACTGGAAACATGTTAACAACATGCTAGTAACATGCTAATCATGCTAGCAACATGCTAGTAACTTGCTAATCATGCTAGCAGCATGCTAATAACATGCTAATTGTGTTAGCAACATGCTAATCATGCTATCAACATGCTAGTAACTTGCTAATCATGCTAACAACATGCTAGTAACATGCTAGTTACATGCTAATCATACTAGAAACATGCTAACAAAATGCTAGTAACAAAGTAGTAAATGCTAATCATGCTAGCAACATGCTAGTAACTTGCTAATGATGCTAGCAGCATGCTAATCATGTTAGAAATACGCTAACAACATGCTAGTAACATGCTAATCGTGCCAGAAAAATGTTAACAACAAGCTAGTAACATGTTAGTCATGCACAAAACATGCTATCAACATGCTAATCAGGCTAGAAACATGCTAGTAACTTGCTAATCATGCTAACAACATTCTAGTAACTTGCAAATTATGCTAACAACATGATAATTATGCTAACAACATTGTAATCATCCTATAAAAATACAAGCAACAAGCTAATCATGCTAAAACATGTTAACAACATGTTAAATCATGTAAGCAATGTGTTAAATCATGCTAGCTACCTTCATACTTTTACAACTGCTTCAAACTTTGAGGTTAGGCTTTCTCAAGCCAACTTACAGTTTGTTCTCAAACTTTACTCATCTAGTTATTTATTTAATCTTTTTTTTCTTTCTTTCTTTTTAACAGTAGATTGTTGTTTAAAAGCAAGATTTATTCTCAAGAAGTTATTTTTATATAGTAAGGAGGACAATGTTTTAATGTTTAATGTTTTTAATGTTTAATGTTTTTTTTTTATTTCAAATAAAAGCTGTTTTTGAGCAGTAAATAACCATATTAGAATGATTTCTGAAGGATCACATGACACTGAAGACGGGAGTAATGATGCTGAAAATTCAGCTTTGATCACAGAAATAAATTACATTTTAAAACATAATAAATAGAAAACAGCTATTTTAAACCGTAATAATATTTCTGTATTTTTGATCACATGAACACCTTTACACACCTTTATAAATGGGGCCTGGACATGCATGAGGTCTTGTGAGGATTAAAAACTCGTTATATATAACACAACCCTCATTAGTTTCAGCTTATCAACCTCGCTTTCTATTAAGATTAGCTGGACTGAGCCAGCAAATTACTGCTATTGTTTGAAAGGAACATCTGTTTTAGTATTCTGTGACTTATCCTTCTCACTAAGTAGACACTTCATACATTTACCTGCGTATAAAGCAATGAGAAGCAAATTGACTCAGTCAAGGGCACAGGAGTTATAAGGGACTGCAGGAGATCTCTATTCCATTTCCAAAGTTTGAACCTTCGCCCTTTGTGATACCAGCCTTGAGGCTTAACCACTAGGACGCCACATTGACTTTCAGGCACACATCAGAAAAAAAGGTTTGTGCTCTGTTGCATGTAGAATTTAAATGGGTTTCGGTGTTTACAAATACTGTATGTTCAAAAACCCTAGCTTACAGTCACATTTGCTCATTTGACACAGTAAAAGGGTTAGTAAGAATGGTATATGATTTGATATTCAAAACACAGCCTTACAAGAATATCTTTTAGTGCACATGGCTAGAATTTTAGAAATACAATGGGTAGCAGAACAAAAGAATATTTTAAGAGATTGTAGACTTATGACTGAAATGACAAAAGGGAGTAACTCTAAGGCGTCCTGCCACAAATTGTTGAAATCAAAAATGAATGAGAGGCTGATAGGAGAACAGATGCGGCTGATAACAGCTCTGAAATGGCATTTGTGATCGAATCACAGCAGATAGCTGAGTGTATAATTTTGACTATAATTTCATGTGGAGAAAAGGATTAAAATCAGCATATTTAGCATTTGCCTAATGCACCAGCATTCAAAAGTTTTCAGGTTGGCAAGTTTTTTTTTTTTTTTTTTTTGAAGTCTCAAGCTCATCAAAAACAGCAATTTTGTAAAAAAAGTATTACAATTTAAAAAAAACTGCTTCTATTTGAATATATTTTAAACTATAATTTATTTCTGTGATGCAAAGCATCAGCAATTTTCAGCATCATTACTCAAATCTTTAATCACATGATCCTTCAGAAATCATTCTGATATGCTGATTTGATGCTCAAGAAACATTTATTATTAATATCAGCATTGAAAAATGTTGCGCTGCTTAATATTGCTGTGGAAACTACAATACATTCCTTTTTTGAGGATCCTCTGGTGAATAGAACGTTCACGAGAACAGCATTTAATTATTTTGTGACATTACAAATCTCATCAGTGTCAGTTAATGAGTCTTTGTTCAACAAAAATATTAATTTCTTTTAACTTGGTTCTTTTTTACTGACCCTATACACATCAGTGTATAATTCTGACACTTTCCACAGCCATTTAAATAAATACGTGTGTGATTTTTGTGTTAAAAAGAAAATGGTTATACCTTACAATAAAGTGTCATGTGTTAACATTAGCTACAGTATTAACAAACATGAACAAACAATTCAAGGGATTTAGGCACATATGAAAAAGACATTATTTAGTTAGCCTGTAACCACCTAAATTATTGATTTAAAAAAGCATTCTTTAATAATTTACCATAGAAATATTAGTTTTTTAACGTTTATGACTGTTATAGCGCCAGCTGTCCGATCTCCTTAAAGGAGACTTTTAGCATAGTTTAGCATAGATCATGGAATCCGATTAGACTCTTAGCATCTCGCTCAAAAATGATCAAAGTTTCAGTATTTTTCCTATTTAAAACTTGACTCTTCTGTAGTTACATTGTGTACAAAGACGGACAAAAAATTAAAAGTTGCGATTTTCTAGGTCGATATGGCTAGGAACTACACTCGTCATTATATATGGTCATTTTTGAGCGAGATGCTATCGGTCTAATCAGATTCAATGATCTATGCTAAGCTATGCTAAAAATGCTACCGCCAGACCCGGAGATCAGCTGAATGGATTCGAAAATGGTAAAACTCAAGGTAGGAAAGTTGGACAATGAGCCTATTTTCCAAAAAAGTGGAGTGTTCCTTTAAAACTGCATGCTTGTTTAGAATCACCTGTCGCATGTGCTCACCAGGTTTTGTGAAGTTTTGAGTTTTCCTTTATGCTTTATAGGATTTTGGGTGGATTTGGACAGGCCCCTTTTTCTAAATGACCCCATTATAGCTTCCAAAAGGGTAAATTTTGACATTTTTTGATAATTATTGGACTAGAGAGTCCAGAGAGTTGTGTTTTTTTCCAGATTGAGAGAAAAAGCTAGGACTAGTTTGCAAACATAGTTTTTTTTTTTTTTTTTTTTTACATCTTCTCAATCATTTAACAAACGATTTGATTGACAGCAGTGGTTCTAGAGGCAAAGTTGTTTGGAATGAGGAGTCCTATTGTATGATACGAATATCACACGTATATGCGAAAACCGTGCAATGAAAAATGCAATATCGCCCCCCCGTGGCCGATTTCTTTAAAATTTTTCTCAGACCTTTGAGGCCGTGAGTCGCACAGGCCCACCAAGTTAACCACCAAGGTTAACGGCCTCCGTTAAGGCCTCCTCTTACATAAGTGTTCTGAGTTTGGTGGAAATATCTCATTCTGTTCAGGAGTTATAGGCATTTTACTAAAAGTGGCCCTGCCCCTTTCGAACATTTTGCCATCCCTTTGCGACGGTGGGTTGAAAGTTCAACTTTTTTTTTGATAATTTTTGATATTCACTCTCCAGAGAATGTTTCTGCACTGGTTTGGTTCTGATCAGGCGAAAAACCTAGGACTAGTTCGCAAAAGTAGTTTTTTTTAAAAAAATGCGAAATATTCAAAAATGTTGCCAAGCTCACGATCGAATCGGTGTGAGCCAAGGATTCCAACGACATAAGACACGTGAGCCTGCGACTGACGGTTTAGAAGTTATGAGCGATTTAATAGTTTTGATTCGCTGTAGCACCCCCATCAGGCCAATTAGGGCGAGCCTTGGTCACGTTGTAGGCACTGTGAATACTACCATCCCTCCAATTTTCAAGATCGCTGAAAAGTAAAGTAATACCATGAAATCTGTGCTGTCCACATATGCTGCATTCTATTAGACAACTATCCGAAAAAGAGGCTAAAATCTGTCTGTCTTGTCCAAACCATGTGTGTGTGTGCCAGGTATCCCAGCTGGCTGAGGGAAAGATCAATTGTGCACTTCGGTTGATTAAACAGGGCTGTTTGCCTGGAGACTGTTTGATTTTGCCATCTCGCCCTTGTTGTTACTCACATAAGCTACTGTGCATTCAAAACGTGTCGCATTCACACGTTTGCATTCATGCTGTGACCAGGTTGTGCGTTTGTTTGTGCATATGTGCATTTGAGGTCACAACCTAGAATTTGATTGGCCCGTTCCATTACCTTCAAGGCCGTGATCACGCTGGGCGGATAGCTCAGCCCAACCATGTTGGAGGTCCGTCGGTACATCCTGTCAGAAAGAGATAACACACTCCTGTCAGAGCTTCTTGGAAATAAAAAAAAATTGGGAAATCCCTTGTTTCACTCCAGCTGCCCTTTAACATTAATATTTTAGGAGCATGCAGTGTTGAAAATATGAAAATAGACAGGAAATGCACAACAGCGTCACAGGTCAGTGCTGATCAATCTACGTGTCAGGCCCTGCTTAAAATGTATCAGCTCTTTATCAGTTCTTTGAAGGTTTCCATCTATTCCACGTGGGATGCCTATAAGGGTTCCTCACGCACCTTTCCACAAATATCCCAGCTTGAACCGCATGCACGATGCTGCGAAATCGCGGCTTCTCTTCCGACCGTCTCAACATCAGCCCCATCTGACGTGTGAAAGTTGACGCCAGCCAGTCGCGCACTTCTGAGGGAACGGAGTCGGACTGGATGTCACTGAGCTCATCTTCTGTATCCACCAACCGCCTGCAGGAACACACACACACATATTTAAGACACGACTGCTGTCTGAAGACACTAAATGGGTAAGTCATGTCACTTTCGATCACGTCAGATGAAATTTCAGACAGAACGCCTCTGAGCAAAAGTGATGGAAAGAAAGAGATAAAAATATACAATTCTACTTCAAAGACAAATACAAACTAACATATTTGATACCCTAAACATACTTTTATATGAAAGCACATATCACCACAAAAAAAAAAACTCACTTATTGACAATATCATAATTCTAAGATACAAGTCATAACTGTGACAGAAATGTTAAAATTCTATATAATTATGAGATAAAAGACCAAATAATGATTCAAGCCAAAATTAAAATAAAGTAAAATAAAGAGATAAAGTAATAATTGTTACAGTTGAAACTGACATACTGAATGACAATTCTGATACAAAAATTATGATGATTATGTCATAATTGAAATAAAAGACGAAATTATGACAAGTCAAAATTATGACAGAAAGTCAAAATTGACAGTCAAAATTGAGATAAAAAGACAACTGTGACAGATGACATACTAAATGACAATTCTAATACAAAAAAGTCGAAATTATGACATAATTATGAGATAAAAGACGAAATTATGACAAGTCACCATTATGACAAAAAGTCAAAATTGACTTAAAATTATGAGATAAAAAAACATAATTGTGACAGTTGAAAGTGATATACTGAATGATAATTCTGATACTAAAATGTCAAAATGATAGCGAGATAAAAGATGGAATTATGACAAGTCAAAATTATGGCAAAAAGTCAAAATTGACCGTCAAAATTTTGAGATAAAAAGACAATTGTGAAAGAGAAATGATGACATCATGAAAAAAAGTCAAAATTGACCATCAAAATTATGAGATAAAAAGAAATGATTGTGACAGCTGACATTCTAAATGATAATTCTGATACAAAAAAGTCTAAATGAAGTCATAATTATGAGACAAAAGACAAAATTATGACGAGTCAAAATTATGACAAAAAGTCCATCAAAATTTTGAGATAAAGACATACAGTAATTGTGACAGTTGACATGCTAAGTGATAATTCTGATACAAAAAGTCGAAGTTATGACATAATTTTGAGATAAAAGACGTCATCATGACGTCAGTTATGAAGTCAAGAAGTCAATTATGACAAAAAGACAAAACTGTCCGTCAAAATTATGAGATGAAAGACAATTGACAGTTAAAATTGACGTACTAAATGATAATTCTGATACGAAAAGCCAAATTATGACATTTCATACGATTAAAAAAAGGAAATTATGACAAGCTAAAATTGACAAAATTATGATGTAAAATAACTGTTAAAATAACTGTTAAAGTTGACAAGTCAACATTATGAGATTAAAAAAAAATATAGAATTATGATAGTTGACATGCCAAATGATAATTCTGATACAAAAAAGTCAGAATTATGACGTTATAATGAGATAAAAGACGAATTATAAAAAAGTCACAATTATGACGTCATAATTATGAGAAAAAGACAGAATTATGACGTCACAATTGACAAAGTCAAAACTGAACGTCAAAATTATGAGATAAATAGACAATTGTGACAGCGGAAACTGACATACTGAATAATTCTGATTAAAAAAGTCGAAACTATGACATCATAATTATGAAATAAAAGACAAATTTATGACAAGTCAAAATTATGAGATAAAAAATATAGAATTATGACAGTTGACATACCAAATGATAATTCTGATACAAAAAAGTCAAAATTATGATGTCATAATGAGATAAAAGATGAATTATGACGTCAAAATTGACAAAAAGTTAAAACTAAACGTCAAAATTATGAGATAAATAGACATAATTGTGACAGCGGAATCTGACACACTAAATAATTCTGATTAAAAAAGTTGAAATTATGGTGTCATAATTATGAGATAAAAGACGAATTATGACAAGCCAAAACTGACAAAAAGTCAAAATTATGACATGTCATAACTATGAGATAAAAGACGTAAATTATGACATGCCAAAACTGACAAAAAGTCAAAACTGAACGTCAAAATTATGAGATAAATAGACATAATTGTGACAGCAGGAACTGACATACTGAATAATTCTGATTTAAAAAATTTAAATTATGGTGTCATAATTATGAGATAAAAAATATAGAATTATGACAGTTGACATACCAAATGGTAATTCTGATACAAAAAAGTCAAAATTATGATGTTATAATGAGATAAAAGACGATTTATGACAAGTCAAAATTGACAAAAAGTCAAAATTATGACACGTCATAACTATGAGATAAAAGACGTAAATTATGACATGTCAAAATTGACAAAAAGTCAAAACTGAACGTCAAAATGAGATAAATAGACATAATTGTGACAGCGGGAACTGACATACTGAATAATTCTGATTTAAAAAATTGAAATTATGGTGTCATAATGAGATAATATGAGATAAAAAATATAGAATTATGACAGTTGACATACCAAATGGTAATTCTGATACAAAAAAGTCAAAATTATGATGTTATAATGAGATAAAAGACGAATTATGACAAGTCAAAATTGACAAAATGTAAAAACTGATCATAATTATGAGATAAAAAGTAATAATTGTGACTAAGTTGTAATTGACATACTAACCTATAATTATGACAAACTAGTCAAAAGTATGAGATAAAGTCATAATTATGACAGACAATTATGACAAATTTAACTGTCTCATAATTATGACTTAGTATTTCATAATTCCAACTTCATAAATGTGTCTTTTTATGTCATACCACATGTTCAGTTGCTCATGTGAACTCAATTAGTCTGACTTACAAATTAATCATTAAAACTGGTCTTGTGAACAGAATCAAATGGTTCTTTGACAAGATTGGAAATGAAAAGATGTCAAAAATTTGGCATTGCTAATTTTCTCATGAACTCTTCTGAAACATGCCAAAAAGAGCTAGGGAGGCCATCAACACTTTCTGTTAATTAATCTGGTCTGTTCTTCTCATAAAATTATGATATGGGCAACACAACATGGCACACAAACTTCTATGGATTATGTTTATGACACTTTTACAGCATTTTATATCCATTTTGATGCCTGAAAGCTCCCTATTCATTACAAGTGCATAGAAAACAACAACAACAACAAAAATAGGTAGATTTAGCAAAATGTTCCTTTTGTGGTTCTTGGAAAAAGTAAATCAAACACATTTGGGAAAACATGAGGGTGAGTGAATGATGCAAAATTTGCATTTAATTTGATGCAGGGCACATTTCCTTTGCCAATGTTTTCTTTTCTTTCTAAACAACTGAATAAAAACACATCAAATGCTGGAGCACTCATGCCAGTGAGGAGACACATGCAATCCCTCTTCCATTTGCATTTTTATTTCAAACAGAGGTTTAAGAGCAGCTTTAGAGATTAAACACATTCTAGGAACTAACATATACCTCTGATATATGTGACTCCAAATCTGAACCCAGATTTGTTGATTTGTTTTTGCCGGAAGAAAAAAGGCGAGAAAAATTCATAATGTATTTGTTGTGCTTACCTTGTTTCTTCAATGTAGACAGATTCCAAAACGGACGCAGCATATTCTAGGTTTTTCTTTAAGTCGACGACAGAAGCTTCACCTCTCTCCAACTGTTTCACCAAACATCTCAGCCTGAAATGAAAAATATAAAGACAAAATTTTATTAGGAAAAGTTACATTTGGAATTAAAGGGCTTTTTTGCTTTTAAATAATATGAATAGAAATAATAAAATAAAATTAAATAAAAAGAAAAAAAGAAAAAGAAAAGAAAAGAATGAAAAAATGAAATGAAATGAAAAAAAGACTAAATTTAATAAAGAAAAGTTACATTTGGAATTAAAGGGCCTTTTTTTTTTGCTTTTAAAGAATAGGACAGTGGAGAAAAAAACAATAAAATAAATAAATTGAAATTAAAAAATAACAAAATAAAATAAAATAAAATAAAATAAAATAAAATAAAATAATGAAAAAATGAAATGAAAAAAAAAAGACAAAATTTTATTAGGAAAAGTTACATTTGGATTTAAAGGGCCTTTTGCATTTAATGCAACAGTGGAGAAAATATGTAAATAAATAAATAAATAAAATAAATACATTTTAAAATAAATAATAAAATAAAAATGATAAAATAAATAAAAATAACAAAATAAAATAATTTTTAAAAAATGACAGAAATTTGATTAGGAAAAGTTACATTATCCATATATATATTTAAATAAATAAAAAAATAAATAAATAAATGAACGCTAAAATTAATAAAAATAATCAAATAAAATCATTTTTAAAATGACAGAAATTTGATTAGGAAAAGTAACATTTCAATTTAAAGGGCGTTTTGCCTTTAATGAATAGGACAGTGGAGAAAAAAACAATAAAATAAATAAATAAATAAAATGATAAAATGAATAAAAATAACTAAATAAAATAAAATCATTTTTAAAATGACAGAAATTTGATTAGGATATATAATAATAAAATAAAACAATAAAATAAATAAAAATATCAAAATAAAATAATTTAAAATAATGAAAAAATTAAATTAAATTTAAAAAATAAACAATTTGATTAGGAAAAGTTACATTTGGATTTAAAGGGCCTTTCGCCTTTAATGAACAGGACAGTGAAGAAAAACAATACTAAAATAAAACAATAAAATAAAAAATAAAATAAAGTAAAATAAAATAATAGATTCAATCAAGTCTTGCTGTAAGCTAGATTCAATTCTGACAAGCTCAAGGCACCATGAACAAACTATTCGCATTTTTCAAGGGAAAAATAACTGCTTAATGCAAAAGCTGCTTGAGAAAAAAAGTTTGAAGTCCAATATGTGTGGTGGTTTGTGGCTGCCAAATACATTTTACACAAAGTGAACAGATTCATCCATCATCTTTATTGCTAAAGATGATAAAAGCGCTCAATGCTGCTGACCGTCTCCAGATTCATCCCACTACCGTGAAATAAAATGATCCGTTCTGTGTTGATTTTGACAAAGTGCTCAGCTGTTATTTGAACAGACTGAATGTGTATTATAATAAACATGATGTCAAGTTCCAACAGTGCTAAAATCCACAATATAAACACCTGCTGTGTCTTAGTTTAATGTCTTATAGCAAACCTAGGCAAACACATTTTAAACTTTTTAAGAAGTGTTTTTTTTTCTCTTTGGATTCCCAGTGGTCCCCTCTAAAAAAAAAAAAGGATTCTGGCACCACTGCTATAATTTAGTGAACAGTATGCATCTCTTTTTTTGTTTATGAGCCACACATAGCATCTCTGAAGTGAACTACGATCTTCACTCATGTGAACAGAGGGCCACATCAAAAGGCCAAACGTCCCAGGTGTGTGCAGCAGAGAGATTTTTCTGTGTGGGTCTGGGTGATGAGGTGCGTGTTTGCATGAATGGAGAACACAGGAAACACATTTGACCCAATTCACAACCCAAATGACGGGACCACGCGAGCCAGAGTGGCATGCAGGGATGAGACAGAGGGAAATCATACAGTCAGTCTACTGTGGAAATGTATAAGAAGATATTCTGCAAAATATAAGAAGATATTTCTCAGGCATATTTTGAAGAATGCTGGCTTGAACTGTTTCAGTTCTACTGAAAAAAAATATAATGAAAGTCAATGGGAACCAAAACTGTTTGGTTATATACATCCTTCAAAACATTTTCTTGAAAGTTTTTCATTTTTTATCCCTTTAAATTTTTATCCTTTTAAATTCATAGTTCTGTTCAAAGTTTATGGTCTATTTCAGAAAAATAGCATGGTTTGACTGCAAATGTGCCACTAAAAACATGGCAATCATGTTAAACAACGAAAAAAAAAAAAAAAAAGTATTTGTTGCAAGTAAACACTGTCTTGATATGACTACATATTTTGGGAAAATAAAATAAACAATTAAAAAAAAACTAGAAAACATTATATTAGTGTTTATTACGTGGCAGAAGTGAATACTGACTAAATCAGTTGATATATGAAAAACTAAAAGCACTTAATTAGATTTTTTACTTTTTATTTTGATAATAATAATAATAATAACAATAATAATAATAATAATTCTAAAAACAAGTATTATATGTTATATAAGTATTAAATAATAATTAATATTGATTATTATTATTATTATTAATAAAATAATAAATATAAAATATATAAATAAAACATTTCACTAAAACATTTTATTTCTTGCTATCAATTATTATTAAGAAACAAAATAAAATTAAATTAATAATAATAGCAACAACTGAAATAATAATAATAATAATAATAATAATAATAACAATAACAACAACAACAACAACAACAACAACAACACTACTACTAATAATTATTATTAAGAAATATTTTTATTGTTAAGAATTTTGTCATTTAAATAATAATAATAAGAAGAATAATTATTATTATTATTATTATTATTATTAACTATTATTATTATTATTGTTGTTAAGAAATATTGTTGTTGTATTAATAATAATAAATATTATATATTGATAAATCATTAAGAAATATTGTTATTGTTAAGAAATACTTGAAGGCTCCATGTCATTATTTAAATAAGAATCATAATAATAATAATAATAATAATAATAATAATAATAATAGTAATAATAATGATAATAATTTATTATTATTATTATTATTATTATTATTATTATTATTATTATTATTATCATCATCATCATCATTATTAATAAATTACTATTATTCAAACAATGAGGCTCCATGTCATTATTTGAATAATAATAATAATAATAATAAATTATTATTATTATTATTATTATTATAAACAAATATTGTTAATGTTGAGGAATACTTGAAGGCTCCATGTCATTATTTAAACAATAATAATAACAATAATGACATGGAACCAAATAATAATTTGTAAGTAATAATTTATTATTATTTATAAATTATTATTTAAACAATTACACAGAGTCTTTATGTATAATTATTATTATTATTATTATTATTATTATTATTATTATTATTATATTAATAAACATAAAATAAATAAAAAAATAAATAAAATAACAGTTCTAAATACTTGGCTCCATGTCATTATTCAAATAATATTATTATTATTAATAATAATAATAATAATAATAATAATAATAATAATAATAATAATAATAATATATTATTATTATTATTATTATTATTATTATTTATAATGTATTATTATTTAAACAATGAAACAGAGCCTTTAAGTATTATTATTATTTAAAATAAAATAAAATATAAAATAAAATAAAATAACAGTTCTGTGGCATAGCCATGATACGGATATTAAAAACTGAAATTATAAAAAATAAACATAAACAAATCCTGTAATTGGTGAGTTTGGGAATAGCTGCACATTTAGTCCATTTCTACAAAAACTGACAACTTGTGACTCTCCTCTATGATCTCTTGTCCTCTATCTTCAAGTGGTCGGCAGCTGTGTTATTTGAATGAAGTGTTCTCGTTCAGCTGAAAAGCGTGACGTTGGAAACAGGGTCGAGGACACGCTGTTTGAACAATGTTATCAAAACAGGCGAAGCGGAGCAGAAACACATTCCGCTGGCGTCCCCGAGGAATCCCCTCCTTCAGACAAACACGCAATCGATGCCGCGAGTCAATGCCATCCCATTAGAGGATTAGTACTTCCTAGAATGTGTCCGGAGCAGAAATGATAAGAGCAAAAATTCTTTAGACGTGCTCGTCCGCTCGGCCAACGCTGCACAATGTATGACCTTTCTAATACAGAGAAAGAGCCAGATTAGATGCTCATGATTAGACCATTAAACCACGCCTTCCGTCTCAGATTGCGACCGGATCGGATTTAGGCAGTGTGTTTCCAATAAAGGTCTTGTGAGCTAAAAGAATTGAGGAACGTAAATGTGTTTTAGTCGTGATTGCAGAGCTTGGCAATGTCTGCGAACAGGAAACGGTAAAGCAGAAACGTATCAACTTGTTGCAATTTCCTTCAGCTGAATTCTACAGGGAAATTCACTTTTAATGTCTGTCTGACAGACAGGGGTCAACGGGGAATGCTTTTATTGATTGATTGTGTGTGTGTGTGTTTTTTTTTTTTTTTCCTAAAATGGCATGTGTTGTTGATAAGGATGGATTATGATGTCAGCATGGCCTGGCCACCCACCAAAACAACTAACTAAATGTAAACATAATAAACAGGCTTTGGGTAAATACTCAGAAGGCCTACATTTTAATCTGCCTATGCTTGTTGATTCTCTACGCGATGTATTTTCGAAGAACTGGGAATCTCTCAAAGAGACTGGAGGACTTTCTCATGGAGTTTGAGCCCATTTTTTCATATTTAAATCTATTTGGGTGTGATGAACACTGCAGGCCAAAACATATTCTGTGCAAATATATGGACACAGATGATTGTAGCTAGGCAAGCCCGAATAGCTTAAAAAATATTAATAATAATAATAAAACCTGGCAGGCATAAAATAAAATAAAATAAAATAAAATAAAATAAAATAAATAAAATAAAACCTGGCAGGCCTAAAATAAAACAGGCATAAAGCAGGCATAAAACAGTCATAAAACAGGCATAAAATAAAATAAAATAAAAAACCTGACAGGCACATAACAAAAAAAAAACAAAAAAACAACAGGCATTAAAAAACAGGTTAAAAACAAAAACGGCATAAAATAAAACAGGCACAAAACAACAACAAAACCTGGCAAATAAAATAAAATAAAATAAAATAAAATAAAATAAAATAAAATAAAATAAAATAAAATAAAATAAAATAAAATAAAAATCTGACAGGCAAAAAACAAAATAAAAAAGGCATGAAAATAACAAATGGAAAAAAAAAGCAATAAAGTTAAGTAATAAATAAAGTAACGTAAAATAAAATAATAGACCCAGCAGGCATTATCATAACCTACAGGTCAGGGAAACTAGAAACTAAGCTAGATTCGATCTTATAAACATTCTAGCTGCATGAATAACACAACATTGGTTTTAAAGTCACAGACATTTGAAGCAAACTCTATTGTCCCCTTGAGTGCTGAAGTTCTTCACATGACAGTAACACAAGAACGCATGTTAAGCACGTCGTTATGTACAACAGGACTGTGCACATGGAGTGCACTGGTCAAGCCTTCATGACTGCATCTGCATATTTACACAGAGTGTGTGTGTCTGGCCGAAGGCGAGCGTTGTATGCAAATATCATTCTATTCAATGCCCATTCACTGTCATATTTTGTCTGACAGACATACAGTTTGTATTGTACGAACAGACCACCAGTGGTATCGCACACTAGGCTTCCTGTTCATTAGCGGCTGCTAATGAGCATGTGTACCGATGACTCATCATGAATGTTTGACTTGTGCAGAGCAGATAAACTCCAGCCTAAGGGGTTAAAAGACTGCAATCTTGTGAAGAAAGACAACTACGCCACACTCTGTAGTTCTGTTGATAAAAACTAGACAGCTTCCTAACTAGACAGCATTTAAATCAAAATTTTATATATACATTTTTTATATATAAAATACACACACACACACACACACACACACACAAAATAAAATAAAATAAAATACAACCTAGCAGGCATAAAACAGGCATAAAACATACAAAATAAAATAAAAAAAATAATAAATAAATAAAATAATATAAAATAAAATAAAACCTAGCAGGCATAAAACAGGCATAAAACAGACAAAATAAATTAAAATAAAATAAAATAAAATAAAATAAAATAAAACCTAGCAGGCATAAAACAGGCATAAAACAGACAAAATAAATTAAAATAAAATAAAATAAAATAAAATAAAATAAAATAAAATAAAATAAAATAAAATAAAATAAAATAAAATAAAATAAATCCTAGCAGGCATAAAACAGGCATAAAACAGACAAAATAAAATAAAATAAAATAAAATAAAATAAAATAAAATAAAATAAAATAAAATAAAATAAAATAAAATAAAACCTAGCAGGCATAAAACAGGCATAAAACAGACAAAATAAATTAAAATAAAATAGAATAAAATAAAACCTAGCAGGCATAAAACAGACAACATAAAAATAAAACCTAGCAGGCATAAAACAGACAAAATTAAATTAAATTAAATTAAATTACATTAAAATAGTAACACACAGTGTGCTGTTCACTTGTGTTTAGAACAGAGGTTTTGTCACAATCAGACTGTTAAGTCTGTGCCAAGGCTCCAGATCTCAAGGGCATCACAACCAGATCGCTCAATGGAGTATCAGATACAGCATGAACAGGAAAACACTATTAAAACACAAACCTCTGGAGAGAGATGTGACGATGTGTGGACATTCTTGTCTGCCTTTTTTCACCTCTGAGACACTTCAAGGTCACTTTTAATCCTTCCTTTAATCTTGACTCCTGCCTTTTAATGTATAACACACACACCTAAAAACAAATGCATTAACTCACACGAACCGCTTGCCCAAAAATCAGCACATCCCATCTTTCTTTCCACCCTCCTCCACGCTTTGAGAGATTTCCATCTTTCTCTTTCCACAGAAGGTCAGTAACCAGTCTGTTTTAAGGTCAGTCATTGAAGATCGGAGCCATTATCACACTTTACTGACTTCTAGAAAATACACAAAAGGTTCTGAACGTCTGAGGACACCACATTTATTCAGGACGTCCGTGTCTCGCTTGAGTTCTTGTATCGTTGCACTGGCAGACATTTCTCACACTAGGCACAATCTCTAGTTGGTTAGTTTAACAGTCTGGCTGTCAGATTGTGGTTCTGTTCCAAAATCTCACGAGTTGCCTCAATGTCTACAGACTTCTAAATTGAAACAGACACACATATCAGTTTGGACCGTTCTACATAGGAAGTACGTCATTAGGTGATTTATAATGTTTGAAGAGAAATCAATTCACAATTTTTATCGGTTTATGCCTGTCTTGGAAATTGAACCCACGACCTTGGCTAAGTGTTTGCTATGATCTAATTTTTAAGTTGCATTAATGTTAATAATATAAGTATGTAATATATAATATATACTGTAAGTATATAATAACATATAATAAAATAAAAATAAACAGAGGATGGATAGATAAACAAAAAAAAAAATTATAAAATAAAATAAAATAAAATAAAATGTCAAAATGAAAGAAAAATATATAAATAAAAACAGAGAATGGATAAATAAAGAAAATTAAAATAAAATAAAATAAAATAAAATTCAAAAGATATATGCTTGGCCAAATAAAGAAAACATAAATAGAATAAAAATTAAAAATCTGCTTAATGGAGGAAAAATATATAAATAAAATAAAATAATGAAATATAAAAGGATATATGCTTGGCCAAATTAAAAAAAATTTAAATAGCATAAAAATAAATTTGATTGACAAAATATATAAATAAAATAAAAATAGAAATAGAGGATGGATAGACAAAGATAAAATAAAATAAAATAAATTAAAATGCAAAAGATATATGCCTGGCCAAATAGAGATAAATAAATAAATAAATAAATAAATAAATAAATAGCTTGACAAAATGGAGGAAAAATGTATAAATAAAATAAAAATACAAATAGAGGATGGATAGATAAAGAATAAATGAAATAAAATAAAATACAAAAGATAAATACCTGGCCAAATAGAGAAAATAAATAAAAATAAAAATAAATTTGCTTGACAAAATGGAGGAAAAATATATATATAAAATAAAAATAAGATAAAAGGATGGATAGATAAAGAAATAAAATAAAATAAAATAAAATAAAATAAAATCTGAAATATATATGCTTGGCCAAATAGAGAAAACATAAATAGAATATAAATAAATTTAAACTTGCTTAAATGGAGGAAAAATATATTTTAAAAAATAAAAATAAAAATAAAAATAGAGGATGGATCAAGAAAGAAAGAAAGAAAGAATGAATGAATGAATGAATGAATGCAAAAGATGTATGCTTGGCCAAACAGAGAAAAAAATAAATAGAATAAAAATATATTTGCTTGACAAATTTTATACTTCATAAAAAATAACTAATTTATAAATAAATATTTGTATGTTTAAATAAAGAAAAAGATGTAAATAAAATAAAAATAGACTTGCATTATGAAATAAGATACGCTCAAACAAATATAAATAAATAAGCTTTGTTCTCATTAAAAAAAAAGTATCAGAGAACTGAAATCTTCCCTACAATCCTGTGAATTCTGCTTTTTTGGAGCATGACTGTGCAAAGATTTCAATCTTGCACAGAACAGCATGGCTGCATGACACAGCAGGAAGTGTTGGGTTGTTGATGGGGCTGTACGGTAATGTTTATTGTCGTGAGTTTTTTCTCACAGGGCTCTGAATAAGCGTGTTTGTGCTGAGTGGACTGTTTACTGCGACCTTGACATATCTGGTGAGCTCAAACTCTGTGATGCTGAACGCCACGTGCCTCCCTCCAGTTCCGGCACGGCGGAGGTTGCCGTAGAGATTTGCGATGCGTCAGTCGACTGGCACATGTAGCCTGAAACATATGTGGTGTCCGCGGGGGGCCCAAATGCCTTCCTTCCGCGTAGTGGGGGACTGGACCACAAGGATACGCTGGTAATCAGGTCCTAAACAATCAGTGCCTAAATCTCCATCCGGACGTGGTTACCAAAAGGAAGACGGGTCAGCACCCCGATTTCCCATTAGATCTTTAATTACGACTCACAACCGGAGCCCCACAGGGAGGAATGCGCGACCGGGGCCAAAGGCACCAGAAACCACTTGTATTAAGAACAATGACATAATATTCTCCAATGACGAAACCTTAACCTCCAAGGATCAAACTCAACAAGATAAACAAACCATAAGCTTTAAAATCGTTTAAACTGGATTGCTCTCAAATCTCAACAGATAACACTATTTATTTATTTTTGGCTGTTTTGATGGGAAGAAAGAAGAATGGAATTAGGAAATGTTACAAGTCAGATTTAAAAATTTAAACTTCATATTTATATGGAAGCCTGTTTCCGACACTGAATAAAAAACAAAACAAAAAAAGTTAATTGCAAATTTTCCTCTTACAATTTTTAATTGCAATTCTGACTTTTTTCTTTGTTTTGCTTTAGTTTTGTGATCTTGGTTTTGAGAAAAAAAGTCAAAATTGCAAGTTTAAAAGTCAGAACTGCAAGATATAAACAGCCAGTTTTGACTTTTTTTTCCCATAATTGCTTGATACAAACAAGCAATTCTAACTTTTTTCTTAAAATTGTGAGATATCAACAGTTAAACATCAGAATTGCAAGACAAACTCACAATTCTGAAAAAAGAGGTAAGAATTGTGAGATACAAACTAGCAATTTTGACTTTTTTCTCAAAATTGTGTGATATAAACTCACAATTGCAAGTTATAAAGTCAGAATTGTAAGATATAAACTCGCAATTTTGAGAAATGAGGTAAGAATTGTGAAATATTAACAGGCAATTTTGACTTTTTTCTCAAAGTGCTTGATACAAACTTGCAATTCTGACTTTTTTCTCAAGATTGTGTGATATAAACTCACAATTCTGAGAAATGAGATAAGAATTGCAAGATATAAACAGGCAATTCTGACATTTTTTCTCAGAATTGCTTGATACAAACTTGCAATTCAAACTTCTTTCTCAAAATTATGAGATTTAAACTTGCAACTGTGAGTTAAAAAGTCAGAATTTCAAGATATAAACTCACAATTCTGAGAAAAGAAGTCAGAATTGCGAGATTTAAACAGGCAATTCTGACTTTTTTTCTCAGATTTGCATATTAACAGGCCATTCTGATATTTTTTCTCAGAACTGCTTGATACAAACTTGCAATTCTGACTTTTTTTCTCAGTATTGTAAGATACAAACTTGCAATTGCGAGTTGAAAAGTCAGAATTGCGAGATTTAAACAGTCAATTCTGACTCTTTTTCTCAGAATTGCATATATAAACAGGCAATTCTGACATTTTTTCTCAGAACAGCTTGATACAAACTTGCAATTCTGACTTTTTCTCAAAATAGTGTGATATAAACTAGCAATTGCGAGTTAAAAAGTCAGGAATGCAAGATATAAACAGCCAATTCAGTTTTTTTTCTCCAAATTGCTTAAAGGACACTTTTTTTGTGAGAGTATAGTTCCTAGCCATATCGGCCTATAAAATCGCAGCTTTTCATTTTTCGCCAGTCTTAGTACACGATGCAACTACAGAAGAGTCAAGTTTTAAACAAGAAAAATATCGAAACTCTTTAGTCATTTTATAGTGAAATGCTAATGGTCTAATCGGATTCAATGATGTATGCTAAGCTATGCTAAAAGTACTACCGCCAGACCCGGCGATCGGCTGAATGGATTCAAAAACGGTAAAACACATCTGTATAACTCTAGGGGAGCTGGAAAATGAGCCTATTTCAAAAAAAGTAGAGTGTTCCTTTGAGTCAAATGTGCAATTATGACATTTTTTTCTCAGAATTGCGTGATATAAACTCACAATTGCTAGTTATAAAGTCAGAATTGCAAGATATAAACAGGCAATTCTAACGTTTTCTGAGAACTGCATGATATAAACTCGCAATCGCAAGAAAAAGGTAAGAATTCTGACTTTATCTCACAATTTTGAGAAAAAAAGTCAGAATTACACGTTTGTATCAAGCAATTGTATCAAGAGAATTGTGAGATAAATTCGTAATGACCTTTTTTTAAAAAAAATGTATTCAGTGGCAGAAATGGGCTTCCATATATTAAGGAGAGATTTCATCAAAAAAAATAAATCAAAAAGAAAAACCTATACAATTTTTGCACAACATTTTTAACAATAAAGCATATTCCACCTGCCTAATTCTTAGTACTGTAAAAATTCTCATTATTTTGATTACTACAATATTTGGCCGAGATACAACTATTTGAAAATCTGGAATCTGAGGGTGCAAAAAAAAAAAAAATCTAAATATTTGAGAAAATCACCTTTAAAATTGCATATCACTAAGCAAAACTTAAGTTTTGATACATTTACGGTAGGAAATTTACAAAATATCTTCATGGAACCTGATCTTTACATAATATCCTAATGATTTCTGGCATAAAAGAAAAATTTATAATTTTGACCCCTACAATGTATTGTTGGCTATTGCTACAAATATACTCGCTGCTATTTACGACTGGTTTTGTGGTCCAGGGTCACAATTTAAATACTATATGATTATTTTCAGCAGTACAGTAAGGCAAATGACATTTTTCTGAGAATATTCTAAGAACATGATCCAAATAATGTCACAATGCAATCTCAGCGGTCCCAAAAATAGGCTATGTTTTAGAAACACACACAGAGCTTTCTAATCTCAGAGGTTTACCAGATAAATCTCTGCTCACCAGACCAGAGATGGATCTGAACCCGTCAGCAACAGGTTCAGTGTGTTAAGCCTAAAGCACAGTGCCGGATGAAGCAGAAAAACCAATGTTGGGCCGATCTTCTCAAGCTCATCGGGTTTAAACCTGTCTGTAAAGCACAACACTGTAAAAGCTCTATAAACCCTTTAATCAGGTTCGGGGAGAGAAGGGCTAAGTGCGCCGTAATCCCCTTTAACGGCTCTCTAATTGGATTCTGGCAAAATTACTCATGTGCACATACAGGATTGAAATGATGTCTGTGGCTCCAATAGCTACCGCTAACTGAACTCTGACAGATGTGTGAACCAGCGACCAAAAAAAACCCCTTGGGTCTGCTGGGATTAATCATTTAGGATTATAAACAACAAATTTCTGGCACATCCACTAACAAAGCCTCATAATATCATGTTGAGCCATGTGAGAAACACTGCAGTATTATCACAAAGGCTGCATATCAGATGTAATCCCATCCACATGTAACTTTACATGTTGTTTATCTATTTTAAAAGCATTGACGCAAAATGCTTTCCATCATTCTGACAACTGAAAATTAATGTTGTCTATTGCATTTCCTCAGTCAACTAATAGGTCAAAAAAAGAAAACAGAAATTAACGTGTGCAACATATTTTGGACTGAAACAGGATATTTACAAGACAAAACATTATTTTAATCATCTACACTAACATTTCCTAATGTGTAAGGCCAGAGAAACATCTCTAGACACAGATTTGGACATCTCTGCACTGTATTAACCAAAAGCAGAAGGGTCAGACTGACCTTTACATCACTAAACGCAGTCAGGGAGATAATAAACTAATCAATCGAGCCAGAAACAAGACAAAGAAGAGAGAGTGATGAGGTACTGCAGAAGAAAAGAAACAACAGACTCCTTTTAGACTGACTAAATCATGTCACAATTAAATCAGGCTATTAATATAATAAATTCATTTACATTTAATCAAATTTAATTTGATAGACACCTAAAAAGCAACTAGGGCTCTCACAAATTATTATTTTGATAATCGAGTAATCAGTCGATTATTCTGACGATTAATCGAGTAATCGGATAATTATAATTCTTTTTTTTGTGTGTGATAATAAAAATAGACCTAAGCGAACAACAGCCTTTAAAATTACTTAGCAATGAGGCAATAATTAGTTCAAATAAAGCTTTAAAAACAAGTAATCCTACGGTTTTATTGAATAAAACTTAAAGGGGGTATCGGATGCCCATTTTCTACAAGTTGATATGATTCTTTAAGGTCTTAATGAAAAGTCTATAATATACTTTGGTTAAGAATTCTCAATGGTAGTGTAAAACAACAGCTTTTTTACCTTGCCAAAATCAGCTCTGCAAAAATCATCCTGTTCGGATCGAGGTTGCTTTAAATGTTAATGAGCTCTGCTTGCTCCGCCCCTCTCTTCTCCCTGTGGAGTGACAAGCCTGTTTACTTTAGCTGCTAAACCTGCTAACTTGCACGTTATTAGGAAAGGCAATTGCAAAGATTCATAAAAAAATCCTTATGCTCACTTCTGCTGTAAGTGAAACTGGATCACGAATGATTTGCATGAACATAGATGGATATATGTAGATTGGGAGGGGCATTCCAGTCACAAACAAACGTAATCCACTGCATCTTCAGCGGCTCAGATGTTGGGAGTGAATGACGACCACTATGTTCATTATTACATCCAGCAGCACAACACCTTATTCGCTCAATCTGAGATATTCTTGTCTAACTTACATCCCTGTTCCGACATAGAAACAATGGAGGTTGGACTTTTACAGATGATTTAAGGCGGGTCTGAGGTAAGACGCTCATGTCAATCAACTATCGTGGGAGCAGCCTCTGTGGGTGTGACGCCACAACAACAGGCATCTGAGAATGGCACTATTTGAAAAAGGGGATATTATATTCACAGATTAATTAAAAACCACTGCATGGATTTTTATCATTATAGGGTAGATATGTACATACACTGGCAACACACATTAATGTTCAAACAACATGTAAAAATGAACTTTGCATCCAATGACCCCTTTAAAAATACATCATTATAAACAATACAGCTAATATACATTACACTTTATAACAAATGACTGCAGGGAGTCTTTTTTCACTTTACCGCACAATCCAATCCTTGTTTAATATGGACTAAGCAGCATTTATTTCAAATGTCCACTTAATTTTTAATATTTGTCAATTTCCTCACAACAGAAATGCCATTTCTTGAATATGTGAACATCAAAACATAAACTTCGAGTGAGGGTTTGAGCTCTTATTTTGAAACTGCGATGAACAGTTAGCATATTGAGAAAAATACTGATGTATTCTCCTGCCAGTGTTGCCAAGTCCGCAGAATTGGGCTACTTTAACACTGTTGCCACGGGTTGCTTTTTATGTCTACCGGTTGAAGCAACCCCAATAACGTAATATTTAACCCCTGGAATGTTAATTTTACCAGCCAAAAAACGTGTATTTTACACGATTTTTAACAGGGGACCCCTAGGCTACTTTTGGCTAGTTTTGAGTGGCAATTGGGCAGGTTTTGTTGTGAAAACCTGGCAACCCTGTCTCCTGTCTTTGTACAGGTTTATAAATGATTTACCTTACAAATCTGACGAAATGACGCACGTTGCGTTCCCAGATGAACGTTATAATAAACCCAAACTCACATCAATATGATGTTATGTAAACGATAACGAATAAATAAAATACACAACCAATAATACAAATTAAAACCAAAAAAACATGGTTACTATAGTTAAACTATGGTAACTACAAATTAACCATGGTTTTGGTATTCTAACCATGGTATTTGTAGTAAAAATGGTAATCAATATGGCAAAAAACCATGGTTACTACAGTTTTACTATAATTCTGTCAGGACCACTATTGTCAAAATGATAGACACTTAGCATACAGTTTGGTTTGGCGGTATGGTTCTGTTCTGGGCAAAAACTCCCTGCCCATCCATGCAGCCTGTCATGAATGAGCAGGGAGAGCAGCAATAATAACCCCCAGGGTAAACAGAACAGAACAAAGCAGATATCATTAATGCACTTAATGATATTTAAGTCTAAGACATTTTTCAGATAAAAGGAGTCTGATTCAGTGAGAAATATCAGAAGCCAAGTCCTGACTGTGGCGAAAAGGAGGAGTTGGGGATGGAGGAGGGTGTTTTGCTCCTGAGCAAGCGAAAAAGCTGCTGAATAATACTGAACAGAGCTAATATAGGAATGTCGTGATAGGTGTCGTATTCCTATAGGTAGATGTGATCAGCTGAGAGTCAGCTGATGCGAGCTTGACTCACGTGACCTGCCAGAACTAAGGCTATACGCTTAATTAAAACCATGGTTAATTTTCATAAGGGGGAGCATTTACTGTGAACGAAACCACACGTACATAACCTTCACGCATGTAAATACTTAAAGCGCATGAAACCTGCATCGCATATATTTATTTAATTGAATCGTTTGTGAATTCACAATAGCCTTATGCTTTTTTATGATTTTAAATGGACTTAATATATTATGCAGCCTTACTAAATAGTCTGATAATGCTTTTTCATGGATTTTTTGCCTGGGAATGCGCCACTTCTGCTATTTTGCGGTTTATTTGACATGGGCATGGCAATCAAGGATTTTTTAAAAATGAAGTACTCAAACTGAATCGAAAATTCGTGACAGCCCCAAAAGCAACAACAACTCTGTCCTTTCGATAACCTCTCATCGTCTGTTGTGTGCCATACAAACCATGTCCAGTGAGATTACTAGGTTCTGGAAATGATGTCGTCACCTAAGATTTCGTGCACAACAGGCCTGAAAATTACACTTATACTAAAACAGAAAACACACAAGCCAGCTGCACTTTCATGCCCTGAAATATTAGTAAGAGCATGTATAATGATGCATGACGACTGCAATTTTTTTGGGCTGGCTTGATCATCCACCAGACAAAAATAATACATTAGAACAGGGATAGGCAACGTCGGTCCTGGTGTGCCGCTGTCCTGAAGAGTTTAGCTCCTACTGTAATCAAACACACCTGAACAAGCTAATTAAAGTCTTCAGAATTACTAGGGCTACAGGCAGGCAGGTGAGGGTTTTTTTCAGGGTTGGAGCTAAACTCTGCAGGACATCGGCACTCCAGGACCAAAGATCCCTATCCCTGCATTAGATAATGTAGAAAATATGGAAGGGTGTTAAAACAAATTTCACGATTACATTTAATTTCTATTCACAAGCTTAAAATTCAATATTGATTATTTTGGATTAGGGCTGTCAAACGATTAATTGCGATTAATCGCATACAAAATGAAAGTTTGCGTTTGCCTAATATATGTGTGTGTACTGCGTGTAATTATTACGTATATATAAATATAAACACATTCATGCATATATTTAAGAAATATTTACAAGTATATGTATTTATTATATTTTTTATATAATTTATATTATATATAAAATAAAAATATTTTCTTCATAAATAATATATTACTCTTAAATATATACATTAATTTGTGTGTATTTATATATACATAATAATTACACACTGTATACACACATATACTAGGCAAACTCAAACTTTTATTTTGTATGCGATTAATCGCGATTAATCGTTTGACAGCCCTATTTTGGATATATACCAGCTCCAGTACATGGAAAAAAAACTAAATCACTCAACTACTGCTGTAAAATATACATTAGAGTCAGCTGGTACTACATTATAAAATTGAAGGTTAAAATTAACTGATTTGTATACTAACACTTAAATTACACTTGGTGAAGTTTTTTAATAATAAAGTTACAATTACATAATTATATTTCTACTACAATTAGTTTTTTGAAATATAAACATTTAAATGGTGGCTGTCATAAAAACTTGACAGATTTATTCAAACATAAATTAGATATTTGTGCAAACATTTAGTGAAATGCTCCTCTCTAGAGTTCATTTGTTTAAGCTGACTAACGAGTTTATGGTCACCGAATATGTTTATTTTCTGAGGTAAATGTGATTTTATTGTTTACAAGCTGTTATACTGATGTCTTTCCATGGCAGAAACACTGATTAAACAATTACATGAGACAGGATACGGATTTTGGTAAGTTAAACTCTTTCTTTTCACATACCTTTGGATGTTTATTCCACGCTGAAACCACTATTAAAGCGGAGATGATCAGTTCACATGTGCTTTGCGCTGCCGCTTTTCTTAAACTGAGGCGCTACAGCAATCTGTCAACTCCACATTAAACAGTGCCAAAACAGCACTTATTGTTTTAATACTGCAATAAAATGGACATAATTTGATATCTGAGACTGTTTCATATCAAAAGTAACAAAGAACAAAGCTTATTGCGATTTATAAGGCGATTGGGAGGCACGGTACAATGTTCCATTCATTAACTGGAAACAGGCTAGACTAATCGATTCTTGGGATTTAAGAATCAATACTGTTTCATAAAAATGAGAATAAATTAAAATCTTTTTTTTTTTTTTTTTTACCCAGCATTAATAGAAAATACATGTTTTTAAATATTTTTTGTCCATATAATGAAATTCAAAGGGTTGTTAAGACTCATTTTTGGTGAACTATCCTCCTGATAATTAGGTTCAGGGGTTTGTTTGAATCACTTAGCCAAAGAAAGCCTTAGCAAACACCATTAATTACTGTAATCATTATTAATAGTCATTTCTGTGGTCAGGTCTGTAATGGATTGGTTTGTAACACTAAACTGCACAAGGACAACTTGCAGTCACAGTCAGGCTCAAACCTCCAGAGATAAATGTCTGTCTTACGGTGCATTAACTCAAAGTGCCGTTATACAGCACATCACAGGGCTGCCCTAATCCTCTCCAGTCACATGCAGAAACTATCCACACACACACACACACACACACAATGAGTGTTGCAATCATTAAAGAATTCCGTTTATCAGATTCACTCCATCTGTCAGACATCAATTTGACTCACTTAGTTTGTAACACTTAGTGTCCTGTCTTTTCTTATAAAGCACTGAAATAGATTAATGTATTAAGTAGGTAATGTGAATATTCAAAATGTAAATAAAGAGACTTGGATGCTTTTGGACGGCAATCTGTTCATTGGTTTGGAAATGGAAGTGGGATGTCAGCTTTGCACGTTAAACAGTTTATAGACTTACAGACTATAAACAACAAAAAAAGAAGTTGGATGAGAATGATTCCCTAAATACTAAACCTGCAAATGTGCACAAAGAATTATATCCGTAAATGATCAACAGAGAAGAATTTGTTAGAAAATGAGATAAGTAGAGATAAGAACCAGTGAAATACTTTTAATTGTTAACTTGCTGACATGGGTTTTGCCTCGATTAATCCAGAAAACATCCACATGGGGAGGGAGCTGGAGAGATTATGTAGTTTGTACATGCGTGACCCTCTGAGAGGATCAGAGAGGGAAAGTCCAGTGCCATTCAGCACCCTTACACACCACTTCATCTTAAACCTGACACATCAGTATCAAATAAAAAAGGAAAAGGAGGTCAGGTAAAGTAATAAAGTATTACAGCTTAAAAAAAAATCAGTAAAGTTCTGTTTCCCATGAGCAAAGATATTAGATTGCAAATCACATACTTCCAAAAGCTGCATGCAGCAGTCACGAACAGTAGGGCTGGGTAAAAATCTGTAGTCTAATTAAAAAATAAATTACTTATTTCAGTCAGTCCTTCTTACTGAATCATTCATTGAATAAAAAAAAACAACACCTCACAAACACAGAGCTAGAAACCTATATTTGTTAGGTAGACCCATTCAGAGATTTTCTATACTCTCACGTCAGAGTTTACAACTAAAGAATTTATGATTTTATAATAATTCTAAACAACCTTATAATTTGCATAAAAAATAAAATCTGATGTTTACTTTAAAGTTTTTGTTGTGTATTATTAAATATTTTATTTATTAAATATAATTATAAATAATAAATAAATTGAATTATAATAGCATTTTTTTTTGTAATGTTTCAAGCTTTCTCGTATAATTTACAGCATTAGATAAGAGAATTTCTTTATTGTACAAGAAAAATTTGAATCAGAATCCAAACAAAATTTAACAAAACTAAATGTATCAAAACTTCAGGGGCTTTTGATTCAAATTAGAATCAAACTGAATCTGGAAATGCATCCACATGAATCAGAATCAAACAAATATTGAATCAAATCGAGTCAAAAATGAAACCAAACCAAATCAAATCATACCGAATCAAAACAATGGCTTCTAAATCAGAATCAAATCCAATCTGTAAAAGTACTCAAATTAATCAGCATCAAACTAGTATCAAATCAAGTCAAATCAAAATAAGATCATCAAAACCAAATCAAATCGCACTGAATTCAATCAAGACCTTGCAGATCAGAATTAAATGTGAAAATACTGAACTGAATCAAGGGCTACCAAATTAGAATCAAACTGAATCTGGAAATGTATTCGAATGAGTCAGAATCAAACATCAAACCTAATCACGTCAAAAATCAAACCAAATCAAATAAAATCAAATTGTATTGAATAAAAACAATAAATCAGAATCAAATGCAAACTGTAAATGTACTCAAATGAATCAGAGTCAAGCTATTATCAAATCAAATCAAAAATTAAATCATCCAAACCAAATCAAATTGCATTAAATTCAAATCAAAAGTTTGCAAATCAGGATCAAATTTATCAAAACATTGAATCAAACTGAATCTGGAAATGTACCCAAATGAATCAGAATCAAACAAATACTGAATCAAATCAAGCCAACAAACAAACCAAACCCAATCCAATCATACTGAATCAAAACAATGGCTTCTGAATTAGAATCAAATCCAATCTGTAAATGTACTCAAATGCATCAGAATCAAACTAATATCAAATCAAAATCAAATCATCAAAATCAAATCGCATTGAATTGAATCAAAAGCTTACAAATCAGGATCAAATTTAATCTGGAATCCAAATGAATCAAAATGATCCATGTATCCAAATTAATCAAAACCAGAATAATTTCAAATCAAGTCAAAAATCAAATTAATCAAACTAATATCAAATCAAGCCAAATCGAAATCACATCATTAAACCGAATCAAATCGTACTGAATTAAATCAAGAGCTTGCAAATCAGAATCAAATTTATCAAAACACTGAATCGAATCAAGGGCCTACAAATTAGAATCAAATTGAATCTGGAAATGTATCCAAATAAATCAGAATCAAATATATATCAAACCCAATCAAGCCAAAAATCTAACTAAATCAAATCGTTTAAATCAAATCAATGGCTTCTGAATTAGAATCAAATCCAATCTGTAAATGTACTAACATAAATCAGAATCAAACTAATAGCAAATGAAGTCAAATCAAAATTCAAATCATTAAAACCAAATCAAATCACACTGAATTTAATCAAAAGCTTACAAATCAGAATCAAATTTAATCTGAAAATGTACCCAAATGAATCAAAATCAAAATAATTTCAAATCAAATCAAACCAAACAAAATCAAATCATATTGAATCAAAACACTGGCTTCTGAATCAGAATCAACTTCAATCTGTCAATGTACTCAATCAGAATCAAACTAATATCAAATCAAAATCAAATCATTAAACCAAATCATACTGAATTCAATTAAGAGCATGCAAATCAGAATCAAATGTAATCTGGAAATGAACCAAAGTGAATCAAAATCAAACTAACATCAAATCAAGTCTAGTTAAAATCAAATGGCTTGCGAATTAAAAAAAAAAAATCAATATATAAACACTAATGTGTAGGAATGCTAACAGATCGCTTTCTCCAGGTATTATGGTCCTCCTCAGCCTGTAAATTTCCCTCTCACACCCTGGAATACTAGTATTAGCATGTGTCATGGTGTATGAATAAGGTACTTTCAAAACGATTTGCCTTGTGCTTTATTAAATTTAAGCGAGTGATGAAATCTGCAACAGCTGTGGTGAAAAACAGTGGGATGGAAAGAGATTTCAGAGCTGGCACCCGCAAAAAGGGGCAACTTGGGCTGATTTGAAGTGACCATCTGTGGCATAATGAAAATCATGTTTGCAACTTCGAGTCTCTTCACGAAGCAGCATTTATCCACGCTGCCACGGGCGTACACAATGCGCTGGCAGCTCTGCAATAAAGTGCGGCTTGTTTACCGAGCGAATGCTAAGCGCCAATCCGGGACACAATATCTCACAAATGTTACTGCGGTATGAAGGTCAGTCAAAGCTTCAGGTTACAGGTCATATGCTTACTTTAATTGCCTTCCTAAACTAAACAGACAGAGGGCAGATGGAAAAAGATAGATAGTTGGGAAGAGGGAGAGAGAGGGAAAAATTCATTAAATATTCAACTCCTATTTTGTTCAGTAACACTTCAGTGGAGACGTTAGATTGATAATTGCTGAAGATTCAACCGACACTGAACTGTCACTCAGCCCTAACAATCCCATTTATCCCGAACCCCCCTCACATTTCACTCTCTGGTGACGACATCAAGGTCACTGATACACAACAGTACTCGATCGCTCACGTTCGCAAGCGCACGTACACACTTCGTCAGGGAATTTTGATTATTTGATTAAGTGATTTGATTAATTGCACATTCCGCATGCTACAACTAACTATTTAGGTTCACTAAGGCAGCGTTGAAATACGACCCGGGTTTGACTGTACTGTGTGTTATATATAGCCACGTGCGACGTGAAACAGAACAAAGCTATGGATCCATAACCTTGCTGCATAACCTGGTCGCTCCCACCCAGCCCCCACAAACCAAGCAAAAAAACAGCTTTACTGATGGTTATCACAGTAAACGCTTCTGTCTACATGCTAAACCAAGTACTCAATGTAATTCATTAAAATTCATCTTCTTTGCTTTCATTCAGGATTAATGACCGCAGGTAATCTGAGGTTGAAGATTTGAAGCACTAGCGGAGATAAAATACAGCTTTAATGATTTTTCCACATCTGAGAGTAAACCAGGGCATTGGATGATTACAACAACAACAACAAGTAGAGAAATCGCAAGAAAATTATGTTTCCATGCAGTGAATGTGAAAGTAAGAGCTGACATTCAAAAGTTTAAGGTCAGTAGGATTTTTTTTTGAAAGAAACGAATACTTTTTTATTCAGAAAAGACGGATTACACCGAGTGACACTGATAAAAGACATTTATAATGTTACAAAAGAATTCTATTTCAAGTATATGCTGTTCGCTAGAACTTTCTATTCATTAAAAAATCCTGAAAAAATTTATTTCCACAACTTTTGGATAGCACAACTTGTTTTCAACATTGATAATAATAAAAACAAATGCTTCTTGAGCAGCAAATCATCATATCTGAAAAATCATGTGACACTAAATACTGAAGTAATCATGCTGAAATAAATGCAGGAGTAAATGTATTAAAATCTGTTATTTTATATTGTAAATTTTGGGAGTATGCGATATATATAGTCTACGATAATATTGTAATTGTTGTTTACACCAGGGGTTTTCAATCTTTCAGATGCCACGGACCCATAAATATGATCATCATTATGCAAGGGACCCCCATTCTGAAATGTAAAAGACATTTATATAGTTTCTTGTATAAATACCTAATTTACACTGTGAAAAATTCTAAGTTATAAGCAAGTCTAAAATATTAATTGGAAAATATTTAGTTTCTATTTAATAACATTATTATACATTTTTTCTAAGACAATTATATAAAAGTATTTTAAAGTAAAGTACAGTATTTATTTAGCTTTTTTACTCTAAATCTTATAATTCATTTTAATATAATTTGTATTTATTTCTTTGTTTTCATTTTAACTAATTTATTTTAATCAATTTTTGCATAATTTATTTATTTCATACCTATTGAATCATATTTTTTAGGAATTATTTTATAATTATTATAATTATATAATTATAATTACAATAATTTTTACATGTATTTATTTATTTTAATTTTTTAAGCTTTTTCTCCAAGCATTTCCAAGGACCCCCTAGCACTTCCTTGTGGGTCCCCGTACCCACAAAACCCCTGGTTTAAACAATATGCAATTTGACATTAGTGAGTATATTGCAAAAAAACAAACAAAAAACATAATCGTATACATTATGAGACGTAAGTTAGACTACTGCGCTTGCACATTTAGAGTTCACACTTTCACTGCGTGATTTAGTCTATTAAAATACATTCAGAATTCCTTCAAAATCCAAGATAATTCGGCAAAATGCCCCCGTATGACTCTTATATGTCTTCTATATTTATGTCATCTGATATAATTAATATTACACAGAGTTACAGTTTTGTCTCCAACTATCGGTACAATTGCAAATGTAATACTGATTTTATAAAACACTCCAATAAACGAAGAAATTATTAACTGACTTACATTTTAGACACAACACTACTTGTGTTTGCTCTATTCGTCGAAAAGCAGAACTGCTCTGTGTCTCCGAGCAACACAACGGTGTTTCGTTACTGAATCAGTCAGCCGTTTGAACAAATCGCTTGAATGAATGACTCAATGACTCACTCATGCAGTGATTTGCCGCAACCTATTGGCGATTTTAGGTTTATTGTCCGCATTTTTTCCCCAAAATCATTTGAAATATCACTATTAAACATTAGTCTAAATGCCACTTAAGATGCAGATTCTGTGCCACCTTTGCATTGCAAACGCGAATTTTGTTGATATGATTTGATTGGTAACAGTTCTATATTGTCTTATTTTTTAAATATATTTATTACATTTAAGAATTTGACACAAAAGATGATACATACATTTAATTAGGTTAGAATAAAAGGGCCTTATAAAGGTATAAATACCCATAAAAGGTACCAATCAATTTAAACTTATTGGAAAAGTTAATTTCTGTTACTCCTGCAAACTAATTACTGCAAAGAATATGAAGAATATTAAAAGTTTTTGGAGTCAGCTGCACACGGCAGTCCTAAACCTGTCAAAATACCAGCACAATAACATGTTTGGCAAAATATCTAATCTAATCTAATCTAATTATCGTTATCAAAAAAATTCAAGAAAATAATCTGAGATTTAATTTTTACTACATAAAAATGCATTTAATAATTCTTTTCTGACACACTTAGTCAGTGACAATTATTAAAAATATATAAGATATCAGTCTTTAAAGTTTCATAGGTGGGGAAAATGACATAAATCAACCATAAAAATGCATTTTAATGATGCTTTTGAAAAAAAAAAATAGTAACAATATATGTTTATAAATAATTATTATTTTTATATTGTCCATATGTTTTTTATTAAAGGAACAGTTCACCCAAAAATGAAAAGCCTGTCATTAATTTCTCACCCTCATGTCGTTTCAAACCCGTAAGACACAAATTAAGATATTTTTGATGAAATCCGAGATCTTTCTGACCATGCATAGACAGCAATGAATAAACCACATTCAAGGCCCAGAAAGGTAGTAAGGAAATCGTTAAAATAGTCCACGTGACAACAGTGGTTCAACCTTAATTTAATTTTATTTTGTGCGCAAAGAAAATAAAATAACTTTATTAAACACTTTCTTCTCTTCCGTGTCAGTCTTCGTCATGCATTCACAACAGTACAACGATGCATTGTTAAAATTAATATTTTATCGATGCCCTTACTACCTTTCTGGACCTTGAATGTGTCAGTTGCATTGCTGTCTATGCAGGGTCAGAAAGCTCTCAGATTTCATCAAAAATATTTTAATTTGTGTTTTAAAGATGATGTAGGGATATAGCTACTGCCAAAATGGCCACCAAGTGGACTGACTTGCCTTAAAGGGACTTTGGCTCCATGTGTACAGTCACTCAGTTCCTGCTCAGAGCTCATGTAAAGTCCTGGCACTGCTGGACTGCGATGAGCTCTTGGCAGGAGTTCCAGAGAATCTGTCCAGTCTGGGAGGAAGAGCCCTGTTCCTCTGTAACTGTGGAGACAGAGGCAGCGGTGGCTCATGGGCGGCGTAGCCAATGATGCTAACAGTGGGTGAAAAGTTTAATGGCCATAACAACACACCATTTACTGCCCGTCATCACTAATTAAGACCAGAGAGACTGGTGTGGAATTGGCCAGGGTGGGGAAACTCTAAATACAGCCGCTGTTGTCTGTTGAGCAGCTGGGCAGACAGAAACAGTTGACTCTGTTGTGTCTGTTCTGTCCAGGTCACTAATTGTCTCACTGGCTGGTGCTCTGGTGCAATGGCAACGAGAGGTTGAAGGCCAAAGTGTTGACACGCCGTTTGCGAGGTCCATCTGGAGTCTTTCAGAAAGGTCCAGACCTCCAGAATGGCTAACAGGGGAGCGAATCAATGCCAAGTCTGATCTGATTCATTCACATGACAGGATATGACATAATATATAATAGAATTCCAGAAGTGCACAACTGACCCTTTGTTAAGCTCCGCCCCTTTGGTAATATTTAAAGGGACAGTTCTAATCAGAGTTACATTACAAAATGTCCTGGCTCTTTCAAGCTTTATAATAGCAGTGAATGGGTGTTGAGATTTCGAAGTCCAATAAAGTGCATCCATCCATGATGAAAAGTACTCCACATGGTTCTGGGGCATTAATAAAGGTCTTCTGAAGTGAATCGTTGCAGTTGTGTAAGAAAAATATCCATATTTAAAACTTTATAAACCGTAATCTCTAGCTTCCAATAACTGTCGTACATGTTCACGATAGAGTGGCGTTCCAGCTCCAGTGAGACTATGCTAGTTTTGTGAGAACCAAGTTTTGTTTCAAGCAAAGGAAAACCAGTCTCCTATTGGCTTATATTGAAATCCTCCGACATTTTTCCTTTACAAATCCTCGTTTTGTACTTCTAATCCGTGACTGGTGTTTTGCTCTCTCCACTGCCGACGTCCTACATCATCCTCTGGAACGCCACTCTCTCATGAACACACATACAACAGTTAGCACAAACTAGAGATTACGGTTTATAAAATTTTAAATATGGATATTTTTCTTACACAAGAGCCTTTATTTACTTCAGAAGGCCTTTATTAATCCCCCAAACCATATGGAGTGCTTTTTATGATGGATGGGTGCATTTTATTGGATTTCAAAATCTCAACTAGGGGTTGACCGATTATTAACCTGGCCGATTATCGGCACCAATATTCATTTTTATAGTTATAGGTATCGTCATTTTCAAAACTGATTTGCCAATAACACTTTAAAAGCATTTAAAGAAATTTTTTGTCAGAGCCCTTGTTATTCTTAATTTTAACATTAGTTTTAATTTTTAGACCAGACATATACATCGGTTCAAAATATCGGTTATCCGCCTACTTGATCTGTAATAATCGATATCGACATCAGCCCTGAAAAACACATATCGGCAGCCCCTAATCTCAACACCCATTCACTGTCATTATAAAGCTCGGAAGACCCAGGACATTGTCTAATATAGCTCTGATTGTATTTGTCTGAAAGAAGAAAGTCATAAAAGCTTCTAAAAATAATAAAATTAATATAATTAAAAAAATAATAATATATAGACATGCTGTCTTAATATTTTCTTGAAAAGTATAAAAGCATCTAAAAAACCATTATATTTATAATATTCTTTACATTATATTTATGTATGAAAATATATAGCCAACATTATATTTTAAAAAAAGGGGGTTCATTATTAGGGGTTGACCGATTATCGGCCTCGCCAGTTACTGTCACTGAAATTAAGCATTTTTATGGTTATCAGTATTTTCAAAACCGATTTACCGAAAACAATTTAAAAGCATTTAATTTTTTTTTTTTTTCCATCAGAGCCCTTGTTATTCTTAATTTTGACATTAATTTTCATTTTTACACCAGACATATATATCGGTTCAAAATATCGGTTATCCGCCTACTTGATCTGTAATAATCGATATCGGCATCATCCCTGAAAAACACATATTGGTGGCCCCTAATCTCAACACCCACTGTCATTATAAAGCTCGGAAGACCCAGGACATTGTCTAATATAGCTTCTAAAAATAATAAAAAATGAATATAATTTTAAAAAATAATAATATATAGACATGCTGTCTTAATATTTTCTTGAAAAGCATAAAAGCATCTAAAAAACCATTACATTTATAATATTCTTTATATAATAATTATGTACGAAAATATATAGCTCACATTATATTTTAAAAAAGCGGGTTCCTTATTAGGGGTTGACCGATTATCGGCCTCGCCAATTATATTAAGCATTTTTATGGTTATCAGTATCGGTCATTTTCAAAACCGATTTGCCGATAACAATTTAAAAGCATTTCATTTCTTTTTTTTTGTCAGAGCCCTTTTTTTGTCAAAGCCCCAGAGTTATTCTTAATTTTGACATTAATTTTCATTTTTACACCAGACATATATATCGGTTCAAAATATCGGTTAACAGTCTACTTTATCTGTAATAAGCAGTATTGGCATTGGCCCTGAAAAATGGTCGACCCCTAATCTCAACACCCATTTACTGCCATTATAAAGCTTAGAAGAGCCAGGACATTTTCTATATAACTCAGATTGTATCTGTCTGAAAGAAGAAAGTCATATACATCTAGGATGACTTGAGGGTGAGAAAATCATGGGGTAATTTTAATTTTTGGGTGAACTATCCCTTTAAGGAAGGACTGGTCAGTGACATTTTAAAGGTGGGGCTTAGGGAAGGCTAATGTTACAGTATTAGTTTGGCAAAACTGTTCCTAATATGTCTTACATTAGCAAAAGAGTAAATGGTCTGATAGTAAGGCAACAGTTGCCAAGGAAGGACTGGTCAGTAACATTTTAAGACAGGCTTATCAAAGGCTCAATTAGAGGCAGCACAGATCCACGCTTAACTCCTCCCCTGCTATAAAAGCTGATAAATGTCTGGGTTTAAGGTCAAGAGCTTTGTATTGCTGCAATTATGATTTTGATAGGTCATTATGCCACTGATTGGACATTTTCCACGCTGTGAACTCAGTTTCACAGTACGTCACTTTGCCAGACATTCCCACGTAGCCAGACATCTTACTTTATTTCACACTGAGGCCGTCAGGGCTCTGCTGCAGAACTATGAATATTAAAATGAGTCTCGGCACCGAACGCAGATTTACCGATAGCACCTTAATAACAGAATAGAAGGCTGTCTATTTCTCCATCAACCCATTTCTCACTTAAGCCCGATGGCAGTACCCAGATTTGATTCAAAGCAGTCGTATTGTCTGATTTCCAAGAGCCAAAGCAAAGTCAAACCTGGCACTGATCATCTGAAACATTTCCAAGGCTGGCAGAACACACTGAATGGTTTAAATTATGCTGAAATGAGTTTCAGTAAAACCATAAACCCTTCCATCCCTTCTGTTTCCCAAGATGAATTTAAGACAAAGAACGAGTTCATCCTCACAGACTTCCCAAGGATCCCAAGGCAAAACGGAGAGCCTGGTAAAATTATGATAAACTAGAAAAGCAGGTACAAGAGCCCTCTGCTAACCTTCACAAGGAACTACATCATATTTAGTCAGCAAGATGATATTTCTCTTTGCAGATTACGTGCCACGGAAAACAGAAAACATGGGATGAAAATTGTCGGCTGGTGGATAGGGGAGATTTATTCACTAATGCCACACAACATGACATTTCAGCAGAGCTTTAACAGGTTCAAAGCATCTGCATTCCGGATAAACATGCTTCTGTATCACCTGATTATTGATATTACTTTCCTCAGGGTGGGGAATTTTAATGTTCATTTTAATTAGATTTTTACACTTTCTGTACAAAATGTAAATGCCACATTGCAATTTTAATTTCCATGCAAAAAATGTTTTACTTGTTAAAAAAAATATGCCAGTGCAGTAAAATAAAATACAGTTGAAGTCAAAAGTTTTCATACACCTTGCAGAATCTGCTAAATCTGTTATTTTACCAAAATAAGAGGGATCATACAAAATGCATGTTATTATTTTTTTTTTTAGTCGAATTTATAAAAATAACCACATTCAAAAGTTTACATACACTTGATTCTTAACACTGTGTTGTTACCTGAATGATCCACAGCTGTTTTTTTGTTTAGTAATAGTTGTTCATGAGCATTTTTGTATATTTGAACCCTTTCCAACAACGACTATATGATTCTGAGATCCAACTTTTCACACTGAGGACAACTGAGGGACTCATATGCAACTATTACAGAAAGTTCAAACACTCACTGATGCTCCAAAAGGAAACAATGCATTAAGAGCCAGGGTAAATGTAACTTATTTTGTCTTCTGGGAAACATGTATCTTCTGTAGCTTCTGAAGGACAGTCCTAAATAATTAAAAAAATAATTAAAAATCTTTATTCTGTTCAAAAGTTTACACCCCTGCCTCTTAATGCATCGTTTTTCCTTCTGTAATAGTCCCTCAGTTGTCCTCAGTGTGAAATGATGGATCTCAAAATCATGCAATCATTGTTGGAAAGGGTTCAAATACATAAAAATGCTGAAAAATAAAAAAAAATTGTGGGACATGAAGGATTTTTCTGAAGAAATGCGGCCAGTTTAACTGTTAAGGACAAACAAGGGACTCATGAACAACTATCACAAAAAAAACAAAAAAAAAAAACAGCTGTGGATCATTCAAGTAACAACACCATATTAAAAATCAAGTCTTTCTAAACTTTTATAAATTCAACTATTATTTTCTCTTAAGGACTATATGTAAATGTCTTTTATGTGAAATATCTTATTCAGGTCAGTGCTAAATAAAAAACAACATGCATTTAATGTACACCTTAATTGCATACAATTAAGGAGTATGTAAACTTTTGACTTTAACTGTACATTCAACTAGTTAATCTAATACATTCATATTGTTGGATTTTTAGACACATTTACTAGAAAAGAAGTTGCAAAATGAAGGTCAATGGGATTTTTCTACCATTTTTTTCATCCAAAAGCTTAAGTCTCTTCACTGTAAAAAAGAATATCACAACTCTCCTCAATAAGCCACATGATCTCTGCTAATTTCAGGCATAACGTTTATGGTTTTATATCCCTACATACTGACTTCTTTAGCAAGCACCACTAATAACAATGTTTGCTTTTCTAAGGGATTGCATATAAAACAGAAAGGATTGGGAATATACTTTATACCTGTGTATTGATAGTCCGCAGCTGCAAAGCCTAACAAATCCTCAGTGTTTTGCGTCTCATCAGCCTGCACAGAGACTATCAGCTTTAGAGCAAAGCTCTCTCAACATCAGAGTTAAACACCTCAGATCTCCTCATGCCTGAGTGGCATTTCCAACTAAAGGTCTCTGCCAGAGACAGATAATAAAGATGGCGTTCTCCCGTGACAGATAGACAGATACTCCCAAGGCCTGCGAAGAATGAAAGTAAAACGGTTCTGAAATAGCTCAATTCATCCTGAACAGAGTTTGATGAGTCTCTGGCCTCATAATTCCCTTTGGAGGAAATGAGTCATTATTTTTGCATTGCTGTTTAGTGGCACTAAAAAAAATTACACATTTCACCTTCAAATGAACTGAATATGTAATAAATACAATTCTGGAGAGAATATGCATATGATTTAAGCTGATTGTAAATTATAGTTTGAACAGCGGCCTCATTCTGCTCCCACGACCCAGGCCCTGGAGGAGCCCCATCGTGCACGATAGGTCATCCGCGGCCAAAGCTATCACAGCTGTGCTGATTTTATGCAGCTGAAGAGCTGTGTGAGCTTGGGCCAGAGCCAGATCTGTCTGCTCCAGGAGAAAAAGAGTGTTTATCCCCTCAACAGTATTTTTGCAGTTGGAGTCGTAGCTGTTTAATCAGTATGCCCTACAGATATCTGCATGGGAATGAAGAGCGAGGTCAGGGGTCACCGGTGTGTCTCTCACGCAAGAGCAGTGTTGAGGAGAGGCTTCTGGGTTTGAGCTTGCCTGAGGTGCAAACTGCTGATTTTCTTTGTGCCATTATTTCAAACACGTCTATAAATCCTTTTGATAAACACAACTGAAGTCCCAAGGTCACGACTTTCCATCACTGTTATACGGTCTCGATCCACACAAGCTATTTTTCTGCAAGTCATCCAAACTAGCCGAAGCAGAAAGCAAAACTCGGGGGAAACAAGAAGACTGACAGTACTAAGTCTTGGTAAGTTTAAAGGGTTAGTTCACCCAAAATGAAAATTCTGTCATTAATTAATCACCCTCATGTCGTTCTAAACCCGTAAGACTTTCGCTCATCTCTGGAACGCGAATTAAGATATTTTTGATGAAGTCCGAGAGCTTTCTGACCCTGCATAGACAGCAACGCAACTGACACGTTCAAGGCCCAGAAAAGTAGTAAGGACATCATTAAAATAGTACATGTGACATCAGTGGTTCAACCTTAATTTTATGAAGCTACAAGAATTATTTCTAAGGTAATGACTTTATTCAACAATTTCTACTCTTCAGTGTCAGTCTTCGATGAGAGTATCATGACGCATGCGTGTGGTGCTGAACCGTGCTGAAATCTTCAGATATGGTTACAAAGACATCTTCTGCTTGTACACAAGGTATAGCATATCTGGGTTTTACGTCAGAATGCATTTGAGAGCTCTACAGATGGTGGCACCAGGAGTAGATTTGGTAGTGCTAAGAGTTTTAAAAATATAGATAATTTAATAATAAAATTACTATTGTTTTGCATTAATAAGTGTAGTTACTAATAATATTACATGTTCATTTCTTGTTTATTTAATGTTTATACAGTTTTGACAGTAGGTGAGAAGAGTTGGGAAGCATATAAAATTTACTTTATTTATTAATTTATTTGGTGCAAAATCTAATTTTATATAGAAAATGTATATATTCACTTATTAAATGTACCATTATTTTTCTATAGAATAGTAACTTTTCTCACTTCATACACAAAAAAAGTGTAAAACTCTGACAAAATCTCATTTCTTGATAATTTAGTATTTTATAATAGTGATATTATAATTTCAAAATATAAAGCAAAAAGTAAAAATGGATGTTTGTCATGTTTATTTACCACAAAGTATATTTTGGTCACCCCATTAAAAATAGTATTCAAATTGGATAATTTTAGAACTTTAAAGTGCTGGAAATAGTTGTGCGAAATGCATGAAAGTCATTGAAAAGTGATTTAATTACTCTCTCAAAAGGTTGTACAAACCCTGAAATGAACAATGTAAAAACATTTGACTATTTCTGCCACAACAGTTAGCGTTACTACGTCTGCTTTTCTGACATACATCAGCACTGTTAAAGAAGTAGTTCACTTCCAGAACAAAAATTTACAGATAATGTACTCACCCCCTTGTCATCCAAGATGTGCATGTCTTTTTTTCTTCAACCATAAAAAATTATGTTTTTTGAGTTAAACATTTCAGGATTTTTCTCCATATAATGGACTGATATGGTGCCCCGATTTTGAACTTCCAAAATGCAGTTTAAATACGGCTTCAAATGTTCCCAAATGCGGTTGTAAACGATCCCAGCTGAGGAAACAGGGTCTTATCTAGTGAAACAAACGGTTATTTTCATTAAAAAAAAAACACTTGAATCTCAAACACTTGTTTTGTCTTGCTCTCCCTGAACTCTGTGTATTCTGACTCAAGACAGTTAGGGTATGTCGAAAAACTCCAATCGTATTTTCTCCCTCAACTTGAAAAATAATTTCAAAATCATCCTACATCGCTGCAGAAATACCGACCCAGTCTTTGCAAAGTGAACATGCAAAGAAGATCAAACACACTCTCCAAAAAAGGTAAAATAGCGATATAAGAAGATTTTGAAGTTGAGGCAGAACATGAGATGGGAGTTTTTCGACATACCCTAACTGTCATGAACCGGAAAAAAAACAGTTCAGGCAGAGTAAGACAAGATGATCATTTGACATTAAAAAGTATATAAACTGTATTATTTTTATGAAAATAACCGATCATTTCGCTAAATAAGACCCTTCTTCCTCGGCTGGGATCGTTTACAACCACATTTGGGATCGTTTAAAGCCGCATTTAAAGTTCAAAATCGGGGTACCATACCAGTCCATTATATGGAGAAAAATCCTGAAATGTTTCCCACAAAAAACAAATTCTTTATGGCTGAAGAAAGAAAGACATGAACATCTTGGATGACAAGTGGGTGAGTACATTATCTGTCAATTTTTGTTTTGGAAGTGAACTACTCCTTTAATAACAGAATTCTGGGCAGAATTTTAATGATTTTCACTAGATCGCGCAGCAACCTTATTTATTCTGCGGCGAATTCAAACGCTTCCCACTGGATCTCGCAGTGCTGTGCAGTAAGTGCCACAAAATCAACTTTGGTTACCAAGTAAAGTTGTTCTGAGCCAAGTTTGTTTGGGTTGCGGTCTGAGCTGATAAATGTCACCGCTGCGCAGCTCAAACAAGTAGCGTGTTTTTGTTACGCTTTTGTTTTGCTTGCAGTTTGATGTTTCTCATATGCAACAGAAATGGCAGTGCTTACGAGTTGAACAATGGGGTGGTCGCACCAGTGCACCAGCAGAAAAAATGGTCACAGTCTGGAGCCCTGGAATGCCACACACGTGAACACATGGTGAAGACTGACACAGAAGAGAAGAAATCAATAAATAAAGTCATTTTTATTTTCTTCGCACACAAAAAGTATTCTGTATTGAACCACAAAAATGATTGAACCGCATCATTTTTCCCAATACTTGCAGAGTAGATATATCAATCACACTTCAGGCAATCTGAACCTCCAAAACACTTATTTTTATTGTTGGCAGGGCGGTAAGTTATGATGTGCATGGAAATCATCACAAATGAATGCTAGTCAGCACCTGTGTCATATTTTTTGTGTGGGTGCAGCAGAGAGTGAAGGGTCGTCGTGTGGCCGGGAGGAATTGCTCCCTGCTCTGGGAGATAAACCTAGACTCATTTCTGCTCTCCATCTCACTCCCGGCAAATTGAAGGACAGATCAGAGCGAAGCGTACCCACAATCGGCAGTGCACTCTTCAACAGAACAGCACATTTAATCCCCACAAACCCCTGTGGGCACGGGACTCTTCAGGAGCATGGAATAATATGATCAGGAAAGCCCACTCAAGGTCTAAGCAGGAAGTGAATAAGATAGACTAAAGGATGGCAAATAACAAAGGCATCCATTTTGTCTCCCTGTTTTGTATTCAATTGACAAAACACACAAGTGACGGCACCTCCCGGGGGAGGGCATTGGTGTTGTAAGGTGAAATCGCTTGTTAAATATGTCACTTTTTGACTGGAGTAATTATCTTGTTAATTATCAGGAGTGGGGGCTGCGATTCAATGCCTGTGAAGCGATCAATTAACAAGCTGAAATCAGTCAGCGGAGGCATGACGAGACAATACCTCAAGAGCCGAACGCATTCAGCTAGCGCGAGAAACTCGCGATGCTCTGGATCGCTGACTGACTCAATCGTTTGAGATGTTTTTGTGTAAAAAGTCTAAACTCTCCAACGGCAAAGAGAATTTTCATCTGTTGGTGGTTTCTAAATATTTATCTCAGCTGCGTTCCAACTTGGCAGAGCTAATCGGCTTCACATGTAGTCCATCAGAACGACACAAAACTATGAGGAGAAGAAAGTTGAACGCAGACAGACTGTTGGGTTCAAATCACATCAAAGCTCATTTTCACACCACAGAAAGTTAAAAAGAAAAGAAAACCTCACGATAACGTGTAAACAAACCCCATCTGCGCAGGGCTCTGGTGAGTTTGAATGCCCCAGTGTTCATTACGCCATGTGTGAGAAACAGATTGAAGTGCCGTCGGGCTGCAGGAGCCTGTAATGGCTGTGCTGCCTCTGACTGGGAAGCCAGTCTTAATTAGATCATCAGAAAAGGCCACAATGATGGCCGTTATACACTCCATAGACTCACTGGCTTGGGTATTAGTTTGGGTCAAGATGCAAACATTGGACGAAACACTGGTGGCAGTACAAACGAACCAGAAATGACCACCGATATTTGTTGGATATTCACTATATTGCTGACCTATTAAAATCTGAATGAGAAATACAAGTTAAGAGAGCTCACCCAAAAATTAAAGCCTCAAGCCATCCTTGGTGTATTTGACTTTGTTCTTTGAGACAAAAACAATCAGAGTTATATTAAAATATGTCCTTGCTCTTCCAAGCTTTATAATGGCAGTGAATGGGTGTTGAGAGACTTTGAAGTCTAATAAAGTGCATCCATCCATCATAAAAAGTGCTCCACACAGTTCCGGGGGGGGTTAAAGGGTTACTCAACTCAAAATGAAAATTTTGTCATTAATCACTTACACCCATGTCGTTCCAAACCCGTAAAAGCTTCGTTCGTCTTCAGAACACAATTTAAGATATTTTGGATGAAAACCGAGAGGCTGTTCTATTGACTGCCAGGTAAATACCACTGTTAAGGCCCAGAAAAGTATGAAAGACATCGTCAAAATAGTCCATCTGCCATCAGCGGTTCAATCTGAATTTTATGAAGCGACGAGAATGCTTTTTGTACACAAGAAAAAAAAAAAACAATTTTATTCAACAATTCGTCTGGTTCAATCTGAATTTTTGAACGCAGTTTGCATTCAGCGGATACTCTCCAAAATGGCGCTACACTGACATGGAGGAGATGAATTAATAAATAAAAGCGTGTTCTCGTCGCTTCTTAAAATTCAGATTGAACCACTGATGGCAGATGGACTATTTTGACGACGTCTTTCATACTTTTCTGGACCCTGACAGTGGTATTTACTTGGCAGTCAATGGGACAGTCACAAACCTCCTGGTTTTCATCCAAAATATCTTAAATTGTGTTCTGAAGACGAACAAAGCTTTTACAGGTTTGGAATGATATTGAGGTAAGTGATTAATGACAAAATTTTCATTTTAGGGTGGAGTAACCCTTTAATAAAGGCCTTCTGAAGTGAATCGATGCATTTGTCCAAGAAAAATATCCATATTTAAAATTTTATAAATGACTGCACTTTATTGGTCTTCAAAATCTCAACACCCATTCACTGCCATTATAAAGCTTGGAAGAGCCAGGACATGTTTTAATATAACTACGATTGTATTCGTCTGAAAGAGTAAAGTCATATACACCTAGGATGGCTTGAGGGTGAGTGAATCATTTTTGGGTTAATATCCCTTTAAAGAAGATTAATAATCTTTTTTCTCCTGGTCAAGATAGGCAGCTAATAATAATTCTAAAATAGTTTCAAAACAAATTAAAGCTGCAAGCAGCGTTGAAAGGGCCCTCGCACCCGGGCTCACCAACACCCGGTGGCTTTAGGAAAACATCAAATGGTGAGTAATATGTATTTAAAGTGATAAATACAAAAGGAATATGTCTTAGTCATTTATATGTGCCAAACTTCCTGCTAGCAGGTGGTGGCGCTATGATTATAACTGAAAATTGGCCTTTAGATGTATTCAGGACAGGACATGTGAAGTTTGGTGCATATTGAACATTGCATTTTTAAGTGTAAAACAAGTAATATCCTGTTGCCGGCAGGCGGTGCTATGATTATAATAGAATAGTGGCCTTTAGATATGTTCAGACCAGGTTTCTTTTAGATCATGTGAAGTTTGGGGCAGATCGGACATTGTACGGCTGAGTTACAACAACCTCCTTTTACATGGTGAAACAAACTTCGTCATTCTGCCACGGACAAGCCGTTCAACGAAAACTCAGTATCTTTGCAATCTAACATTGCAAATGCATTTAAAGTAGACTGACCAAATATAATGTTGCTGTCATTAAATCTCTATGAGGAGTTCGTTAGAGTGTAAAAACATGTTACTTCCTGCTGCCAGCAGGTGGCGCTATGGCTATAACTGAATATGGTCATGGGTGTGTGTTCAGGTCAGGACTCTTACCAAATCTCTTATGTAAATTTTGGTGCAGATCGGTTATTGTATGGCTGAATTATAACAACATCAAAGTTTGTAAGGCAAGCCCTTCAACGCACCCTTCAACGCGAGATTTTCGCAATTTAACATCACAAAGGGCTTTAGATTACACTGACCAAATTTGGCGTTGATCTGTTTAAATCTGTAGGAAGAGTTTATTTAAATGCAACGCCTGAAAATGGCACAAAACTTGCAGAGAAAATTAAAAATAACAAGCTTCCCGTTGGTTTTCCGACTTTGTATCAGACTTGTAGGTATTGGTGTGTTACATGTGTCTACCAAATTTCGTACATGTATATGATATTGAGGGGTGCTTTGTTGAAATTTTATAGGCGGTGCTATCGAGCCATCTGGCCACACCCACTTCTGAAACTCATGTCAGATGTAAATTTTCACCACTTTTGGCATGTGTGCAAAGTTTCATGCGTTTTCAAGCATGTTTAGGCCCTCAAAAATGCGATTCAAATTGGAGAAGAGGAATCATCTGAGCAATTCCAACAGGGTCCTCGTGCCACCTAAATACGCAAGCCTTCAGCCTTCGGAAATTATTATATGCTGATTTGTTGCTCAAGAAACATTTCTTATAAAAATCAATGTTGAAAAGAGCTGTGCTATAAGATTTTATCTTCAAAAACCTACCAGCCAAGTGCTCCTCCCCAACAAAAACACTGCACAATGACCAAGCACTTAACATCTCTTCAGCTACATCTGAGTTCAACACCGTAATGGTGAACTTTAATATCAAAAGAACATCCTCCTACTTGTTGGCTCCAAATCGAATCTGTTTGAGAGAAATGACTAATACTAAGAGGTTTGTAAGGGAATGACCAGCCGCCTGTCTTTTTGAAGTATGTCATCGAGTAAATCAGTGTTAAATGTAAATAACAGCCAAATAACAGACATGGGTTGGTAAACGTATGCATACGTACTAATGAGAAATATCATCAACTTGCCTTTTGACAGGAATATCTTTAGTTGTTTACTTAGAGATGCTGAAGTCCCTCACATCTGTATGCCATACTATCCCTAACAGTCCTTCCGACAGTCACGCAGCCCATCACATTTAGTTACGAGCTGTACGGCATGCCAAACACTGCCCTACCCAACTCAAACCACAATGCGACCCACTGATAGTGTGCTGCAGACTGTCTGGCCAGTGCTACAAATGCAAAACCTGTGCGGTGTGACCCAATTGAATCTGACCTAGAATGTGGTTTCTCTTGGAGCTACAAAATACGTCACATGACGCACTTCGATCAGCATTATTGCAATCAAAAAAATATTTTCAATTGGGACTTGGATAGTTCACCCAAAAATGAAAATTGTGTCATTAAATACTTGTATGTCATTCCAAACCGGTAAGACCTTCGTTCATCTTCGGAACACAAATTAAGATATTTTTGGAAATCCGAGCGCTTTCTGACCCTGCATAGACAGTAACACAACTGACACGTTCAAGGCCTAGAAAGGTAGTAAGGACTTTGTTAAAATAATCCATGTGACATCAGTGGTTCAACCGTAATGTTATGAAGCTTCATAACCTGTCTATGTGTTCTTCAGAAAATAAATCAAAGCACACAAGGATGAATATATGATGGCAAGGCATACATTTTTGGAAAACCTATTCCTTCACTTCACAGCAGTGTGAACGAGAGATGCATCTGAACATGCAAGAATCTCCTGTGATTTAACTGAGATCATCAGGAGACATAAATCCTGTGAAGGAAAGGAGTGATGGTGATAATTACATCAAATTAAACAGCTGCCACGAACTGTCCCACCAGTGCCGTATTTCGCCTGAGAAAACATCACTTTTCCCAAGCCTGTTTATATATATATACCTATGAGAAACGAATGAGGACAATGCTGATTTAAGCTGATTCTTGTCAAATATTCTCACTCAGTCTTCCAAGCACAAAATAGCTTTGTATAGCCTAACTTTTGACTATAATGTGTAAAAAAATGTAAAAAAAAAAAGTGTCACTACTGAAACATTTTATGCTGAGACTTGTTTTTAACTACACCCCTACATTTATGATTAGGAAATATTCCTGTGTCCCACTCTCTCATAGCTACAAGGTGTGAGTAGATTTTGAGGTAAATGTGTTCAAAAGTCTGGAAAATCTGTGTGTAACTTTAAGGAGCGTCACTAACGGACACTATTTTTCTATAATTAAACACTTTTTTGGGAGTTATTCCATAACGTTTAGTTTTTATGTGTGTACAACTGTTCAGAACTGTGCTAGCTAACCATGTGCTGATTAGCATTTTTGAGCTAGCTTCAAAAGTATCTAAAATTGTCACTACTGAAAATATTCAATTGGATTCAAAATGCAACAAATCTTATAAATTACACTTGAAATATTGTTAAAAATGCAATTGTTATTGATTTACCTATGGAACAAAATGTAAAAAAATATACATATTTACAATGTAGATGTAAGCAAAATTTGGGACCTACGATTTCCGCGATGCGGAAAACGTGAACGGAATCGTGGAATCCAGTCAAAAATGGAAATTTAAAGCAGAATGTCACAGAATTTATCAAAGTTTGGACTAATTAATCAAAAGAACGTCATTACCCTTAAATCAAATCGTGATATGGACTAGTATCTGTAAATATTAAGCCGCAAAAAGACTAATTAAATGTGATTCCTGCAAGTTCTGCGTGTCTCACGGTCTGAATGAATGTTTATTCATACTGAAGCGCACTTGACACTCGCTGTGATTTCAGTGTCTGCCGTCTTATTAAATGAGGACATAAATTCATGAACAACATTTCCAGAACTGCTCAGAGTCACATCATGAACATTTTGAGTGAAACTAGCATCATATTATATACATTTAAATGTTTAAATGTTGAATTTTCATTAATTAAAAGATAAGTTAAATCAACGTTTTATGCCTTCATTTGATAACCAAAAAAATGTAATTACACAAGATTTTTTGAGAGGGAAAAAAAAACAATTCATAAGGCTATTTTAAGAATAAATAAAAGTTGTTTTTATGCTTTAAATAATTAGACATGCTAAAACAATAACAATAAACATAAGGTGAGAAAAAAATAAAACATTTTATTGACCTCTAAACTAATGTTTGTAACATTTTTAATAAACGTATGTTAAATTGTATAAGTTTCATGATTTTAATTAATCAGACATGCTTTTTGATTAAAGTGCTCCTATGAAGCCTTTTCAAATATGACCTTTCAAGCAGTGGTTCATGTAGCTGTATGTGAACATAAACTATCTACAAAGTTGTGAAGCCGACAATAAATAAAGTTATTGTCTATCAAAAAAAAAAAAAAAAAAAAAAAAAAAAGAGTCGGTTCACAATCGCCTGAACGAGTCGTCAGGAATTTGAATCTTTTTCTGTTATGGCCACACGTCACAAAGTAACACATTCGCATAATTACCGCCCACGTTCTACGACGTGAACAACTTGCCCGTTCACAAGCACAGTAAAATTTCCATGTGGTTTACATAATGTCGAGAAGACGCTGCATCCTAAATACAATGCAGGATTCACCAAAGGCTTGCTCTTAAAAGATGGATCAGTGCCCAGTTTATTTGGACCGGCTTGCTCCTCTGAACCTCTAATTGTAAGTGTGATTAATAATTGATGGTTGTATTTTCTAGCGATCGTTCAAAATCGTCCTATATCGCTCATGGGGGTGAGTAATTATCAGGACATTTTTATTCTGAAAGTGGAGTAATCCTTTAAAACTTGTTGCTCTCATGTAACGTTACTCTGTATCATACAAAATACGTATTTAGTTGTGTGTGTGTTGTGTTCGCTCCGCGCAGCTCGTAGGTCTCTGGCTAACCGGCTGACAGCTTTATCTGTTCACTCGCTATTGTCTAGAAATGTGTCAATGAATAGTGAATGTTTGTCGTTGTTATTACTTAAAGTTCTGATAAAGAATAGAACAATACGTTGGTGTACAAGCTGCAGTGCTTAATCAATATGTTTCTGGGTTGGGTTGACGCATATACTATGGCTGTTTGGGTGTTGTTGTTTACCATTGAGTTGTGGGCTAGAGTAACGGTGATGGGCGTTCCGTGTTTGAAATTCGCTGCACGCGGTGACATTAAACCAATCACAAAAGACTGGGTCATAAGACCAATCACAGCAGATTAGTGTCACACAAAGGAGTGGTTTGGACGAATGATTCGTTTTAATGAACCGTTTGGAAGTCGTGGACCAAATAAGGTAAAAATAAATGCATATTATAAGACAATAAAAGTGTTTTTTGACCTTGCATGCATGTCAACTTGTTGTTGGGGACTCCCAAAACCAAAATATGAACCTTTTATAATCCATAATAGGGGCACTTTAATAACATTTAATCTAACCATTAAAAAGGAGTCTAGAAAAATTTAAATGGAAAAAAATGGAATTTGGTAAAAAAAATAAAACAGAATTTGGAAAAAATAAAATAAAACGGATTTCATAGGGCCCTACAAAATATTAATATGTCAATATAACCCTTCTAAATAAATTATTATTACTGTGTTTTGGTAGAGAAATTTGGGGAGAGGACAAATATTCCAAAACTTCCTGAAAATACAATATGAGAATTAACTGCACAATTACTAGAAATATATACCTTGGATATTATACAAATTGCATACATACAAAATTTGTGGAAATATAAAATTTTTTCAAGACATTTCCAACTCTGACTTTGGACCAATTCTGTAAAAATACCTATAGTTTGATGGACATGTAAAGTGAGCTAACTGAGTCATTTCGGAGTTTATCTAAACTAAATAATATAGGTTGTGCCATCTAAGCTTGAGACCGGGCTCAAAATAACTTCGCTGAAACAAAAATCATTATCAAGACAGATGAAAATGTCACATTCTCAGAAGAACAGTGATATATACGATCTGATGTCTGAACGGCCCGTGACCTTTCACCTTGATGGGCTCATAAAGCATAACTCCCTCAAGCCCCATTCAAACACACAAACACACACACACTTCCCTCCAGCTCTGCACACACACACACAGTCATTGACATCTCCAACACTGCCCTGCCAAACCATCAAAGCCTGACAAACAGAGACATTTTCATGCACACACACACATATAAGACACAGTGAGAAGGGAAGGACAGGCATCTGCTGCTGGCTGTTTATGTCTGTGTGTGTGTGTATGTGAACACACTGTCTAGATCACAGTCATTACTGACCGGTTAAAGCTTTTTTTGTTTAGTCTCTGGTTCATGTCAGAAAACGTCTGTAGCTGTTCTATTTGGGTTGTGTTTAAGTATATCCCTCAAATACATTCATATATAAACAGTTAGACTGATATACTGTGTATGAGACATATACCGCAACACACAGAGATCGACCGCAGGGTCACAAATGCACTCTGATACCTTCATATTACCATCATTGTATCGCAGCACAGTTTTGTAAGCGTTCTCATATGCTAATGCACAACTGTGCTCCATTCACTTGTGATAATGAACGAAAACTGCTGTTTATTTCCTACTGACAACCAGTAATTAAACACAACGCCAAAACCCCGTTCTGTTTTCGGACTCTGTTTTTAACACAAAGCGCATCAGAAAAGTGCGACCAGACCCACGTACAACAGATGTGGTTTCCGATTAATGATTTCCAGTGGAAAAAAAACACCTCGGTTTATACAAATTGTTTGCAAACAGTTTTATTTACTCATTTTACCAGCTCCTGTTTCATGTTGAGATGATGAGATGTGTCATATTCACACCAGCCAGAGTGAATATCTTACCTCTGTGATGTCTTCTTATATTTTCGCCTGAAACAAAAAAAAGGACATTTCAGTTCAGGTAAAAGCAAATTAGATTCAGTATATAAGAGTTGTCTTACAGGCATCTTAAATTAAAACATCTAAAAAAAAAAAAAAAAAAAAAAAAAAAAATTGGAATAACGTGAATTTTATCCTATAAACCAATTGCAAAAATATAATAAACACAATAAAACCACACTTCAGAAATGTCAGGTCACTGCTGTCACATTTAAATTTAGTAAATCTGTATTGAAAACATTTTATTATTAACATTTTATTGCAATTAATTTTATTATTTTTATTTATTTATTTATTTTTTTTTTTGTTAATATTAATTTTCGTTTAGTGGGGGGGGGTCTCACTGTTTACATCACTGTTTACACACATATATATATATATATATATATATATATTTTTTTTTTTTTTTTTAAATATAAATATTTTATTTTATTTTTTATTGTAATTGATCAATTTCATTATTGTTTTTATTTTTTATTATTAATTTTAGTTTAGTTGTTTTTTTTATTTTTGTTTTAAATGTTTTTGTGTTACATTATTTCATGAATTGTTTTGGATTTCATATTTGTCTCACTGTTTTAATTTGAATAATAATTAATTAAATTACATTTTTAATTAATTCATTAATTAATTTATTCATTTATTTATAAAATTTCAAAGCATTTTAAATTTCAAAGCCTTAGATAAACAGTAAATCTTCTCAAAACTGTGTAAATTTTGTTTCCATTTTTAAATTTTGTCCCACTTTATACAAAACATCAACTTTTACCTGGGAAAAAGTCCAAATACTTAAACATGTATTTTACCTTAAAAAAAGAATAATATTTTTGTAAATTTCATTCTCCAACCCAATTTAAAGAAATTATGATAAACACAATAATTTAATATAATAAACAATCATTTTAATTACATTTTTCTATATATATATGTTGTCGTTTTATAATTGATCAATAAAATTTTTTTGTTATTAATTATAGCTTAGTTTTTTCTTTTCTTTTTTAGTGTTTTTTTTTTTTATTTCATTCACATTCATTTCATTAATTATGTTGTGTTTCTTAATTATCTCACTGTTTAAATTTGAGCAAACATCAATTGATTATTATTTTGTCAATGTTGCATTTCCATTTTTAAATTTCGAGAGTTCAAACGCGTTAATCAAGACGCCCATGAACATTTGTACAAAAAAGGAAAACAATGACCCTCTTATGATGGACATCTGAACATTTGGTCATCTAAATCCAGTTAGCGCATGAATGCTCGCTCTCTTTTGCACGTAGAAAGGAAATGCCTTTTCTTTTAAAGCAGCGTTTAGTAAAACATCTCAACTGCAGCTGCTCTCAAGCCGTATGAAGACAGACGTTCCGACCAGTCAACCTCGATCTTGATGACATCACCTTCAGAAGAGCCTCTGCTATTAACGTGATCAGCGACCTTTAACCTTAACTTCCCGTCATCTTCATCATCATAATCCAAACGTCTTCCTCTCTCTCTCTTTCCCCGCCCATCTATTCTCAGCGTTAGATCTCACGGTGAGCGACGCCTGCTTTTATTACAGCCTTAAACTTTTATAGGTGTGTGTTTTTCTCTGTGTCCAATGGTGTCGACACGGGTCTCATTTCCCTTGGAGCCGCCGAATGCACAATTAAATTCGTAATAAGCTCAATAAAGTGTGGCTAAAAGGGAAATAAAGCTGGAAACAGGATGACTTTGCTTCAATCTCGCCCTGCTCTTGACCGGAGCCGTTATGAAAGTGTTGATAGCCCTTGTTTCAGGACAAATAACAGCTGTCTGACATCCCCACCTGGGTTCAGGGACCCCAGGCTGACAGCAACTCCACCATCACGGCGAACGCAGTCGTCATAAATCTAATACCAAACCTGGAAGATATTTTGTCGTTTATAACAGGGATTAACATTCAGCAGCTTAATGTGGAATGACACAGTGAAGGATTATATCAATCCCTGCTAAAGCAAACAATAAAATCCCCTTGTGATAACATACATGGTCATTACTGTCCAAATAAATTCAGAATAAGCGATTCCTTTCATTCGCTGGCGAGAAATGAGACGGCGATAGGAAATAAGTTGCACATGCAGCTAGTAAAGAAGTCCAGAGGCATGTTTTCTGCAACATTATATTAATTATTAGCATCTGAACTTCGCCTCTGAATCACGGGACAAGAATTCATTTGCGTGTTTGAAGAAAAAAGGCATGCAACTTTCTGATTTTTTGGTTTAGTCTATTACGGTGCTTTTATTTTCCTGATCTAGCTTCAGTGACAAATTCAAACATTACATTTCCCTCCGGTAATTCCTCTGCAAATACTTGCACTTTGCAAATATTTTGTTTTAATATGCTGGATCCGCTGGCAGCCTAGTCTTCAAACAAATGTATTCTAAATAGCGAATGACTGGAAACACTTTTGACGGAAGATGAGGCTGCTTTCGCGTCTGGGAACCGAGCCACACATGAAGAGGATGTTTGTACTGAAAGTGACCCGTTAACCCTGACCTGCATCTCACTTTCACAAATATGCTGGCGTCACATTAGAAAGTCATCTACTGTACTGCAATAACTCACCCAATAAAAACATGAAAAGCACCATATAAACTAAGTTCAACACGAATTTTATTCTTCACATTCTTTTACTTTTTGCACTGTATCATTAATTTAGTTAATTCTTAAAATTATATTTAAAATTAATTTTCTTAAAATTATTATTTATTAGCATTTTTATATATTAAAATAATCATATTTAATTTTATTTAATAAGATTCTTATTCTGAGTTACAATGACTTATATTTGTTAAAATATTAATTTTATGTACTTTTATACTTTATATTGCCATGAAATATTACCATTATATTGTTTAACTTGTGGTATATTATTATATTCTTTATATTTTTACACTTTGTAGTGTATTATATTCTTATTTAATTTACATAATTCTTAAAATTTAAATTAAAATTTATTTTCTTATCATTGTAATTCTTTAGCATTTTTATTAACTAAAATAATCATATTTAAATTTTTATTTATTTGCTAATTGTGTAATGCAAGATTCTTGTTCTGTATTATTTTTATTATGCCTCAGTTATCGGCACAATTATTAATTTTTGTTAAATTATTAATTTTATGTACTTTTATACTTCATATTGCTATGAAATATTACTATTATACTGTGTAATTTGTAATAAATTATTATATTCTTTATATTTTTACACTTTGTAGTGTATTATATTCTTATTTAATTTACTTAATTTTTAAAATTTAAATTAAAGTTTATTTTCTTACAGAAAGAAATTATTATAATCTTTATATTTTTACACCATGTAGTGTATTATATTATTTAACTAAAATCTATTATTTTCTTACAATTGTAATTCACTAGCATTTTTATGAATCAAAATAATCATATTTAATTTTTCTTTTTCTTCTTTTGCTACTGCGTAATGTAAGATTCTTGTTCTGAGTTACTATTATTATGCCTCAGTTATCTACACAATTATTTATTTTTGTTAAAATATTAATTTATGTACTTTTTTTAATTAATGTACTTTTATACTTCATACTGCTATGAAACATTACCATTATATTGTGTAATTTGTAATTATTATATTCTTTATATATTTACACTTTGTAGTGTATTATATTCTTATTTAATTTAATTCTTAAAATTTAAATTTATATTTATTTTCTTGCAATTGTAAATTATTAGCATTTTAATAAATAAAAACCTAATTTAAATTTTATTTATTTGACATTTTAAGTAATGTAAGGTTCTTGTTCTGTTATTTTTTATATTTTTACAGTGTAGTGTATTATATTCTTATTCGATTTACTTCATATGTGAAAACTGTAGTTTATCTGACAATTTATAATTCATATTTTTAATCAATTTATCTCACAATAATACTTTCGATTAATTCTTCATGTATTAGCAATTTGTATTGATTACAATTATCATATTTAATATTCAAATTATATTCCTTTACTCTTTATAATGTATAATTTTTTCTTTCAGGTCGGTTTTATTAAGGTAAATTTAATGTAAATTTTAAATTTAAATTAACTTTAAATTTGTTAAACCTAATTTCAAATATTTAAATTATAATGAAATATTAAATTAATAATAAAAATATAATTTTTTGTACTTTTACACTTCATATTTCTATTAAACATTACTATTATTATGCTATTTTTATTTTTGCTTTTTAGTACAATTCAAATCCACATACATGTTGCTCACTCATGCACAGAGACAGAAAGTATAAAACTCTACTCACAGTCCTCGCAGTCTGAGCCAGATCTTCTCAATCTGATCCGGTTGTAGGTACTTCAATGAGTTGTTCTCGAAATCCTCAATCTCTTTGGTGGGCGACTCCATGTCAAAAAAGTCGACCAGGCAAAACGACATGAACGAGTTTGTATCTGGCCAGCACGGACGCAGAGGCAGTTTGTAGAGCAATCGGCAGCAGCAGCAGCAGCAGACGCTGAGTCTGTCACAGAGACAGCTGTAGCACGTCCCTCATCCTGTTCCTCTCTCTCTTTCTCTCACTCTCTCTCTCTCTCTCTCTCTGTGGTTGTGGGCTTGTGTCACCAGCTCTGGTCAGGTGTACAGAGAGGAGCGCGTATGGCAGCACTGCAGGGGGCCGCTCTCTCTCTCTCCCCGTCATGAATATAAGGCATTGGAGAGGAAGAGGAAGAGGAAGAGGAGGAGGAGGAGGAGGAGGAGGGGAGGGGATTAAACAACTGCTGTTGATCTCTGTATCAGAGTCTCGGCTCCATACAGCCACGCAAATGGAGAACAAAACCACTGCTATGGAAGCATGGACCGCTGCACTCTCTGGGGTGAGTGGAGAGACAGGAGGGAAAAAACAAATTCGAGATAAGAAGTTAAAAGAGGCGGCTTTGGAGGAAAGGATGTCTTTAGAGTATAAATGAAGTGTCTGAGAGAGATTTAAAGAAGCTTTGACTTGATACATAGTATGTAAACAGGAAGAAAAAGGTAACGTTTTTCTGAAGAAACACTTAAATACTACCTTAAATAAGTGTATAATGCATTAAAACACATTATTAATGCTAAATGTCATTGGTTATGTTGTGTAATGGTGTGTTGTAATGCATTACACTTTTGAAAGCCAATGTGAAATCACATAATAGATATTCCTGTCTTATTGCGAAAGGTACAATGGTAAAAAAAAAAAAAAAAAGGCTGTTTGTCTCTCAAAGCAATTTCCGTTTCAGCTGTTGGATGTCATCCAGTCATATTTTTCAACCTCCTCTCCAACCACCTAAATCAAAAATTATGACTTTTCACCCTTCAATCAATTTCAGGTGGATAAAATCAAGTCCTTTTCTTGCTGAATATCCTGTTTCACTTCAAAATGTGTTAAATGAAATGGGTTGCAAATACAATATCATGCTGATTTTAAAGTTATGAATATACTGTAATATATATGTATATATATATATATATATATATATATATATATATATATATATATATATATAATTAAATAATACATTTATAAAAATAATTTTAGAAATAAATTGTAACCACAGTTTTAATACAATAACATACTTACCCTACCAAAAAATGGCAAATAAATTAAAACATGTATAGTAATACTTTTGTTTAAATACCATATTTGCACCAAAAATAAATAAATAAATATATATTAACTAAACAGTTTATATTTTTACACATGAAACCTTGTTTGAAAAGTATAACTGAGACTGAAAAGAATGACAATAAAAAAGTGTTTTTTGGGGGGTTTGGGTCAAATTAGGTACAAATAAATACTTAAAATTTAAATATTTAAACATTTAAATACTCACAATAAAAAAAGAAAATATGTATAGTAATACTTAAAATATATACCATAATTAAATATCATATATGCACCAAAATTAAAATAGGGAATCATCCTGAATACAGTAAGCAAACATTAAAATAAATGTAATTAAAATTATATATATATATATATATATATATATATATATATATATATATATATATATATATATATCTTATTATTTATATAGAAATTATTTATATAGAAAAATTTAGTTTGAAATGATATATATATAATTTCAAACTAAATATTTCTATACAAATAATTATTTTTAAAAAATAATTAATACATTGATAAAAAAATTATTTTATAAATAACCACATTAGAAAGTAACCACAGTTTTAACAAAATAACAAACTTATACTATCAAAAAGTGCCAAATAAATTAAAATATGTACAGTAATACTTAAAATATATATGCACCAAAAATAAGGTAATCAACCTGAACACATAAATATATAAAAGTAGTTGTTTTTTTTTTTTGTTTTGTTTTTTTGTTTTTTGTTTTTTTTTTTACACATGAAACATTATTTATTAGACAATAAAAAGTGTTTTGGGGGGGTTTGGGTCAGATTAGCTACAAATAAATACTTAAAATATAACATTTAAATACTTACAATAAAAAAAGAAAATATTTATAGTAATACTTTAAATACATAACATTTAAACAAGTTGACATACCATATATGCACCAAAAATAAAAAGTGAATCATCCTGAAAATAGTAAGCAAGCATTAAAATAAAAAAAAAAATATATATACATATATATATATATATATATATATACACACACAATTTCAAGAAATGTAATTAAATAATTTTGAAAAAAAAATGAATTATATAATAAATTTAAAAAAAAAAAATTGTAGAAAATAATTGTAACCACAGTTTTAATAGAATACATTTAATAGAGTTTAACCATATATGCACCAAAATTTTTTAAAAAGTGAACCTGAATACAGTAACCAGGCTTTAAAATAAATAAATAAATAAACAAATAAATAAAAGGGATGAAAGTGCTTTGAAAAGTGAAAAAACATGAAAGTGAAACGTGTCTTGGGGTACAAATAACAAACAATTTGCTTTTACAGTATATGCACTGTGTACTCATGACATGCATTACTCCGCATTGCATTTCAATAATATATTGTACTTTTGACACTTCGCATGGTTTTACGATTAAAATACCCCAAAATCCAGTGAAACCACAGCACATTCTGTATAAAACCATAATGTACCAGTAAGAAATATAAAATTCCCACTATCATTAAACATAAACTGAAGCACTGCCGGTTCATAAACGTCACCATGCATGAAACGTGAAGCAAAACAGCAGATGGCTAGCACAGAGATTGTATCTCTGACTGAAGAACAGCTACAACTTGACGTGAAAATACAAATTATATTATCATAACAACAAATGAAAACACAATGGCTGGCACAGCAGAGGGAGGACGCCACAACCCACGCAGTCAAATCAAGACAGCATCAATATCCGACTGAGCTTTAGACTAAAGCACCATTAGACGGAGTCGTTTTGATGACGGTTGACCACGCTCCATTAGCATGAGACGCTCAACAGCACATCTGCTCTGTTTGCATTCCTCTTTGATGCAGATGTGGCTAATTAATAATTAAGGTGATAGCGTTTCCTTTTTTTGAGCTACTGGCAGTGTGCAGTGTGTTATATTGACCAGAATGACTCGAATCAATGAGGATAAGACCGAACAAGACTCGATAGGCCATCAGGTGAGAAATAGCAGGTGTTGAGAGATGGGTGAGAGGGGAAAGGTGCAGTTGGAAGAACTGTTGAGAAGTGTGACCAAGACGATAAGCAATGAATTCATCGTAGGATTCTGTGGTAATACCGTATTTGGTGATCACAGGGAATCGGCTGAAATAAGATCAGTCCAGAGCTGTGAATAATTCCATTAACACCTACAGACTTGAGACAAATACTCCTAAACAACACATCGCACTGGAGAAAACCCTACAACAAATTTAGTACACGGTTTGTTTATTATGTTTGGCAATAAAGTAAAGCGTTACAGTCATGCAGATAAACATGACTTATGTGATGCGAAGTATGACGGGGTTCCCGGGATATTTTATTTTTGTAAATAAAATCAGGGTTGGAATAATGTGTACTAATGAATTGCAAAAAGCTCACGGATGCTTTTGATCACCACTAACAATAATAATTTCTACTCCTTCTTCAAAACTAGCAGTGCTGCACTTACAATGGAAACCAAACAAGTAAGCAATATATGCATATATTTATATTCACATAATTTAAATTACATATAAATATATTTAATATACAAACATTTTTTTCTTACATATATGCATGCATGTGTGTGTATTTATATACATAATAAATATACACAGCACAGACACATATGTGACCCTGGACCACAAAACCAGTCTGCTGCTGGGGTATTTTTGTAGCAATAGCCAAAAATACATTGTATGGGTCAAAATTATTGATTTTTCTTTTATGCCAAAAATTATTAGGAAATTAATTAAAGAAGAAGATATTTTGTAAAACTCCTACTGTAAATATATCAAAACTTAATTTTTGATTAGTAATATGCATTAGTAAGAGCTTCATTTGGACAACTTTAAAGGTGATTTTCTCAATATTTTGATTTTTTTTCACCCTCAGATTCCATATATTCAAATAGTTGTATCTCAAACAAATATTGTCCTTTCCTAATAAATCATACATCAATGGAACGCTTATTTATTCAGCTTTTAGATGATGTATAAAGCTCAATTTCGAAAAATTGACCCTTATAACTGGTTTTGTGGACCAGGGTCACATATATTATGTACACAAAAACTTTTATGGATGTAATTAATCACAATTAATCATTGCTCAGCACTAAAATTAATATTCATACATATTTTGTAAATAAATATTAAACAATAAATAAATGCATGCATAAAAGAATTTAAAAATAAATAGATAAAAACATAAATATATTAATAAATAAATGTTAAAAGAAATGAACGTGAATAAAAGTTAAAAATACTAAAAATAAATGTAAAAATAAATACAGAAAATAATACATAAAGGAAAAAGGTAAAATAAATACAGGAATGAATTTTTTTTACAAATGAACTATTTTTGTTTTAATCAAGTCATTTATTTTATTTATTTATTTTGCAGGTTTGGGCCTATTTATTCTATAACACCAATTTCATGTTAACACTAGTGTTATTTTAATATTCAGTAGATTTTATGTCAATTTTTTTGTTTTCATTTCAGTTTAATTTTTAGTAAAATTGTTCTGTGCTTTTGTCATTTTTATTTTTTTTTATATTACTCTTTAAGGGTTTTTTTTCAGTTTAAATTAAAGTTTAATTTTAATTAAATTCCAGTAATTTTAGCACTTCAACTTTGCCACTGCAATATTCCGAATTTTCGTTTTAAGTTTATCTAATATTTATATTAATTTCATCTTCATTTCAATTAACAAGATGTTTTTAATAGTTTATTTAACAATAATAACCCTGGTTGACACGTAATAAATACATTTTATAGTTATACTATATATTTTATAGTTACAATAATAACCCTGGTTGACACGTAATAAATACATTTTATAGTTATATTTTTTTTAAAACAATGTAAGCGTTGCATATATAAAAATATTGAATATTTCTACTTTTCTCAATGATTTTTATTTAAGTGCATTACTGTAACTTTTTTATTGTCACTTTTTTTTTTTTTTACTATTTTGCAGTTGACAGAATGCCCAGAAATACCGATTTATCCTACAGTAGAATATAAATTTAAGAAACACTTTTGTTTCTGTATGTCAAGAATATACAAAAAATGTGTGTGCACATGAATCAAATGCATATATGTGCCATATTAAAGGGAACACAGGTATTTAGACTTGTATAGCTTATTATAACGTAAATGATGTCTTTTACTGAAGTATGTAGCAGATAACCCATGAAAGAATTACAAAAATCCACATCATTTTATACATATTTTAGACTATAGGGGGCACCATTATTTTGATGAAGTGAAATGGTTGCACCTGTAGCTATTTTTACCGCAAAACATCTCAGAAAACAAAATACTGATTCGAAGCCACACTACGTGACAAATAAAACGTCCTAAAGACCAGCGTCTTTGTTCTCTCCACTTTAGCCCTGATGCCTTTGAAGCTTTTAGTAGAGCACAGGTACTGAAAGAGCTTACAAACGGCAGAGACAAGAAACACTAGATGCCATCCTGGCAGGATGTAAACATGTCAACACTTGTCATGACGCCGCAGCCACTGAAGGAGCTTCTTCTGTGCGGATTTCACTTGATATCCGGGAGCGTTTGGTCTCATTGTAGGGAAAAATTGATGATACGGCATTTGGTTTAAGCCTACGCTTATATCCATCGCGACCTGTAAGCTCTTTCAGTAGCTGTGCTCATCGTATCAGTATTTTATTTTCCAAGCTGTGTTGCTGTAAAAATAGAAACAGGTAGTGCCAGTAGCTCACCGAGTGCAACCATTTCATGTCATCGAAATAATGGTACCCCCCATAGTCCAAAATATGTATAAAACAATGTGGACCTTTTTAAATAACGTAAATCTTTCATGGGTTTTCTACTGCGTATTTCAGTAAGAGACATTATTTACATTATAATAAGCCATACAAGTCTTAATACCCGGGTGTTCTTTAAATCTCTGATAGAAACACAACTGGTTGACATTTTAAGAAACTATTTTCCCTACAACTCATAATTACAGTAATTATCTGTTAAGGCTAAAGCTATTTGTACAGCATGCCAAGAGGGAACTTAAGTGCAGGTTTAATGTGACACGTCTGGATGATCCTCTTAGTTCTTCAGTTTGACAAAGGAGATTCACAGCCACATACAGTATTAATAACAAGCAATTCAACAATGATTATAATCAGTGTTTAGTTGTAGTCAGAGCCAACAAATACTACAACATTCTTCCACTCTCGGTGCACATTCACAAAGAAAAAACGTACAAGTCAAAACACTTCATAAGACCATGAACAAAACAGATAATGGCAGATGTAAGCATTAAAACCGAAATCACACTGTGAAACTCACACTCAATGTTCTAGACAAAGCAATGAACCAAGCTGTAATGTTGAACTATATTAAAACTGTTCATCATAAAAGCTCAAACTCGCCTTGTTCTTTTCTGTGTGAATATCTGGCTCAGCAAAAACTCTCACAGCAATTTTTAAAAGACAGTATTTAATTCAGAAATGAATATTCTGTCATTATTTGTGACCCTGTCTTAAGCAGTCTTAAGTAGCTCGGGTATATTTGTAGCAATAGCCAAAAATACATTGTATGGGTCAAAATGATCGATTTTTCTTTTATGCCAAAAATCCTTAGGATATTAAGGAAAGATCATGTTCCATAAAGATATTTTGTAAATTTCCTACCGTAAATATATCCAAACTTAATTTTTGATTAGTAATATGCATTGCCAAGAACTTCATTTGGACAACTTTAAAGGTGATTTTCTCAATATTTGGATTTTTTTTGCACCCTCAGATTTCAGATTTTCAAATAGTTGTATCTCAGCCAAATATTGTCCTATCATAACAAACCATGCAACAATGGAAAGCTTATTTATTCAGATTTCAGATTATGTATAAATCTGAATGTAAAAAACTGACCCTCATGACTGGTTTTGTGGTCCAGTGTCACATTTACTCAACTTCACATTTCATGATTATAATCATTGATTCCAGGACAAAGTTTACTATTTTCTCTGAATAAAATAAAAACAGAACACTAAAAACTATAATCATTCATTTTTCAAGTGAATTTAAATATTAGAACATTACAATGTACATTAAAAATAAATAAATAAATAAAGTGGCTAAAATTAATAATAATAATAATATAATTAAATATTTAGTATCAACTGATAAAATAAAAAATAAAATACAATAATTATTATTAATATTTTTTTATAAAAAAAAAGAATAATAATATTAAAAAAACTCTAATATCAGCCAACAACAATTACCAATATATTTTAAATCCCTAATTATGATATAATAATGGCTTAGATTTCGGTCAAAAAACGCTTGTAAAACTTTAGAAATAACTAAGTGTACAAATCACATACTCCTTTCATGATGCTTTCATGGTTTTTGATGTTTGTCTATAATTTTGTGAGCTTGACAGCTCCTTTTCTCTATGAATTGCAGAGCTTCAAAAACTCCTTTTGTGCTCTATGTAACAAATAACAGCACACAGATTTCAAACAACAAGAGGGTGAGTAAATATTGACAGACTGTTCATTTCTGATTGAGCGATTGCTTTAAGGTTTAGGATAGAAACTACAATTTCCTAAAGTATGTGGTGCTAGGGGTGTTTTAACATTTGTATGTCGTGGGCTGGAGTGAGCAAGAGTTTGCGCTTTTTAAAATCAGTGTTGTTGAGTAAATCAAGCAAAAAGCCTGACTGCACCGAATTATTCAAATCTGACCTTCCCAAAACAAATATGCAGGTAGAAAGCAAACAGCAACAGACATGAATATTTAACAGATAACAAAAATGAAAACCTCTGAGGGGAGATAAACATGCCGTGTGTTCTTCAACAAGCTGGAGTGGGTGGAACTACAGGGAGGAGATCAGCCTGACCATAACCATACTATCAGTGCCATTTATTGTTCAACATGGTAAGAATTCTGTAATGAAAACGGTTATCGATTTCATCACTGAATTCACTTAATTGCTTGTGCAAGAACATACTTGTATTAATAAGAATGAAACGAGATGGAGAGAGAGAAAGCACAAAAGAAATAAAATTTATCTTCATTATTAATTAACATTGCTGGCATATCTAATCATGCAGACATTGGTCTGGCTGTGTGGATTGATGACCTACCAGAATATTCCCTCTTCATTAAAAAATAATTCAAATTGTTCTGTGACTAAAAGCAAGTAGCGAAATTTCACGAGGGAATATCCATATCCATGCAGCCATCCGGACAGGTTAAGCTACAGTATTTCTCCATAACTGTCAAATTTTAGGAAGCACATCACTAGCATTGCCTGTACACACTTAAAAATATTCATGATATATATTTGAGGTATATATATATTAATATTTCATTAAAATTAATATTTAACCAAACATACATATGTAAATATTCATTACTATATATAATATTTCATTTACATCAATATTTGACCAAACAAGAATTTATATATTAATTTAATTTAAATGTCTGTGTGTGTATATATATATATATATATATATATATACACACACACACAGACACATATATATATGTGTGTGTGTGTGTGTGTGTGTTTTATTTTATACTTTTTTCTTTTAATGAATAAAATGTAAATAACTTTCATGAAATTTATGTATTTTAAAATGCTTATGCATATTAATAAGTGAATAAGTTATATAATATTCTATAATGTAATTATATACAAAGACACAGTGTAGAAATATAAAATATATATATGCATGTGTGTGTGTATACATAAGTACTGTAATAAATATTATAATAATAATTATATTACATATATTACAATTATATAAAATGTTATAAAATTATACAATATATATTATTTTAAATTATAGATATGTTAATAATAAAAAATATTCATTTTAATTTATATTTACATTTAAATACATTTTTGTCATTATATATATATATATATATATATGTATACACACTACCGTTCAAAAGTTTGGGGTCAGTAAGACTTGTAATAGTCTTTAAAGTAGTCTCTTATGCTCATCAAGGCTGCATTTATTTGATTAAAAATATAGAAAAAAAAAAAAACAGTAATATTGCAAAATGTTTTTACAATATAAAATAATGTTTTTTATTTTAACATACTTTAAAATAGAATTTATTCCTGTGATGAAAAGCTGAATTTTTATCAGCTGTTACTCCAGTCTTAAGTGTCACATGATCCTTCAGAAATCATTCTAATATGCGGATTTATTATTAGAATGATAAATGTTGGATAATATCAACAGTTGTGCTGCTAAATATTTTTTGGAACCTGTCATTTTTTTTTCAGGAATCTTTCATGAATAAGTTTAAAAAGTACAGTGTTTATTCAAATATAAATATTTTATAACAATGTAAATTATTTATTATTAACTTTTAATAAACTTTTAATTATTAACTTAATACATCCTTGGTGAATAAAAGTATTAATTTCTTAAAAAAAAAAAAAAAGAAACAATAAAAATGTACTGACCCCAAACTTTTGAACGGTAGTGTATATACATATTGATAAAATATTAATATATGTGTACTCATATAATGTAATAATATATGAAGAGTTCAGATGCAAAAGCCTCTAAATCGGATGTTCTTCTTTAAAATAAGCGTTTATATTACTATTTTTATGAAATATACATTAACATTATGTAACAAGATCTTTAAACTAATAATTGGTAATATACTATGAAATTATACATTATATTATAATCAATATTACTATTTACAACTATTAATGTTTAAATCAATATTTTGTTATTATTAAGAAAACATATATAACAATACACACACACACACACAGATTCATATATATATATATATATATATATATATATATATATATATATATATATATATATATAATTTATAAAAACTATAGTTTTGTTGTAATATTGTATAGTATATATTTTTTCAAAAAAATGTACTTATATATTATAAAATGCTTATAAATATTGATGTGTATATAAGTAATAAAATTGTCATACATATGAAGAGTTCAGATGCAAAACCAGCTAAAAGCCATCTCGGTCAAAAATGAGATAATGATACCGAGTTGAATTAATGATACTGAATGATACTGAATGCTCCTGACACACAGCATACGTCAAATACTTTTACTTTAAACTTGCTAAATTCCAGCCTCAGCCCAATCAGAAGTACCAGTACTTACATAGAAACCTATACAAAGTAGCCAGAAAGAAATGCTCATTTTAAAGAAAAACGTCAGATGGATTTAGAGGCTTTTGCATCTGAACTATTCATATATATATATATATAGATATAGATTATATATATATATATATATATATATATATATATATATATATATATACACACACACAAACACACACACACACACACACATACATATATATATATATGTATTTAAAACAACGTTCTTAAACTACTGTGTCATACAGTACATACAGTACACACCAATAACAACTTGATGTCTAGTGATAGTTATACTCTCCCTTAAACTCAAGGGCACCGTAGAGCCAAACGACACAAATACAAAGCCGGACTGGACAAGCTAATTAACATCCAGTCAGTGCATGAATTATTGAGTTTTTAATCCCGTCAGCTCACAGTAGGGTCTCCACCGGGCAGGTCAGGTGACTTATTGGGGGGAGGGGGAGGGAGACACTCATATTGAGTAACAAGCTCCCTAAACATGACAGCCTCTGCTCTTTGAGATTTGTAGGTCAGAGAAAACAAATACTCTCCAGGGTCCCCTTTGTGCAAGAATGACAGGATAAACAAAGCTTGGGAAAGAAAGGATGCAGATATCTTTTACAGGTGATTAATCACCCTACATGAACTGCCTATGAATGGGCTGAAACTTAATTGGTGGGCAAACTTGCTGCATCTGAATAGGTAAAATATTTTAATGCTACATTTAAATGATTTGCATCTAAGCTTTAAACTCCAATCACAGCTGGGCTAAATTGTTGCCCGACTGGCACCCGAGTCTGAATAGTGTTCACCAGGCGTCGTGTTTCCCAGCATTCCTGTAAGATCCCGCTCAATCTTGCTTTCATTCACTCAGTTCATTCTACCCAACGGGGCTGCGCTCAACTGGAAAATTAGGTTTCTCCACTAAAATGAGCTCTGCCTGCTACAGACCTATCAGAGAGCCGGCAGAAAGCTGGGGCTAAAAGAGAAACCATAATCGAAAGAAAACTCGCCATTTGGGCGAGATGAGAATGGGACGTCCACCTGCGTACGATCCCACGAGCCCCGGCTAAAGATCGGAGGCGTGCAAAGGTCAAATCATCCATAAGTCAGGAGAAGCATCAGGGACAGCTGATGTAAGGAGAAACAGACGCTCTCCCGAAACAATTCTGCTGCGTAATAAGTTCATTCAGAGGAGATGAACCTCAGCCTGCTGTGTTACACATGAATTTGCTTCAGAGGAAAGAAGGAGAAAAAGTAAGAGAGGGAGGGAAAAAAAGAACTGAGCGAGAAATGAATGCTACAACATCATTAGAATGGAAAGATGCATAGGTGCATGACTGCAGTCTGTTTTCTAAACAAGAGAAAGTATGCAAGAAAGAGTTGCAATTAACCATTATTTTGATAAGTAATCAATCTGTCAGTAGCCTATTCAATTAATCGGCATCAAAAAAGTAGAATTTTATTTATTTTTTATTAACAAAAAAATATTATTTTTCATTCTTTTATATATTAATATTATTCATGCACATTTTTAAACCAACAGTACTGTAAATAAATAAATAAATAAATACAATTTTATAAATTAAAATTAGTATGTTTAGGAATTGATTTTTTTTCTAAGCAAGTGAAAACTAGAGATAGTGATTAAATTGTATTTATTTTTATTAACTTTTTATTATTTTAACTTTAATTTATATTATTTTTAACTTTATTTTTCATTTAATTATTCATTTTATTTATTGTCTCAAATTACACAATTTTTAACCAATAATATTTAAATGAAAAAATATATAATAATATTTTTTACAAATTCAAATTAGAATGTTTAGCAAAAAAAAAAAAAAAAAAAAAAAGAAGAAAAGTAGAATTGTATTTTATTATTTTTCATTATCTTCTATATTAATATTACTCATTTTTATTTATTGGCTCAAATGGCACAATTTTTAACCAACAGTATTTAAATAAAAAAATATATATAATAATACATTTTTTACAAATTCAGATTAGAATGTTTAGCAAAAAAACGTAGAATTTTATTTATTTTTACTATTATTTTTTTTTAATTACTATTTTTTCATTATTTTCTATATTAATATTACTCATTTTTATTTATTAGCTCAAATGGCCCAATTTTCTTTTTCCAACCAATAGTATATATATATATATATATATATATATATATATATATATATATATATATATATATGTATATATATATATAATATATGTATATATATATATATATATATATATATATATATATATATATATATATATATTAAAATTCACTGTAACTGGTCCCACATTCATCTCACATATTAAAATTCACTGTAACTGGTCCCACATTCATGTCACAGACTTTAATAACAATGCAAATCATATTGAATAAAGATGTTTTATTATTTTTTTAAAGCAATCAGCCTTCATCATCTACTAGATTTATGTCTGGCGGGAAAAAAAAAACTTCTCAAAACGTCTCAGTTATGCCATATCATATCTTTTAATATTATTTATTTATTTACTTGTTTATTTATTTACTAGCACAGATGGTATAAGTCTGGGGACAGGAATATAAATTGAACTCTAATTTTATACGAAAAAACAATCTAAGCTCATGAGAGCTTGCAGATGACATAAATGTCAAAAAGAACCAGAATTAAGAAGCTATTTTAAAACCATGGAGAAACGTCCAGGATGTGCAGTATTTCTCAACAGGCCGTGTAAAGGTGAACGTGTCTGTCATAGAGTAAAAGTCACCTTTTAGTAAATTAGAATAATCAATGCAGCTGACGCTCATCTGTGAGGGTCACGCTGAATCAGTTCACCTCTTTAGTCACACAATTTCTAGATAAGACTAATAGAAGAGCAGCCCTGCCAATCTTAATATCCTACCCTGGGGAGAAAAAAAAACACAGACCTCAGATCAGACTGGCCCTCTCCAACCACTCACTCAAAGGTGCATTACTTTCCTTGCCCTTTTAATTAAGTGCACAGGCACCTCATCAGCCTCAATTCCACAAATTCCATTGTCTCAATGTGTCTTCTTCTTAAATCAATAGTTCACCCAGTAAATTAAAAGCAAATTCGACTCTTGCACTATATTCCTGGTTATCTATTCATTCAAAAACTATTGCATCCAAATAACTGAATCAACTGTTTAACCTGAACCTGATCAGTCAGATTGTTTACTTAACTCTCTGGTGCCGTTCAATTTTTTTTTTTTTTTTTTTTTACCTAAAAATTTGTATACATTTTTTACTTCATCTGAATGTTATGAAACTTGGCAAAGGCTTTGTCACTTGCTATGTCAACATACAAAAATCATGGACATGATTTGAAAAAGGTTAAATGATGCTGAACAAAATATTCACACCTGTACTGTTCGTGGTCAAAAATGACCGCACTGCAAATGACTGTGGAAACTGCACCCAAACAAAATCTTGCAAAAATCTAAAAATAAAATGCATTATCAAACTAAAATATAGTACATTCATTTCATTTAAAGTAATACATGTTTTGGAAAATATATATTTCATACCACATTGTGTATTTTTCATAATAATAGTTTATAAATGTAATAATAAAATTTTGATTTCACTTTACTAATCTGCGAAGTGTCTTCTTTAAAAATGAAACCAAACTTCATTTTGCTGAAATTTCATTTTGAGGTCTATGCTCAAAAAGTGGTTAACGGGTAATAAATGGGTCATACTGAGATAAATTCAATATACCATAAGATTTAAAAATCCCCTAGAAATACAAAATATTAAATAAAATGCATTATTAAACTAAAATATACTACATTTATTTCATTTAAAGTAAAACATTTTTTGAAAAAAAAAAAATATATATATATATATGTATTTTTTCATCATAAGTTTATCAATTTAATAATAAAATTTAGCTTTCACTTTAACAATCTGCAAAGTGTCTTCTTTAAAAATACATAAAAATTCATTTTGTTGAAATTTCATTTTGAGGTCTACACTCAAAAAGTGGTTAACAGGTAATAAATAGGTCAATATGACAAATTTAATATACCATAAGTTAAAAAACAAAAATCCCCTAAAAATACAAAATATTAAACCAAATGCATTATCAAACTAAAATATAGTACATTCATTTCATTTAAAGTAATACATGTTTTGGAAAATATATATTTCATACTAAATTAAAAAAAATAGTATTTTTGTGTATTTATCATAGTAATAAAATAATAAAAAAATACAAAATATTAAATAAAATGCATTATCAAACTAAAATATGGTACATTCATTTTATTTAAAGTAATACATGTTGGAAAATATACATTTCATACTAAATTTAAAAATAGTTTTTTTTTTCATAATAATAAGTCTATAAATTTAATAATAAAAGTTAGATTTCACATTAACAATCTGCAAAGTGTCTTCTTTAAAAATCAAACTTCATTTTGTTGACGTTTTATTTTGAGGTCTATGCTCAAAAAGTGGTTAACGGAAATAATAAATGGGTCATCATGACATAATTTTAACATACCATAAGCTAAAAAAACCCTAAAAATACAAAATATTAAATAAAATGTATTATTAAACCAAAATATAGCACATTCATTTCATTTCATCAAAAAAAAAAGCGTTAATCAACCGGTTCATTTCAAAGGACTTGCTCAAAAGATATGGTTCTCAAGTTCAAACAAAGGACAAGATTATGTGTGAATTATGATTTAAACACCTTCAGAGGACTTGGTCTTTAGTGCACATGACATTTAGACTACTTTTGAGGTTTTTTAAAAGAACTGATTTAAAAGAATTGCTCCATGCTTCAGGAATCGGACTGATTTGGTTCTCAAGTTCAACTAAAGGACAAGATTATAAGTGAATTATAATTCACTGAATTTCTAAATTAATATAGTATATACTTAGGATATACTGTAGTGCATGAGTTTAGATGTGCTTCTGAGCATGGCAGTCATGGCCACCATGAACAGAACTATTTTTAATTGTTTATTGTGGTCATTCTTCATGTTCATCGCCTCTGTCTCTCTGGCGAAGGGTTAAATTCCCTCTGTGGGACATCTGATGACAAGCAGGTGGGTTTTGGCAGGCCACGTCCTGCCGTCCCATCATGTCATGTTCAGGCTGGTTACCTTTCATCTGGAAGGAGGGACTCTCTCACCTGCAACCCATAACCCGACCTGCCGCACGTGCCCTCCCGAGTTCCCCAAGTACACAATAACACACTAATAGAACATTAAGGATTCACTGGAGCACAGTTTTACAGTGGATATTTATAGCGGACGATGCCTGCTGCTGACGTCAGGACTAATGCCATACGGTTCTCCCCTCCCTTCCTCACACAGGGTGATTAATGAGGAGCCGCTCACTATACAGAACATCACAGTCCACTGGAGTCTCCCTGTTTAACACAGCCGGTTGCACCAGCAGACAGCTGAGTCCAAATATCATGCAGTTTCATCATTCATTTTCCTGTCATTCCCTTTTAGAATGCCACAACGACGGGATTTATGTGTCTGGTGAAATCCATTCGGGATACACTAGGATTGGTATGGATTAGGATGGTTTACTGGATTGATGTGGGAGTGGGGTTTATGGCGTTGAAAAATGTATGTCCTTCTTTTTTTAAAATAAATACTGTACATGGTTTGTCTAAAATCAAAAATAAAACAAAATAAAATGAAATAAAATAAAATAAAATAAAATAAAATAAAATAGTACGTTCCCTTGTGAAAATAAATATAATAAAATATATTTCAAATACATTTATTTCACTCTAAGTATACTTCAAATACATTTACATATTTATGTACCTAATAAAAACTGGCCGCGATTGTACTTTTGGCATACTAAATTGGGAAACTTAAAGTTCGCTAAATTGGAACAAGTTAATGCTTAATGTGCAAAAGTAGTGCTGAAGTCCCACTAAAGATATACTGAAGTATATTTAATTGTGCTAAAGTTGAACTAAGTATATTTATATTAAGTATATTTCAGGTAGACTTTAAATATCTTAAATACCATTTAAAGATCAATTTCATACAAAGCTCATCAATAATGACATTAAAATACATTTAAGGCTTAATATTAAGAAATGTACATGTACAGTTTAATCATAATTTTTATATCTGTAAGTCTTGAGCAATATGTCAGTAAATATGTTATGAACTATACTTATTATGAAATAAATGTATTTTAAATATATTACTTTTTTGACTCAAGAAATAGTTTTTCTAAAGTTTGGACACACATACGCAATCTTTATCTTGCATATTTCAGAAAAAATAAAGGTTTTTTAAGTAATTAATGTATTTCTTTTTTAGCTTTTACATTATTACAAGAAAAAAAATAAAATAAAAGCTGAAAAGCCTGTAGAAAAATGTATCTAGTTTCCAAAAAACTAAAAAAAAAGTTGTTTTTAACACTGATAATAACAAAAAATGTTAATTGAGCACCAAATTAGCATAATAAATGATTTCTGAAGTCATGTGTCAGTGGAGTAATGGCTGCTAAAAATGTACCTTTGCCATCAAAGGAATAAATTACATTTTAAAATCTAAACTGCTATTATAACTCATGCTCTAAATTCAAAATTCAGAAAAAATGGCCTTCTAACTACATACAAATGTCAAAAGTCTGTATAAATGCCCTAGCCAAACCACTTAATTTTTTGTAGAAAATAAGATTTTCAAGAAAGACACCACAATCTGAAGACAGACAGAGCACTTATTCTTTTAAAAATAACCTGTAAGACTACATCTTATCAAGAGCCATTTGTTATATGTGACCCTGGACCACAAAACCAGTAGTCTCAAATAGCACGGGTATATTTGTAGCAATAGGCAACAATACACTGTATGGGTCAAAATGATTGATTTTTCTTTTATGCCAAAATTCATTAGGATATTAAGTAAAGTTCATGTTCCATGAAGATATTTTGTAAATTTCCTACCGTAAAAATATCAAAACTTAATTTTTGATTAGTAATATGCATTGATAAGAACTTTAAAGGTGATTTTCTCAATATTTTGAGCTTTTTTTTTTTCAAACTGGTGTATCTTGGCCAAATACTGTCATATCCTAACAAGCCATACATCAATGGAAAGCTTATTGACCCTTATGACTGGTTTTGGGGGTCACATATAACGTTCTTGAGTTGCCATATGTTCTCAAAAATAAAGGCTCTTTATTTACATCAAAGGTTTCATTAAACAACTTAGGAAATTTACGGTTAAACCACCAATGTCACATGGGCTATTTTAACGATGTTCTTACTACAGGGTTCGTACAGATATTGTAAAATGAAATTCCAGGACTTTCAAGGACTTTTCAAGCACTTCTTTTTATGGTTTTCAAGGACTTCAATCAGTGACCTCACCTATCAAACAATGTCTTCTCTTTCAAATGAAAGCCACAGTTAATTTTTGTAAGGGATTTGTAACTGTACTGCCTTAATAGTTTGATGTTTTCTACTGTTTAATAAAAAAAATTCAGAAAAAAATACCTTGGAAACCACTCCGAAATCCTGATCTGAAACAAATGATTCATGATACGCTCTCTGAAGTCCTGAACTGAATCAAATTATTTGCGAACCTGCACGGAAGTCTCGATTTGAATCAAATGATTCGCAATTAACACTCCATAGTTCCGATGTGAAGCTAAAGATTCGCAAACCTGCTCCGAAGTTCCGCAATGTTTTAACTGATTCAGACTTTAAAAAAATACTCAGCTTCACCTATAACTACATGCTTTTTAAAATCAATACAAGCAATGTCAAAAACCAAAAATGACTGGCTCTTTTAATTTGATCTGTTTTTGTTTGCTAGTGAATTGCTTGAGATGAATGTTTAAAGTCACAAGTTTGAATCAATTGGAGCGGGTTCCAGTGTTAATTACTCAATTGATTCGGTTCATCTGTTCCTCTTTTCGCATCTTTAGCCATGTTTGCATGACATTGTCAGTGCTACTACTGTTTTATTAAGTTTTTTTTTAGCATTTTTTACTAGCGAGAAAAGTACTTCGTTTTTTAAATTGCATGAATTTTGAGTGAAAAAGACTTTTCAAGTACATCTTCAGGAATATTGCTATTTTCAAGGGTTTTCCAGGCCTTAAATTTCAAAAAGTCAAATTCAAGTACTTTAAGCACTTTAAGCAATTTGTACGAACCCTGTTACTACCTTTCTGGGCCTTGAACGTGTCAGTTGCGTTGCTGTCTATGCAAGGTCAGAAAGCTCTTGGATTTCATCAAAAATATCTTAACTTGTGTTTCAAAGATGAATGAAGGTCTTACAGGTTTGGAACGACATGAGAATAAATAATAATGACAGAATTTTACATTTAGATCTTAAAAGCACCAGAAGGTTTTCTAAATAACTAGAACGCATAAACTTCTTAGCAGGGTTTGAAAAGGTTCTCCTGTGGTTTTGTGACCTAAAAGCCTTTTGGTTCCAGCTGGAACCTTCATTTTTGAGAGTGCGGTCTTTCAATACTGAGACGCCTGCTGTGATCTGAAATAGAAGTGTTGGTTTGACACCATTGCTCCTAAACAAATCAATATTCCTATCTAGGCCTGCCAGCTGTGCTTATGAGTGGAAAGTACACGCACAAAGCACTTTATGTGACATAATCACTGTATAATTCCTGCTAACAGAGCATGACTATTCACCCGGTTTCACTCTAAAGTGCTTTTAGATAACAGCTGGTAAAGGAAAAGTACTTTTCACAAAAGCAGTTAACGCAGTTAACCAGCATTGATTGATAGAAAGCAGATATCGGGCTATACTGATTGATCAATTCGCCCCGAGGTGTGAGTGAGTGTGTGATTCCTTCCAAACCTGATGGCGGTCTTCTCCATGGCATCAGGACTGTCGACTGAGGGCAGGTCATCAGCTAGAATCTCCTCCGGGCTCCGCGGGTCAATCAGGATACCCCGCTTGTCCTTGTCCTTGATCCCGATGCCTGCTGTGATGGCGTTCCACAAAGCATTCTGGGACTTGGAACCTGATGCAACAATCAGAGATCAAAAGCTCAGAGGGGTGTAGATGACAGAAGGCAAGACCAGGGCACAGAGAGAAATGAGATCGAAAGACAAAGGAAGAAAAACAATTCTTGCTAGCTTCCTGTTTTGCAACAGGCAGTCAAGGGGTGAAGGTTTGGTTGGTTAGTCATATGATATTAATGCTCAAGTGATTGGGTTAAATAAATATTTCCACATCTGAGCGCCCATGAGCAAAGATGGCAGGATGCAGGTCGCATACTTTCACCGCTCACCACTCACTGCTGTTATGATTACTGTTCATTGTGCAATATCATCTACGATAATATTGTAAATGTTGTTTAAACAATATGTGATTTGACATTATCGACATTGTCTTTGAGATGTAAATTAGACTGTCTAATTCATTAACGTAGAGTGTTTCCACGACACCTCATCAATCGGCCATATTGGTGGCACTGAACGTAAACAAGGCCAATGAACCGAACATAACTTGCAAATTTTGCTAATTATTGCTGCTGAAAATGCTCAATTATTGTCATGTTTTGGGCTGTACTAATCGGTCGAACTGGGAAAAACATTTGGAGTACTATAGACTGCCAAAAGTTACAACAAATCAGGGAGAGGAGTGCAAAGAACTGTCTGAGGAACAAATGGCGTTTGTGGTTGGTCAAACTGAACCAGGATTTCCAGGGAAAGAATCTTGAGAGAATTCATGTTTGTTCTTATCATTTCTGGTCAGGTAGGTCAAATATTAGGCTAATATCTTAATTAGTACTCCGCGTACATATCTTTACCGTACATATCTTTTACTAACTTCAGTTTGTCAAAATATTGCACCCTTTCCTGCTTACAAAGTCAGCCGTTTGAACAAATCAGTTGAATGAATGACTCAGTGACTCACTCATGAAGCGATTTGCCTCCGTCTACTGGTGATTTTAGGTTTATATTTAAAGCATATTTTCCCCTTTTTCCCAAAAACGTATTTTTAAAACATCATTTATGCATTCATAACTGCAGATCAATTTGCACTCAAGTCCTAAAAGCTTATTTATTCTTATTATTTATGCATCTGAAGTAGGATTTAGATGCATTTACATAGACCGCTTAATGCAGGACTTGAATGCAAATTGATCTCCAGTTACAAATGCATAAATGTTTTACAAATAAAACGTGAAAGCAATATTTACTTGAATGCAAATTAAATGCAGGACTTGAATGCAAATTGATCTGCAGTTACAAATACATAAATAATGTTTTAAAAATAAAACGTGAGAGTGAATGACTCAATGACTCACTCATGCAGTGATTTGCCATCACCTACAGGCGATTTTAGGTTTATATTTAAAGCATATTTTCACTTTTTTTCCCAAAAATCATTTTAAATATCACTTCCACATTTTACTTTTAACACATTATTTATGCTGCAACCGGCATTTGTAACTGCAGATTAATTTGCATTCAAGAACCTGCATTAAACAGTGTATGTAAATGCATCTAAATCCCACTTTGGATGCATGAATATGCTTTATATAGAAATTTCTTTAACTTTAAATTTTGTTAGGATAGGACAATATTTGCGCGAGATACAACTATTTGAAAATCTGAAATCTGAGAGTGCAAAAAAATCTAAATACTGAGAAAAATCGCCTTTGGAGTTGTCCAGATGAAGTTCTTAGCAATGCATATTACTAATCAAAGATTAAATTGTTATATATTTACGGTAGGAAATTTACAAAATATCTTCATGGAACATGATCTTTACTGAATATCCTAATTATTTTTGGCATAAAAGAAAAATAATAATATAATTTTGACCCATACAATGTATTGTTGGCTATTGCTACAAATATACCTGTGCAACTTATGACTGGTTTTTGTGGTCCAGGGTCACAAATGTGATTGGTAAACAGCCCTATAGTGTCTTTCTATTTGAAATTACTGATTGAATTTAAGAATTTGACACTAAAAAAAAAAGAAAAAATTGGCCTTATAAAGGTAAAAATGCCTTTAAAATGCAAAAGCAATTCAAACTTGTTTGAAAAGTTAATTTCTGTTAACTAATCACCACACAGAATATGAAGAATATCAAAAGCTCTGGGAGTCAGCTGCCCATGGCAGGCCTAAACCTGTCAATATACCAGCACAATAACATGCTCAGTAAAATATCGCCTAATTATCGTTATCAACAAAACTCCATAAAATATATATCGATAACATTTTTTGTCACTATCACACACTTGACTGTGAACTTTATTGTGTCACCCTCATACCCGTTTTCTCACTGTGCAGGGAACTTTCTAAAGTAAAAGTGAAGTCAACAACAAAGTTTTAATCATGTGTTTGATAGCACATACTTACGTGCGAATCGTGCCAGAGGTCTCGCACTGCTCTCTCCGGTTTCATTCGCCACTGTGGAGAGAAAAAAACGAAACACACATTTGGATGAGTGATGCAGACCTTTCTTCAATCACGATGACTCACCAGAAACTGTTTTTCTCACCACAAATCTCAAGTTTGCTCTCAGACAGATTTTTCAGAAACAGGCATGAAACTACAAAATTACTTTTCGGCTTTATGTGAAAATCAACGTTGTTGTTGATGTTGTTCACCTGATGCATGCAATAAATGAAACATTAATCACTTCACTCAGTGTGTCATTTGCACATCACTGTGAAAATATGCAAATCATATGGTAATATAACAACGATAAAGTAGATGTTTTTTTATTTACACAATACAAGGGTGGAACATTTTAGGATTTGGGCATTTATCCACAATGAGAGGTATATGAGAATGAGAAATTAGAAGATCAGAACACAGAATCATCTGGCTATGCCATCCACATTCATGTAATACCTATATAACAACACATAACAACATATTTACTTCACCTCTTATTTTAGAATAAACAACGAAGATTTGATACTTACATGAAACATAACTGAAATCATCTTTAAAGCTATGAAAGAGAAACAAAATTGTTCTCTACAGAACAGAAGAGTGGAAAAGCAAGCAGTTTTGTGCTGTTTGATTTATAGTGAATACAAAAATCAAGGTCACAGATGTGTGAGACACATGTGTGATACCACAGTCCTCCTACATTCCCTATAAATGCGGACATAAATCCAGCTCTGGTTTAAACACTGTCAGCTGCTGAGGGGACATCAACCGTGAGGTTTTTCTGTGTTTACACGAAGAGTTTCTGCTGGAAAAGGCTCCTTGTTAAACTCTGTTGAGGCTTTTAAGCTTCTGAGCAATAAAATTGTCAAACAGCCTCAGGATGGATGAGTAGAAGAAGCTGTATGAGGTCAAAGACGCATCACGCAGCTGTTTTGTTTACGTTGAGGCAGCGCACTGACGTAAAAACTGAACGGACAGCTCCCCCTACAGGCCACCTAACGACACTAAACTAATTACAATTAATAAATTGACCGCAGGAAACACAGTTTACTGAATCCACAAGAGGTTTAGCATCCCTAATAACAAAACAGGCGATTACAGACATCTAAAAACGTCAGATTAGCAGCTACGAGACTGAACATACGGATTAGTGGCGTCTGATTCGTGTGCGATTAGCCGTTAATGATTCATTTGAATCGAATCGTGAATCGTTTGTCAAATGACAGAACAAAAGAAAACTTCAAAACAAAAGGGGGATAAATACAAAGTTGATTCAATCTAAAACTTTTAAAGAACATATACAAAGATACATAATCCTAATAAAAAGAAAAAATCTTAATTTAGTTCAATCTTTTCTGTTAGTATAGGCCTACCTTTATAATACTATTTATATTATTTAATCCCTATACAAAAATAATTTATTTTAAAAATAGGCAGAAATGAGGATTCTGATTGTTAAATTTACATTTATGAAAGTGTAATGTAACTACTTTATTAGTAATACAATTTTAATACATTAAAATGAACTCCAATTACAGTTTTTATTAATATTTCAAATTGTCTTTATATTTTCAGTGCATTTTTGCATTTAAATTTAGTGCTTCAGCTTTTTTTTTTCCGTCTAATATATTTTCAGTTTTATTACAATTAACACATTTTTTAAATAGATTTAATTTTGGTATAAGGCGATTTTTATATAAAAAGCCATTCAGAGTAATGAAAGACAGTAAGAAAGACAAATGGTGAACCACTGAGAATCACACAGGTGAATAAAAGAGCTAAAAGAAAGAACCATTACATAAAAAAGAGAGCGAGTTAGCGAGTGAGAGAGACGTGAGGTTGTTAAGTGGGGACTGCCGGTCCGTGGGGGGCACACGGGTAATGAGAGGGAAATCAGAGAGGAGCCTTTAGCACGGAGAGTTTGTCAGGCTGCTGAGTGTCCAACGAGTCAGTGCTCAGGAGAAGAGGAAAGGACTCTTCATTAGTGATAATGACTCCCCCTGGGCAGCTCACACTACTCCTCTAATATGCTGACGACAGAAAGGCCCCCAGCGAGGGGCACACGCTATCACCCACGCCTCCCCTGCTAGGTAACCAAGCAAAGACCCCTTTCTCTTTTAAATCCACCCCTCTGGATTTCCGTACAGTACATACAGGTCTCCATGTGTGCATTTATAGGTGTGTGTGTTTCTGAAAAAACAAATCCATTATGTTTACTAGTTTTACATATCTACATTTGCTAGTTAATAAATGTTGATTATCCATTATTGATAATTTGATAATCGTAAGAGAACTATTAGACTATAAGAATTTCTGACTGGTTTATTTGGATTAATTGCTTTTTGTGCATTTTGGTCTCTTTTTTTTTTCTTTTTCTTTCTTCTTTTTTTTTTTCAAATTGACCCAAAACAAACAGAAAACGGCTATATTAGATAAAAGTCAGTAATTGTTCTGTAAATGTGTGAAACAAACGTCAATATTTCAACTCCGATTTGATATTAAAAGAATTTAAATTAATAATAATAATAATAATAATAATAATAATAATAATAATAATAATAATAATAATAATAAACATCATCCTCATAACCCCACTAAACTACTGTTATTATTCTTTTAAAATTGCTATAAATTATAAATTTATTATTATTATTACTGAAAATGTAATATTTTATTAATATTATTTTTTATTATAATGGCAAAAGTAAAACAAGTAAAAGGGCAAGAGAATAATAATGTATTGACAATTATTATCACTATTTTCATTATTAAGAATTAAGATTTTATTTTTTAAGAAAGAATTTAGAATACAACAATAATAATTACAAATAATAAATACATAAAATGTTATCATTAATAAAAATAATATTAATAATAAATAAAAAAAATAATAGTTATTAAGAATTTGATATTTTATTAATATTTAATTTATTATAATGGTAAAAAACAAGGAAATGGGAAAGAGAAAAGAAGTTTATTATTAATAAATATTATTATTACAATTATAATATATATATTATATATATATATATATATATAAAATTTCAATCATTTATTAAATTATGTAATTATGTAATATATACACACACACAAATAATACAATAATAATTACAAATAATAAATACATAAAATGTTATCAATAATAAGAATAATATTAATAATAAATAAAAAATAAAAGTTATTATTATTATTATTATTAAGAATTTGCTATTTTATTTAATAAGTCAATAAATTAATTGAATGATATATTTATTGAAATTATAATTAAATTATATTAAATTATATTTTAAATTAAATGAAATTAAAATAAATGAAATGAAATTATTTATTTATAAATTACCATTATAATATATATGCAAAGTTGATAAATTAATTAATAATTTAATAAGTATTGTAATAATATTAATAATAATATTATTATAGATACAATTTTTAAAAGAAAAATGTTATTTTACAATAATAATGAATATTATATTCATTTATATATACACACACACATTCTACCTGTCTACATTCTATATAGACAGATTTTATATATATATATATATATATAGTTATATAGTAATATATATAGCATATAGTAGTGTAGAATATAGTAATAATAAGTTTTATCATATATATATATATATATATATAATATATATATATATTTTTTTTTTCACAATGAACTAGTTGCTTATTAGCATGCCTATTTTTAATCTATTAGCTGTTTATTAGTACTCATAAAGCAAATATTCTGCGTAACCATATTCCATATCCCTAATCCTACACAATACCTAAACTTAACCACTACCCACTTTGAGGTCTCCATACGAGCTCCACATCTAACCCAGAAGCCTTAGTGACTCCTCAACAGGTGCTTTAATGAGGCCCCATTGGGCATCCTGCCCACACATACACAGGCAGCGCTATGGAGAAACGAAAGGGTTGGGGTTGTTTGTCAGGCAGAAGCAAGAATCACTAGGTCGTGACATCAAATCCTGCCTCCGCCGGTGACCATGGAGACGGTAATCGCAAAGGCAGCATGGGAGATCTACGGGAGCAAACCCTTATCGCCGGCCCAGTGCGATTTAAAAGCGTGACTGTTTGTGTAGGCTTTGGTTTAATGATAAACACAGGTTCCCGCGAGACTTCATCCCATCAAACAGAATTAATCTGACAGGTTAGAAGTCACAAAAGGACTCCGAATGATCACATGACTCTGTTTTCCACCTGATACCTTTGATTTGAGCAGAGCCGTGGTTTCTCCACTTCTTCATCTCCTGATTGTGGTCTGTTATATAAGCCCTTGACCTTTTAGGAGTATAATTACCGCCATCCAATGTTCTGCCACAACAACTGTCATGTCACTTTGCCGTTCGAGCTTTCTTTGTTCAGCGCCTGCCTAAATCCGCTAACCCTGTCAGAAAAATCAAAGTCCCGATGTTGTGTCCCTCATCATCTGACAGGGCAATAAAAGAATTGTTGCATTTTGGAGAACACAGAAAACCGTGACTCATTTTGAACCGAAAAAAAAAAAGTTGTTTCTTATGTAATCTAATTGTACTCAGGCGACTCGGAGAAACCCAAAGAGACTGAAAGAGACATAATCACTTTGTTGCATTCATGTTACTATGACACAACACAAAACAAGAGTTTGCATGCAAGGAAAGCGATCTCGATCTGTCTTGAAACAATTTACCAAACCCTTGCGCTTAAGATTAGTGACTCACTGAGACTAAACCCTTTTCTGAAAACTTCACAAATGCATAAACACCAAAATTTAGAGCACACATACGCTAATTTAACCCTCATGTTCTGTCAGAATATTGACACATTTAATAGCTCAAAACATACAAAATATTAACATATCAAGTTGATTATTAATGACTTTGATAGTTGACACGCTTCAACGGTCCTCCAAATATTTGGGGTTTCAATAAATGCATTTTTTGCCATGTTTTTTCCATTGTTCTGTAATTGCATGAAACAAAGCGGCAACAATATATTTCAACTTTGATTTGATATTAAAAGAATTTAAATTAATAATAATAAAAAGAAGAAGAATAAACATCGTCACCATAATAAAGTAGTTATTATTCTTTTTAAATGATCATAAATGATTATAATAATAAATAATAATTATTAGTAATAATTTAAATATTTTATACATATTTATTTAACATAATGGCAAAGAAAAACAAGGAAAAACGAAAGAGAAACATAATTTATTATTTATAAAAATTAATAATAACATTTATTATTATTACTATTATAATTTCTAAGAATTCCATTTTTATTATTTTCTTTAGGAACGAATTTGAAATAATACAGCAACAATAATTTAAAATAATAAATACATAAAATGTTACCAAATAATAAATAAACAAGCTTTATTATTATTATTAAGAATTTGATATTTTCTTAAAATTTTATTAATTACAATTTTTATTAGGTTTTTTATTATAATGGTAAAGAAAAACAAGGAAAAGGGAAAAAAATAATTTATTATTATTCAGAATTAATAATAATAAAAAATATTTTTATCATTAAAATTATTATTTTTAAGTGTATTTTTTTATTCAATAATACAACATTAATCAAAAATAAATTTGATCTTAACAGTAATTTTAATATGATGGTAAAGAAAAACAAGGAAAAGGCAAAGAGAAAAATAATTTATTATTCACAATTAATAATAATATTCATTATTATATAAAGATTTTTTTATTAAGAGAGAATTTAGAATAACACAATACAACAATAATTAAAAATAATAAATCCATAAAAGTGTATAAATAAATAAATTAATTAATATTCATTAAGTATTTTATTAATATTTATTTTATTATATGGTAAAGAAAAACAAGGAAAAGGGAAAGAAAAATAATTTATTGTTATTCATTATTATTACTGCTATTATCATTATTAAGAATTTAATTTTTATTATTTTTATTAAGAAAGATTTAGAATAATACAACAATAATAACTTTAAGTAACTTTAAATGCATAAAATATTATTATTATTATTATTACACAGCTTTGAGGTCTCTGGGACCCTTAAACATAATGCAAAGTTAACTCATGTCCCGTTGAGATTGACATTTGTTTGAGGTAAACCAAAAAAATTAGTTCTCTTAAACTAAATAGACTATTTAATGGTTTCAAAAGCCCAAAGGCTCTCGCAGCGGCATCACGCTTGCTCACACAGAAAAAAAAAAAATGCTGGCCACAGAAACACACATCCACCCACACATACCTGACCAGCTGTTCTTACCAATAGTGAAGCTGAAGCCGTCAATGCTGAAAGTGGCACTCCGGCATTTTTTAAATCCTTGTTTTTTGGAACTGAGCTCTGACATCTTCTCCAATTGACTCGGTCCGTCTGCGAGGGGAAAGAAAGTCTGGAAACAGACTCCTCAGGTGGGAAAGCGTGCTCTGAGCGGGGACGTCAAAGATCAGAGAGGATCATTAGCGAAGGAAGTCACAGGGTTGACATCTCCTGCAGGGAGCGCATCCCATCTGTAAAAATCCCTCTTGAGCTCATCATACAGCCTGTTTCTCTGTTGCCTGCCTTTCTTACACTGTAAAGAGAATAAACACACAGATGGGAGATGTTTCTCTCTCTCTCTCTCCCCCTCCCGCTCACACTGTGACCCTTCCCACTGCTAAACTGTGCTTGATTACAGGCGCTCTCTCTCTCATTCACCGTCACACTCACTCACCCATTTACTTGAGCGCTAAGCATATATGCATTCGCTGATCTGAGTCAGTGATACACGCTGATGTTTATTCTTGGACGCTTTCTTCAAACCTGTGTGGTTACTGTATGTGTGGGCGTGTGTGTGTACAAGCACATACGGGCAAGTGCTATTGCAAAAGGGCAACCTTTTTATGATGTTTAAACAAAACACTCTGCCTGAAATGCTGGCAGGATAAGATTAAAAGTAGGTTATGGAGGGTTATAGTGTCAAAAACAATTATTAGCATGGCATATTAGTGCCATGTTCAAAAAAAACTAAGATTACGTGATTAAAGTCGTTATATTACGAGAATAAAGTTTAAATTATGAAAATAATGTTAGAAATAAAATAAAGTTGAAATGTTTCGAAAATAAAGCCAAAATTGTGAGAATAAAGTCTAAATGTTTCGAAAATAAAGCTGAAATTATGAGAATAAAGTCGAAATGTTTCGAAAATAAAGCCGAAATTTTGAGAATAAAGTTGAAATGTTTCAAGAATAAAGTCGAAATGTTTCGAGAATAAAGTAAAAATTACGAGAATAAATTTGAAATGTTTCAAGAATAAAGTCGAAATGTTTCGAGAATAAAGTCTAAATGTTGAGAATGAAGTAAAAATTATAAGAATAAATTTGAAATGTTTCAAGAATAAAATAAAAATTAGGAGAATAAATTTGAAATGTTTCGAAAATAAAGTCGAAATGTTTCAAGAATAAAGTCAAAATGTTTCAAGAATAAAGTTATAATTACGAGAATAAAGTTGAAATGTTTCGAGAATAAAATCGAAATGTTTTGAGAATAAAAAGTCAAAATGTTTCGAGAAAAAAGTAAAAATTACGAGAATAAAGTCGAAATGTTTCAAGAATAAAGTCGAAATTTTAAGAATAAAGTTGAAATGTTTCGTGAATAAAAAGTCGAAATGTTTCAAGAATAAAGTAAAAATTACGAGAATAAAGTCGAAGTTGCAAGAATAAAAAGTCAAAATGTTTCAAGAATAAAGTAAAGATTTCGAAAATAAAGTCAAAATGTTTCGAGAATAAAGTCAAAATTACGAGAATAAAGCTGCATTGTTTTGAGAGTAAAGTTGAAATGTTTCAAGAATAAAATCAAAATTTCGAGAATTAAATAGTTTTAAAATCATACCATGTGTTATACTGGCAGGGAGAGTATGCTTGGAAATATTATTTCACATCTTCGATTGCATTCATTAGGCCTATTTGTAGTGCACCAGCCACCCAATAATAGCAATTAGCTTTGTGCTTTTGATATATTTAATATAAAACAAAGTCTCAGCTTTCAAAATCTGTCAGTTTTATAGTGAAATACAAACAACGTGTCTTGCAATAATGTTTCTCACACTTTCTAATGTGGTTGGGTATATCGCTGCACTTGTAATTTTAACTTCATTCTCAAAACACTTTTCAACATTTCAACTTTATTCTCATAATTTTGACTTTATTGTCTAAATATTTTGACTTTATTCTCGAAATATTTAAACTTTATTCTTGTAATATTTCGACTTTATTCTCGTAATATTTTGACTTTATTCTCGTAATTTCGACTTTATTCCTGAAATATTCCGACTTCAACCTCATAATCTTAGTTGTTGTTTTTTTTCGCTGTCATAGTTTCGGGCTTAAAGTAAACAATTTTTAGAAGCCTTTCGTCTGTCAATAGCTGGAAATACAAAGATGCAAAAAAATTTAAAAAATGCACATTAAAAACGACTGTAGCAACTTACATTTTTATTACTGATATTTTAAGATAGATATTTTGAGATGGAAACAGCACTGTATTCGCAAATGTTTTATTTGTGGTATTCCAAATTTGTGCAACAGTTCAATTCACAATTTTTGGATGGAAACATTGTTACTGAGTTTCGATATCACAACGCAATTTATAGCGCAAGAGAAATACATTTTGCATTCCATGCATTGCCACTAGGGGCGCTATAACATGCATCAGCATAAACCATCTTCTACAGTTTTTTTTCTTTCAGGTTTTCTTTTTCAACTACACTGATTTTGTTTCTTTTCAAAAAAGTTTTACTCAGAAATTCTAAATTTCAATTAATTACAAAGAAACAGCAAGTAACATACTGAATTAAACATGAAAGTTTTTAGTACAAAGACTGACATACTTCATTAATCATTGTTTTACAACTTCGACTTCAACTTTTTTTTACAACTTTTTTTTTTTTAAATAAGTTTAAAATATGGCTATTATTCTTACAAAAATGCATCAATTCACTTAAGGAGGCTTTTATTAACCTCCCGGAGCCGTGTGGGGTACTTTTCATGATGGATGGATGCACTTTATTTTGCTTCAGAATCTCCCATTCACACCCATTATAAAGCTTGAAAGAGCCACAGCATTTTTTAATATAACTCCGACTGTATTCGTCTGAAACAAAAAAAGTCATATACACCTAGGATGGCTTGAGGGTGAGTAAATATGGAGTCATTTTCATTCATGGGTGAACTACCCCTTTAAATACGGATGTTTATACAACAGCATCTGTACATACTTGAGTAAGCTTCTGGTCCACTAACTGCTGAAATATCAGACTTATTTGATCCAGTTACACACATTTCTTACTATCTCTTTCGAAACAGCTCTTTTGAACAGGACTTTGAGCTCATTTGAGTGATGCAACCATTCACTGGTGTTACGTTACAACCCTGTGGCACTTCAATTCACTGATTAGCCCTCGTGATCTGAAAACCGCACGTACAAGGCTGAAGCATCAACCATTCTGTATCTCTATTCAAAGTCCTAAATTGCATTATCAAGAGACCTTTACATTTATAAACCCATCTAATTTTAGGAGATCTACTGTAGTATTAGCCCTGATTGGACAATCCTGTAATGCGGTTGACAAGTTCTGAACGCCTGTCTGGACTTTACTAAAAATACTCATTCAATGCTTTATGTTGCACTCTTAAGCATTTTTAAGATGAACTCGGCTCATTAATTACTCCCCCTCATGCCGTTCCAAACCCGTAAGACAGTTGAGGTCAAAAGTTTACATACACCTTGCAGAATCTGCAAAATGTTAATTATTTTTCCAAAAAAGACAGATCATACAAAATTCATGTTATTTTTTGTTTAGCACTGACGTGAATAAGATATTTAACATAAAACACGTTTACATATAGTCCACAAGAGAAAATATTAGCTGAATTATAAAAAGTTCACATATACTTGATTTTTAATACTGTGTTGTTACCTGAATGATCCACAGCTGTGTTTTTGTTTAATGATAGTTGTTCATGAGACCCTTGCTTGTCCTGAACAGTTAAACTGCCCGCTGTTATTCAGAAAAAAATTTGAATTTAAAGATCAGGGTAAATTTAACTTATTTTGTCTTCTGGGAAACATGTAAGTGTCTTCTGAAGCTTCTGAAGGGCTGTACTAAATGAAAACAAAATATGATATTCAGGCAAAAAAAGGAAAATGTACACATCTTCATTCTGTTCAAAAGTTTTCACCCCCTGCTCTTAATGCATCGTGTTTCCTTCTGAAGCATCAGTGAGAGTTTGAACCTTCTGTAATAGTTGGATACGCGTCCCTCAGTTGTCCTCAGTGTCAAAAGATGGATCTCAAAATCATACAGTCATTGTTGGAAAGGGTTCAAATACACAAAAATGCTGAAAAACCAAAGAATTTGTGGGACTTGAGGGATTTTTCTGAAGTACAGCAGGCACTTTAACTGTTCAGGACAAACAAGGGACTCATAAACAACTATCACTAAACAAAAACGGGGATTATTTTTATAAATTCAACTATTATTTTCTCTTGTGGACTACATGGAAATGTCTTTTATGTGAAATATCTTATTCAGGTCAGTACTAAACAAAAAATAACATGCGTTTTGTATGATCCCTCTTATTTTGGTAAAATAATTAACATTTTGCAGATTCTGAACTTTTGATCTCGACTGTATAAAACTGACCCTAAAAGCTTGCAATCATTCTGGATAGAGATGCTATGTAAATTCACTACATAATGATTTAATAATAACAAAAACAGTAACTGGAGTAACTAACAGTACTCTGCAGAAACTGTGGTTTCCATGGTAAATTTTGGGGGGGTCTCCAATAAAAAAATACATGTCTCCATCCCCAATGCAACAGGTGAAATAAAAACATAATAAATAAATTTCTGTCGCCATTCACCTGAAGGCTAGGAGCCAATTTTGGTGTCACTTAGCAACCACAAAAATATGTGTCCTTTAGATTTGAGTCTTATTGCTGTGATCTGTTTTCACTAGGATTCTGTACAGTGTCAGCAGGTGTCAGATCTAAATCAGATGAGTGCATTTAAGTGAAAATGAATGTTGTCTGGATATATGTTCTCGTAAAGAAGGTGAAGGGGTCGCTCCATGCATCCTGTATTCATATACACCGGATGGAGCGTAGTGATAATTAAACTGTCATATTAGTTCAATCCTATAGAGCTCTTCGGGGATGGAGACCCCTTCACGCTGTATTAAAACATATAGCACCTGTTAAATTGCTGTATGGACGTATACGTGACTCTCCCACACGAGTGTAATGTGATCTACCTCACGCACACAAGCTGAGTGGACATTCCCATTCAGCTGTGTTTTTGAGCACCTGTTTTCCAAATCCCCCCTCACACACCTGCACAAAAAACAGAGACCAAAGTACAGCGTCATTACCCAGAAACACCTGCTGTAAACCTGCTGAGATTAAAATCTGAGAGTGATGATTCTGCATGTGGCTCTCCCGCTCTCTCTCTTTCTCACAAAGCTCACACACCTTCACCTGATGTGTGTTTACACCCCTGTTCTATTTATAGATTTACACATACATGTGTGAAAATTTACCCACACCTTTAATTCAAAGAGTCAAAGAGAGAGAGTTATTTTTGGGTCTTTAAAGGGTTAGCTGAACTAAAAATGATAATCCTGTAATCACCTACTCACAGTCATGTCATTCCAAACCTGCAAAACTATGCAGAACTTTGTTCAGAAGAACACAAACAAAACTTTAGTAGAATGTTAATGCTGCTCTTTTTTTTTTTTTGTTACAGAAATTAAGTGACACAGATGTCAAAATATATAAAAGTGGTCCATACAACATTCAAAATATTTATAATTTAATATATTACAATTAAATTTAATATATTGTAATATATAGTATATTAATATATAGTAAGTTGTTGTTGTATTTACATTTATTGCCATTTTATCAGCTTCACGTGCTGTTTTATTATAGATACATAATCAAAACAATTTTGCACTGTATATACCTAACAATTTAAAAGTTTTAAGAAAAAGATTGTTTAATTGTACTTAAAAACTGTTCTGTAACTAAGTTTTTAAAAGTGAACAGAAATTGATAAAAAATTGGCTGACATAAAAACCTAAGCTGACAAAAAATATGTTTTAAAATTAGGGCTGTCAACATGATTAATCACAATTAATCGCGATTAATCGCGTCCAAAATATATATAAAATTATAATTGATACGCAATTAAAAAATATATATTATATTACAAATAAGTAGTTCTTCTCATTTCCATGTTTGCATACACTACCAGTCAAAAGTTTCTGAACAGTACAATTTGTAATGTTTTTTTAAATATTCTTTTCTGCTCACCAAGCCTGCATTATTTTAACCCGAGGTCGAGCGAAAACAGTAACATTTTGAAATATTTTTATTATTTAAAATAACTGTTTTCTATTTAAATATATTTTCTAATGTAATTTATTCCTGTGATCAAAGCTAAATTTTCAGCATCATTACTCCTTCATTACTCTTCAGTGTCACATGATATTTTAGAAATCATTCTAATAGGCTGATTTGCTGTTCAAGAAACATTTTATTATTATAATTATTATCATCATCATCATCATCATCAATATTCAAAAGAGCGGAGTACATATTTTTCAGGATTCTTAACAGTATATTATTCAAAAGCTTCAAAAGAAAAGAAATTACAGTGATGATAGTGATGATAAAGACATTTATAATGTTACAAAAGATTTCTATTTAAGATAAATGCTGTTCTTCTGAACTTTCTATTCATCAAAGAAACCTGAAAAAATTCTACTCAACTGTTTTCAACATAATAATAATAATAATAATAATAATAATAATAATAATAGTAATAAATGTTTTTTGAGCTGCAAATCAGAATATTAGAATGATTTCTGAAGGATCAGTTGACTAGAGTAATGATGCTAAAAATTCAGCTTTGAAATCACAGGAATAAATTACAATTTACAATATATTCACATTGAAAACAGTTATTTTAAATAGTAAAACTATTTCAAAAATGTACTTTTTGCTGTACTTTGGACCAAATAAATGCAGGCTTGGTGAGAATAAGATACTTCTTTTAAAAAAAATAAATAAATAAATTTACTGTTCGAAAACGTTTGACTGGTAATGTATAAAGATTTGCTTATAATGTTTAAAATATACAATTTTAAAAGTGTTTTATATATATCTATTTAATATCTAAATATACTATAAATAAATAAAAAAAAATAATTTTTAATATGAAAATGATAAAAATATAATTATAATTGACACAAAAATCTTAATATTACGTAAGTAAGTAGTTCTTTTCATTTTCATGTTTGCATATTTAAACTCGATTGGTTATGAAACGAGATGTGAGACATGTTTGGAGAGAGGAAAATATGTATGATTATAACAGCATATACTTCCTTACTTGTTCATTGCATGTTTATCTGTTTTTTTCTATAGCATCAGTAGAAATGCATGAAGTTCTTGCATATGTATTTATTTTTTATGATGGTTTTTGTCATTTTTATACCTCAACCGCATCAGTCTCCATTCACCTTCATTGTATGAAGAACACCAGCATGAACATTTTTCACAATATCTCTTTCGGAGATCTACAGAAGAAAGAAAAAGCATACTGTATGAGTTTAGAACAACATTAAGGCAAGCAAATGATGACAGAAGTTTTATATATCGTAATCTTGAAATTAGATGGTAATATTCAAAGCATATAATCAGCATACACATCACAACTATATCAAAAACGATGGTGTTTTTCTCCAGAACTGCTGTATAGTCAGTCCATGGCCAGTCAGCAATTCACTCAAACAATGCAACAAGTGAAATAAAAACTCAGGGTCAGCCTACACTGACACTCTGACAGAACGCCAGAGAGAAAGATAGAAACCTCAAGGACGCTGAGTGTAGAACGAAGCAGGTTAACTTCTCTATCTCTGAGTGGGTGTAGCAGGATAAAAGCTAGGTTTGTCTGATTCTGAAAAGACCATAGTCCACAAAACCCCACCCAGGACTCTCAGCTCACAGGTTTCCATGGCAACCCAATACGGCGCTCACAGGTTAAAAAAGTGCCTTTTTTGTGGTTTCACAACATGCTATGTGCCAGAAACACACTCTTGGCACTCTAGTCTAAGCTCATGTGGTTGGTTACATTTGTTTGGAGAGTCAATTGTGTTGCAGGTAAGTCTGGAAGAATCAAAAGCAATGAGATCTTAACTGTTCCTCTAAGACAGCAATGAGATTCAGTGGTGAACAAATAGAGACTTTTCATACTACATTTTCTCCTCATTTTCATCCAAATTACAGTGCCCTCCACTAATATTGGCACCCTTGGTAAATACAGTTGAGGTCAGAAGTTTACATACACCTTGCAGAATCTGTAAAATGGTAATTATTTTACTAAAATAAAAGGGATCATACAAAATGCATGTTATTTTTTATTTAGTACTGACCTGAATAAGATATTTTTTTACATAAAAGATGTTTACATATAGTCCACAAGAGAAAATAATAGTTGAATTTATAAAAACGACCCTGTTAAGTTCGTTAAGTCCAACAATGACTGTATGATTTTGAAATCCATCTTTTTACACTGAGGACAACTGAGGGACTCATATGCAACTATTACAGAAGGTTCAAACGCTCACTGATGCTTCAAAAGGAAACACAATGCATTAAGAGCCGGGGGGTGAACACTTTTGGAATTTGAAGATTAGGGTAAATTTAACTTATTTTGTCTTTTGGGAAACATGTAAGTATCTTCTGTAGCTTCTAAGGGCAGTACTAAATGAAAAACAAATATGATTATTTAGGCAAAATACGAAAAATGTAGACATCTTTATTCTGTTTCAAAAGTTTACACTCCTGGCTCTTAATGCATCGTGTTTCCTCCTGGAGCATCAGTGAGCATTTGAACCTTCTATAATAGTTGCAAATGAGTCTCTCAGTTGTCCTCAGTGTGAAAAGATGGATCTCAAAATCATACAGTCATTGTTGGAAAGGGTTCAAATACACAAAAATGCTTAAAAAAAAAAAAAAAAAATAGTAAGACCTGAAGGACTCTTCTGAAGAACAGCAAAAAAAAGCTGTGAATCATCAGGTAACACCACAGTATTAAGAATGAAGTGCATGTAAACTTTTGAACAGGGTCTTTTTTAAAAATTCAACTATTATTTACTCTTGTGGACTACATGTAAACGTCTTTTATGTGAAATATCTTATTTAGGTCAGTACTAAATAAAAAATATGATGCATTTTGTAAGATCCCTACTATTTTGGTACAACAATTAACATTTTGCAGATTCTGCAAGGTGTATGTAAAGTTTTGACCTCAACTGTATGAGCAAAGGTGGCTGTGAAAATAAATCTGCACCATTTATCTTTTTGATATTTCATTTAAAAAAAGTCACATTCATGTTAGTAAAATAAAGCAATTAGTAAAGTAAAACAATTAAAAGTGTGTGTGTGGGGGGGCCCAGCAGGCACACAACGTCATAAGACGCTGATATTTGGTTAAATTTTGGTTGCGACGTCGGCTGACCAAAATTCAGTGTAAATTCAACGTCTAATGTCAACATTAAATTGATGTCCAATACCAATGTCAGCTGACGTTGATATTTTGTTGTTTTTAGGTTGTGTAACCAAAATCCAACATTAAGTCAGCGTCAAAATGACGTCAAATACTGACGTCAACACAATTTTCATTCTCAACCAAAATGCAACGTCTGTCCGACATCAGGTCCAACGTCAACCTGACGTTATATAGACATCCAGTGCCTGCTGGGGGGGGGATCTCATTATGAAATAAATGTTTTTCTCCAATGATTGTTAGCCAAAATTATGGTCCTGGACATCTTGTTCAGATACATAGCATTATGGATTCTACCAAATACCAACAGATAAAAAATCTAAAGTTCATTGCCTCAGTTAGGAATCTTATATTAGGCCATGGTTGGATCTTCCATCAGGACAATGATCCAAAACAAACATCAAAATCACCACAAAAATCACCATATAACCAAGCTTCTGCCATGGGTGTCCCAGGTCCCTAACCTGAACCCTACTGAAAATGAGTGGGGTGAACTGAAGAGAAGAAGCACCAACATGGAGCTGGCAATATTAAGGATCTGGAGAGATTCTGAATGAAGAACTGGTCTCGGATTTCTTACAAGGTGTTCTCCAAACTCATCAGGCATTATAAGAGAAAACTCAGAGATGTTATCTTGGGAAAAGGACGTTATAATAATTGGGGTGCCAATATTAGTGGAGGGCACTGTATCATGTTATGTCTCTACTTATTGCAGTGATGTCAACAGCATGTCAACAATCGGTGCTTATTTGTATTTCTCTAAAGGAATTCTTGAAGAAACATCTGATAAAGCAGATACTTAAAGGAAGCACAAGTGAGAAGTCCATAGACTCTCTGGTGCAAACTCTGCACAATAAAATCTCCTGTGGGAGTTTCCAAATCAATCTTCTGGAGACCTTGCGGTTATCACTCCTGGAGTACTGGCGTATCACAGCTGTCTGAACTTTGAACGCCTAAATCACCTGTAAGTGCAAAACAAAGGTTACGTGTAAAACAATCCACCATTTTCATTTAAAATAACAAAAGGATCCTGAAGGAGTTTTCTATTGACTCATGAATGTTTGATGAGCTTCTACGCCTTATTCCGAGGTGGAGAAAGAGAATAAGATGCTTTACGCTCCGTCAGTTCTGCTCTGCGTGTTCGATTCTGGTTACCCGCTCATCACAGTGAGAGCAGCAAACACTTGTAAGAAACTCTATCGCTCCAACAACAGGCCTGATAAACCAATACACTTGTGTTACAGCTTCTGACACGCTCGACTGCGCTCGCAGCATCAAATGTCTTGTTCAAGAGTTTGTATGATTGAGCTGCTAAAAGCCTGGTGTTAAGTTCAAGCAGACTATCTAGCTGGTTTAACTGCGGGTAATGAGAACAGCGCATTGCAGAGGCTGTGATCGGTGGGTCTACGCTGCCCACCTCAGCACTCACAGACACCTCCACAACTCAAATGACACAGATTTTAATGCTTCATTTAAAAAGCTTTTTTACTTACGCATACAATTGATGCTGCCATAATGTCACGTTGGAATAACATTTGATAAACGCACCTGACTGCCACTACTCTATCTATTTTTACAGACCTTTCAAACTGGGAACATGTAAAAAAGACATATGTGACCCTGTAGTTTAAAACAAGTCAGAGCTGGGCCGCTGTGCATGTCCATTCAAACACAGCGTGAATGTGTGTATTTAAACAAATCTAGTGAGTCAATGATTCAATTTCCCTTTCATAAAGAAAGTCACTTGCTTTATTTCTGAATAAATCAGATGTTCGAACGAATTAAATGAATGAATGATTCAGTAATTAAATCAGTGACTTGCCGCCACCTACTGGCAGGTTTATTTTCATTTTTAAAGCATCTTTTCAGTTATTTAAAGGGGTCATCGGATGCTAAGTTCACTTTTACATGTCATTTGAACACTAATGTGTGTTGGCCGTTTATGTACAAATCTACCCTATAATGATAAAAATCCATGCAGTGGTTTTTAATTAATTTATAAAAATAATATTCCCTTTTTCAAATCGTGCCGTTCTCAGATGCCTGTCGTTGTGGCATCACACCAACAGAGGCCGCTCCCACGATAGTTGATTGACATTGAGCCGCTGAAGATGCAGTGGATTACGTTTGTTTGTGAAGGAAATGCGCCTCAAAATCTACACATATCTGTCTATGTTCGCATGAATCATTCGTGATCCAGCTTCACTTACAGCAGAAGTGAGTACAAGGGGTTTTTTTAATAATGTGCTAGTTAGCTAGTTAAATGCGGCTAAAGTAAACAGACTCGTCACTCCACAGAGAGAAGAGGGGGTGGGGTGAGCAGAGCTCATTTGCATTTAAAGCAGCTTCGACCAGAATAAGATGATTTTTGCAGAGCTGATTTTGGCAAGGTAAAAAGGGTGTTGTTTTACACAACCATTGAGAATTTTTAACCAAAGTATATTATAGACTTTTCATTAGGACCCTAAAGAATCATATCAACTTGTGGAAAATAGGCATCCGATGACCCCTTTAAATAATGTAATATTTCTACATTCAAAATTTTATATTTAAAACATTAATCTCAACATGAATTTATGAATTTAATTGTAGCCATGCCACCTCTAAGCCTCATTAAACATATGAAAATACACCTACAAGCCACTTTTGTGTTCTTCTGTGCCACCTCTGTAGTACAAATTAATTTTGATAATACTGATTTCATTTGACTGGTAACTTATTCTTATTCTACTTGTTCTTATTCTGTTGTTTTAATTAGACATTAAAACAACAGAATTATAAAATATATATATATATTTTTAAGGGGTCATCGGATGCCTATTTTCCACATCTGTCACGGAGGCAAGACAAGAAGCGATCGATCGAGATAAGGTCCCTGTGTAGCGTGACGGAGAACTCAAACGCGGATACACACGAGTGAGCAGGTTAGCCACGCAGTTATTCTGAGAACGCTCCAGCGAAGGAGTAGAGATTTCCACCAGGAAACCCGCGTTCTAATACACACACAGAAGGGTATATAAATGTTCCGCCAAGCGGTACTCACGTGAGTTGAGATGGAGAGATGAGGCGACCTACAAAGACGTTCACACATGAACTCAATGTCCGGTGCCGACTAAACCTTACTTCCTGTTTATATACCTGCGGAGATTACTTCCGGGACCTCGTGACCTCACGTGATTCGGTGCGTGTGACAGTACCCCCCCCTCCAGGACCGGCACCAGACGGACCCGGAGTGGAGGATACCCGACGACGGTAGTCCTGGATGAGAGCTGGATCCAGAATGAACCGTCCGGGAACCCATGACCGCTCCTCCGGGCCGTAGCCCTCCCAGTCTACGAGGTACTGGGTGCCCCGGCCACGGGGTCGCGAGTCAAGGATCCTCCGAACGGTGTAGGCAGGACCACCGTCCACAATCCGGGGTGGGGGGGGAGCGGGAGCCTGAGGAGACAGAGGGGAGAAGAAGACAGGTTTTAGTTGGGATTGATGGAATATGGGATGGACCCGGAGGGAGGCAGGCAGCTGGAGCCGAAAGGTGACAGGGTTCAGACGATGGGTGATCTTGAAGGGGCCGATGTACCGGGGGGTGAGTTTTCTTGAATCAGTCTTGAGATTGATATTCTTGGTGGAAAGATAAACCCTGTCACCCACATGGAACAATCGTCCCGGAGGGTGTCGGCGGCGGTGCTGCACGACGTAACGTCGGTTGGTCTTTTGAATGGCAGCACGAGCGTGGTTCCAAAGCCGCCGACACCGGCGGACCAACTGTTGGGCAGACGGAACTTCAACCTCCGGCTCCTGATGTTCGAATATGGGAGGTTGAAATCCGTAGCATACCTCGAATGGGCTTAGGCCGGTGGCGGTGGAGGTGTGGAGATTGTTGGAAAGTTCGGCCCAGACGAGGTAGCTGGCCCAGGAGCGCTGATGTTCATTGGCAAAGCACCGGAGGAAGCGCTCCAGTTGTTGGTTGGCCCGCTCCGTCTGGCCGTTAGTCTGTGGATGGAACCCTGATGATAGACTAGAGGTGGTGCCGACCAGACGGCAGAAGGCCTGCCAGAACTTGGCCGTGAACTGGGGCCCTCTGTCCGAGACGATGTCCTGGGGGAACCCATGCAGGCGGACTACGTGTTCAAGAATGAGTTCCGCGGTGGTTTTGGCAGTGGGGAGCCCAGAGAGAGCCACCAGGTGCACAGCCTTGGAGAAACGATCCACGATGGTAAGGATGGTGTTCTTTCCTTGGGACTCGGGAAGTCCAGAGACGAAGTCGATGGAGATGTGGGTCCAGGGACGTTTGGGGATGGGGAGGGGCTGCAACTCCCCGGTGGAGGGCGCGTTGGGATTTTTTGAGCGGGCACAGGTGTTACAGGCCAGAACGTACTGCTGTACGTCCCTCCGCAGCGTCCTCCACCAGAACGCTCGACTGATGAAGTGGAGGGTTCTCTGGACTCCCTGATGTCCAGCCAACGTGGAGTCGTGTCCCCACTGGAGCACCTCCTGGCGCAGGTGGTTGGGAACGAAGAGGCGTCCAGCGGGTGTCTCAGGTGGGGGAGGTTCTTGGCTGTGACTCTGGCGAACTCTCTCTTCCAACCCCCACCGGATGGGAGCCAAGATGATTTGGGAGGGCAGGACAGGCGCGGGATCGGAGGTGACGGTGTCCTTCTGGTGTTGACGGGAGAGTGCATCAGCTTTAGTGTTTTTGGAACCGGGACGGTAAGACAGGTGAAAGTCGAAGTGTTCGAAGAAGAGTGCCCACCGCGCCTGCCTGGGGTTGAGTTGTTTGGTTTGCTTGATGACAGTGAGGTTCTGGTGATCGGTCCAGACGGTGAATGGTTCACTGCCGCCCTGGAGCCAGTGACGCCATTCCTCCAGAGCCCACTTGATGGCCAACAGCTCACGGTCCCCCACCCCGTAACGCTGCTGAGTGGAATTAAACTTCCTGGAGAAGAAGCTACATGGGTGTAACTTCTCGTCTGGACCGCGTTGCGAGAGGACGGCTCCTACGCCCACATCGGAAGCGTCCACCTCGACAACGAAGGCCTTGGTGGGGTCGGGATGAGTGAGAATGGGGGCGGTGGTAAACTGGTGACACAGTGTCCTAAAAGCTTGAATGGCCTCCGGGGTGAGGTGGAATTCTCCGCGTGATGGTTTGGTTAGAGCAGTGAGAGGTGCTGCAGTTGAGCTGAAGCCCCGGATGAATCGCCGATAGAAATTGGCGAACCCCAGAAAACGTTGCAGCTGTTTGAGCGATGTGGGTAGGGGCCACGAACGCACAGCCTCCAGCTTCTGGGGATCCATGGCCACACCCTGAGCAGAGATGACGAAGCCCAGGAACGTGGTGGAGTGCTGGTGGAAAGCACATTTCTCCAACTTACAGTACAACTGGTGGGCCAGCAACCTCTGGAGGACTGCTCGGACATGCTGGGTATGCTCTTCTAAGGTCTTAGAGTAGATGAGGATGTCGTCCAGGTAAGCGTAGCACCATCTACCCAGCATGTCCCGGAGAACGTCATTGATGAGGTGTTGGAAAGCAGCTGGACTGTTGCAGAGGCCAAAGGGCATGACAAGGGTCTCGTAGTGACCGGTGGGGGTTATGAAGGCCGTCTTCCACTCGTCGCCCTCCCTGATGCGTACCAGATTGTAGGCGCTCCGTAGATCCAACTTCGTAAAGAAGTGGGCACCAGAGAGGGCGTCCAGGGCGGTGTTAGTCAGAGGGAGTGGATGACGGTTCTTCACGGTGATTTGGTTGAGCCCTCGGTAGTCAAAAACTAAATTCCCCTGTAAATCACTTTAAGGAGTCAAATATCACATTGTAATGGAAACTTCTGATCAGATTTTTTGTTTATTGATTAGAAGGTGCTCCTGAAATTTTGACTGTGCTCCTACATTTTTTCAAGTGCTCCTAAAAAGAAAAGTAAGCGTAGAGCCCTGTAATGTTAATTTTTACACCAGACATCGGTTCAAAATATCGGTTATCGGTCTACTTGATCTGTAATAATCGGTATCGGCCCTGAAAAACACACATCAGTCGACCCCTATTGCACATGTTTTACAAAATCATTACTCTGGAACCAACAACATGCAAAACTTTGTTTTATTACCAAATTATATGTGATAACTAATAAATTTAATTTACACTGAAAGTTTCCAAAATTTCAAGATTTTGGGACACGCAAGTTCTTGAATGTGATGAACGACAGTTTTAATCTCCAAAGCGAAGCATGGATTTATTATATTATATAAGATTATATAAGGCAATAAACTTCCATTTTCCCATGCATACTTTCCGTCACATGCACACACTTTTAAGTGCCCAAGACTGCAAGTCTGAGTACTAGGACAAGTTCAAGTTTTACTGAACTTTGATTTTTCTTTGTCTGCTGCCCTTCACATCACTGCTGAGAACAGTCTTGTGCAAAATGAGGAGCTGCCTACGAAATGAATGGAAATGAAATAGCTCTCTCTAGGTATTAGACCTAGGTATTAAACTGGTCTAAACAAACCTTAATAATTAAATTTTAACAGTCATCTGTCAAGCTATGACACTGATTGGGCATCTCTGGAGATATGAGTCAGTCTACCACAGATGTTGAATGTTTGATGTCATGGTAAAGCGGAAAATGAAAGTGAACATGCAAAGACTGATAACTTGAAGCTGGTGTTGCCAGGGTTGTGGTTGTGCTACATAATTGGGTTATTTCAAAAATGCAAAAATAATCAAATGTAAAAACAGAGAATACATGAAATTTAAATACATTTTCCGTAGCTGTCAGCTGTGGAACTGGATACATTTTGGGCAAGTTTTCATTCCTTTTCGTGGGCTTTGAGTCAGTTTTGACCTGGAATTTTTTCTTTCTCAGCTCTGGCAACCCTGCCAGAGGCACTTGATGCTTAACTTAAAAAAAAATGTGCAATGCCTCCTCTGCTATCAAAATGAACAACTCTGAAGGCAATGTAATAACAATTCATTTACTTTTACAGCAAGACTTGAGTCAAAAGAGCCATTTAGCATGAATCTGAACTTTCAATCCCAGACAAGTCACCATTCATCTGTCATCAAATGATTCGCCTTCCCAAAAGGCCAATTGTGACTAAGATAAAAGACTTAAGACCTTTTTAAAGAACACGCACACACACACACAAATGCAGACTGCCTCGCTAGTCTTAAAATGACAATCACATCTGCAGCAATGAAAAGTGTAGGTTAACGTTACTTATGGCACAATCAGGGTTTGGTTGTCAGACAATACTTGCATTCTATATCGAAAAGGAGTATTGAGCTCTCGTTACGGTTTTAAGCACCCGTATTCAAATTGCAATAGTGTCAGAATACCTGTTGAATATTTCTGTTGTACTGATTATAAAATGAAGCAGAAAAATAATTACCTGGACACCTCGTATCTCAAGCTCCCACGCAGGCGCACAGTTTTAGTGTTTCTTGGACCTTTTCAGCGGCCATAACGGCTGAATTTCCTGTGGCAAGAGCCTGGAATCTGACAGAATGTGTACCACAAACAGTGGTAAGAAAACAAGTGTTTCTTTTGAGTTTTCCTCGCGTAATCTGCATCCGAGATTATAAAACTTTTCACGTGAGCCGCGACTAGTGTAGTTCGATTCACTAACAAGTGATTCATATAAGCCAGTTCTTTTCAGTTGATCAAAAACAGGTGGAATCAGTGTAGTTTAATTCACTAACAAGTGATTCATATGAATTATTTCCAGCTGATCAAAACCATGCGGAATTAATGTATTAGTTTGATTCACTAACAAGTGATTCATATGAGCCAGTTGGTGGAATCAGTGTATTAGTTCGATTCACTAACAAGTGATTAATATGAGCCAGTTCTTTTCAGTTGATCAAAAACAAGCGGAATCAGTGTAGTTCAATTCACTAAGTGAATCGAAAATCACTAAGTGATTTATATGAGCCAGTTCTTTTCAGCTGATCAAAAACACATGGAATCAGCATAGTTCGATTCACTAACAGGTGATTCATATGAGCCAGTTCTTTTCAGTTTACCAAAAACAGGCGGAATCAGCATAGTTCAAATTTACTAACAGGTCATTCATATGAGCCAGATCTTTTCAGCTGATCAAAAACTGGCAGAATCAGTGTAGTTTGGTTCACTAACAAGTGATTCATATGAGCCAGTTCTTTTCAGTTGATCAAAAACAGGCAGAATCAGTGTAGTTCAATTCTCTAACAAGTGATTCATATGAGTCAGTTCTTTTCAGTTGATAAAAAAACAGGCAGAATCAGTGTAGTTTGATTAACTAACAAGTGATTCATATGAATCAGTTGGTGGAATCAGTGTTTTAGTTCGATTCACTAAGAAGTGAATCGGTGATTCATATGAGCCAGATCTTTTCAGTTGATCAACGACAGACGGAATCAGTGTAGTTCGGTTCACTAACAAGTGATTCGTATGGGCTAGTAGGCCGATTCACAAACAAATAACTCGTATGCTCCGATTTTTTAAATAATAATTAATTGTTAACATAACACGGAATAAATCTGATTTATGAATTTTTATTACATTTTATGAGTTAGATCATTTAATGAATCACTAAAAACCAGTACGGTTTGAACTCTGTCATAGTTGTAACTCAGTCAACATGTGACAAAACTATGACTTCTGTCCTTTATATCTGTAAAAATGAACACTAAAGGGTCTGTCAGTCAAAAACAAACATCATTAGTAATCAGCCATGAATGCTTTCTGTATTCTGCCCAGCTTTGGGCACAATGCAGCACTGTATCTGTAGCTAAATTAATAGACTTGTTGGCTTATTAAAGGAAAGACAAAATATTTTCCATATGTTTAGCTGTCGACTCAAACAATATTTTGGCACACATTCATGGTGCCAAAGTGGAAGCTACAAAGGCAGATGGCAGAACAGACCAGTTGTGTGACATGTCCTCATCCTCAAAAACCAATGGCTTCCGGTGTTTAACTTTAAAGACATTTTGTTTACTTTTTACAATAAACCATTTCAATACTGTATATAAATAAAGTGTAATGTCTCCTATCCTGAAATCCTGAAGCAAAACAAGTCAAGATTTCCAGACAGTGTCCACAAAAACACAGTTTCAGAGATAACTCGTTTAATCCATTCAGAAGATATACCAAATGTTTTTTTTTTCTTTTTTTGTGCAATACTGTAAGTACAGTAATATAAGTAGCTAAGACTGTTACAACACAGTAAATGTACCCTATACGTATAAGTTACAAATAGAAACATGTTGTTTTCAATTCATCTTAAAGCAAGTTTTTAATGGTTAACAATTGCCAGACAATAAAAAATATTTTCTGTTTCTGGAATCAATAAGACAGAAGATCATAAAACAGATGGGATCTAAAATGAGGTAAACCTCTAATTTACTGAACTCGCAGCACGCAACTGCTTTTCTCAGTAAAGTGCGCTCTGAAACAGACAGCTATCTTTTGTGTCACAATCTGACACCAGAACTTAGTTATAATGGTTCTCTGATTACTTTGCCCCTCTTGAGCACTGCAATTAATTCTGCTCTCATAGCTGAGAGTTAAACAAGAAAACGAGTGTTTCATCAAGGACTATGGTAATTAAAGCCTCATCCCTAGCAATTAGCCCTTGTATCACAGAGAGGAAGAAGTTGCTCAGAAACGCTCATCTTTATTAAGGCCACTGCATGTCAAACATGAATAAAGCGTAATTGAGCTCTTCTGTCATTATCCTAGTCAGCCACACGCAAATGCTTAAATATCTTTAGAATGTGTTTTTGCACTTAAATATTAATATAATGAAATATTTCCTACTTATGTAACTGGCAAAAGTTTTGTTTTGTCAGAATACATGATTAGTTTAAATGGCTCGCAAAATAAATGTATAAATAGTATTTTTAACATCACAATCCAGTTAACTTATTTTTAAAAATTAATTGAAGTATGAAGTATGCTATTCGAAATTCATATACTGAACTCCTGATCATGACTGCTCAAAACTCCTTCAACCTCTGACCCCACTTCCTTCCCATTAATCTGACCAGTGACCTTGGCTAGAACCAGAGTTGAACCTAAATGACCTTTTCTTTTGGTTGGTGGCTTGCAGCAAAGTTGGCTTTGAACACAGCGTTCTTATATGTCACATTGACCACAGGCTTTAGCAGTAAACTCTCCATCTCTGTGCCCAAAACTTTGACCTCTCAACTGTAAGGTCACATTACAGATTCATACAGACTTTCATGAATTAGCCACAAAAGGCGCAGTCATTGGACCGCAACACACGGTGCCTGGGGTTATTAAACCCATCTGGGCACAAACTCTGTTGAAGTTAACTCTGAACCAGTTATAATCAAAATATATGTTGAGCAGTGAGCATAACATGTAGCATAAAGTAAAAAAGGCAGATTTATTAGTCATTTAGTGACCCTAATGATAAACAGACTAGTTGTAGCACAACGTTAAGAACTTTTAGGTGTTAAATGTAATTATCTTGCTTTAGCCCCTAAAATATAATTATTTGAGACGGGTAATATGCAGACATCTTGTTATAATCACAAAATAAACTGAGTAAAATTAAACATTTACACTTTTAATGTGTTACAATAACTATAATACAGGCAACCAATTAATCTAGTCACCCTGAAGGGTTTTATTTTGTTATTCAGACCAACTGTTCATTATCCTGCTAATTATGTGGCTCTCTACCAAATAAACAATAAATGGACATAATTTTATGATTTTTTATATGTTATTATATTCATATTATTATATTATGTGAGAAGAAAGCAGACAGCGCGATGCAAGAGACAGGAAACTAGTACAGTTACTGTATTACCACAACGTTTCTTAGGTGAACGCAATACTTTTCTGAGGAAACACATCTCTATTGTGCAAGCAAACTCAAAGTTTCTCAGTGGAATGCAATACTTTTGCAATAAAATGCAAATATTTTGCAAGATAACGCAAAGTCTCGCAGTGGAATGCAATACATTTGCAAGAAAATGCAAATATTTTGCAAGATAATGTAAAGTTTTTCAGAGGAGCGTAATGCTTTTGCGAGATATCACAAATATTTTGTGAGCAAACTCAAAGTTTCTCAGTGGAATGCAATACTTCTGTGAGAAAATGCAAATGTTTTGCAAGATAAAGCGAAGTTTCTTACAGAAAGACAGTATTTTTGTTAGAGATGCAAATGTTTTGCAAGCAAACAGTTTTTAAAGAAATGAAATATTTTTGTGAGAGAATGCAAATATTTTGCAAGATATCCCAAAGTTTATGCAAAATTTCTCAGAGGATCATAATACTTTTGTGAAAAAATAAATATTTTGCAAAATAATGCAATGTTTCTCAGAGGAACAATACCTTTGCGAAAGAACACAAATATTTTGCAAGATAACAATACTTTAGTGAAAAAACATATTTTGCAAGATAATGAAAATATTCGCAACAAAGACACAAAATTTCTAATACTTTTGTGAAAACTTTTTTTTTTGCAAGAAAATGCAAAGTTTCTCTGAGGAACATAATACTTTTACAAGAGAACGCAAATATTTTCGAGATAATGCAAAGTTTCTCAGAGGAACACAATATCTTCACGAAAGAAACCAAATATTTTGCAAGATAATGCAAAGTTTCTGAGAGGAATGCAATACTTTTGCAAGAAAACGCAAATATTTTGCAAGATAATGCAAAGTTTTTCAGAGGACAGCAATACTTTTGCGAAAAAACACATATTTTGCAAGATAACGCAAAATTTCTCAGAGGAGCATAATACTTATGTGAAAAAACAAATACTTTGCAAAAAAATGCCAAGTTTCTTAGAGGAATGCAATACAAACGCAAATATTTTGCAAGATAATGCAGAGTTTTTCAGAGGACCGCAATACTTTTGCGAAAAAACAAACATATTTTGCAAGATAGCGCAAATATTTTGTAAGATAACGCAAAATTTGTAATTCTTTTGTGAAAAAAAAAAAAAACAATTTTCCAAGAAAATGCAAAGTTTCTCTGAGGAACACAATATCTTCACAAAAGAAACCAAATATTTTGTAAGATCACGCAAAGTTTTTTAGAGGAATGCAATACTTTTGCAAGAAAATGCGAATATTTTGCAAGAAATTGCTAAGTTTCTCTGAGAAACATAATACTTTTGCAAGAGAACGCAAATATTTTTCGAGATAACGTAAAGTTTCTCAGAGGAACATAATAATTTTGCGAAAGAAGGCAAATAACGCAAAGTTTTTAGAGGAACACAATACTTTTACAAAAGAACACAAATATTTTGCAAGATAAAGGAAAGTTACTCAGAAGAACACAATACTTTTGCGGAAGAGCGCAAATGTTTTACAGGATAATGCAAGGTTTCTCAGAGGAATGCAATAATTTTGCAAAAGCATGCAAATATTTTGCAAAATAACGCAAAGTTTCTCAGAGGACTGCAATACTTTTGCAAGAGAATGCACATATGTTGTAAGATAACGATAATGGGAAAGATAGCAAGGTTTCTCAGAAGAACATAATACTTTTGTGAAAAAAAATGTTTTGCGAGCAAATGCAAAGTTGCTTAGAGGAACACAATACTTTTGTGAAAGAATGCATATATTTTGCAAGACAATGCAAAGTTTCTCTGAGGAACACAATATCTTCACAAAAGAAACCAAATATTTTGTAAGATCACGCAAAGTTTTTTAGAGGAATGCAATACTTTTGCAAGAAAATGCGAATATTTTGCAAGATAATGCAAAGTTTTTTAGAGGGCCGCAAAACTTTTGTGAAAAAACACACATATTTTGCAAGATAATGCAAATATTTTGTAAGATAACGCAAAATTTCTCAGAGGAACATAATACTTTTGTGAAAAAACAAATACTTTGCGAAAAAAATGCCAAGTTTCTCAGAGGAACACAACATCTTCACGAAAGAAACCAAATATTTTGCAAGATCACGCAAAGTTTCTCAGGAGAATGCAATACTTTTGCAAGAAAATACAAATATTTTTCAAGATAACGCAAAGATTCTCAGGAAAGCACAGTACTTTTGCAAAAGAACGCAAATATTTTACAAGATAATGCAAAGTTTCTTAGAGGGATGCAATACTTTTGCAAGAAAACGCAAATATTTTGCAAGATAATGCAAATATTTTGTAAGATAACGCAAAATATCTCAGAGGAACAAATATTTTGCAAAAAATTGCTAAGTTTCTCTGAGAAACATAATACTTTTGCAAGAGAACGCAAATATTTTTCGAGATAACGTAAAGTTTCTCAGAGGAACATAATAATTTTGCGAAAGAAGGCAAATAACGCAAAGTTTTTAGAGGGACAAATACTTTTACAAAAGAACACAAATATTTTGCAAGATAAAGGAAAGTTACTCAGAAGAACACAATACTTTTGCGGAAGAGCGCAAATGTTTTACAGGATAATGCAAGGTTTCTCAGAGGAATGCAATAATTTTGCAAAAGCATGCAAATATTTTGCAAAATAACGCAAAGTTTCTCAGAGGACTGCAATACTTTTGCAAGAGAATGCACATATGTTGTAAGATAACGATAATGGGAAAGATAGCAAGGTTTCTCAGAAGAACATAATACTTTTGTGAAAAAAAAATGTTTTGTGAGCAAATGCAAAGTTGCTTAGAGGAACACAATACTTTTGTGAAAGAATGCATATATTTTGCAAGACAATGCAAAGTTTCTCAAAGGAACATAATACTTTTGTGAGAGAACACAAAGGTTTTGCAAGCAAACAAAGTTTTTTGAGGGTTTGCAATACTATAATATAAATATTAAAAAATATATAAGTGCAAAAATATAAGTCTTGAAGTTGCAATTCTCAGTTAATTGTTTAATTTTTTTTTGAAAAGGTCTACATCTTATAACATGTATCTGTATCAATAATGAATATATAATTCACAATACTGCACTGCCATAAATGTTTATGAGCTTGTTGTGCAGATTTATTATCATATTTGTTAGTTTTAACAAAGCAACATTGTCTGTTTTGACAGAAATCGGAGACCATCCCGATGCTTTCTCTCCTGTGCATCTCTCTCAATTCTCCCATATCTCTGCTGATGACACAGATTGCCCTTCACAGTGTTTCTGGAGGAGGTAATGAAATCTGTAATGGAACAGCAGAGCTGTGGACCATTTTGGATGCCTGAGATGAGTCCCTGCAGCTGCTAGACCTGCAATTACTGAATCAGAACAACACCAGTCAGGCACTTCCATGCTGGAGTTTGTTAAACACAGTTTAAGGGCTGAGCCGTCCATGTCACGTTCAACTTTTATGGTAGGAGACACAAACAGCCACTAAACACATTTTCAGTTTAATGAAAAATATATTTTCTGAGCTTCTGCTACTTGTGGCCTTGCTGTCTCTGTCTAATCATTTTTAATTTGGACAGTACTAGTATGAGTGATTAAATAACGGCACATTCTTTTCATCAGACCCTGTGTGATCATGATTGTAATCAAGCATAGATAATTTCTTACCGTCTTCCACTTAATCAAATCAAGTAAAGTAGTTTGGAAAGTAGTTTGTTGTAGGTGCAGCATCTTGTATGAGAGCTATAAGATAGAAAAGGTACAATAAGCTAAATGTTGAATGTACAGTCAGCCTACAAATATATGAATGTCACTGCATTGGAAACAAAATATCAACATTTGTTTTGACATTTTGAAAGGTGCTCGTACTCAGTTTTGATTCTAGATGGTGCACTATGGTGAAAAAAACACACACACAAAAAAAAATCAGTTATCTTTTTTGTGCAAGTTTACACTGTGCAATACTGACTTTTTTACTTTAAATTGCAGGAGTGCATCTACCAATTTTGATTTTTTTTCTCAAAATTGTGAGTTTATATTTTACAATTCTTACAAAATGTATATCGTACAACATTATTTCTTGCCATCCTGAGTTTACATCATGCAGTTCACAATTTTCTTAACCTGCAGATTAAACCAATGTCCACTAGAGAGCAGACAAGTAAAAGTTTTGGACTATAGAAATGGAAATAAATGCAGAATGATTCTATTTACATGCTAATAACTTCACTCTGCAATGTAAACATCATTTTTAATTGCCTTAACCCTGTAATGATCATATAATTAGGTATAGAACAGGTATAACTGAATTAAAATAAGAAGTATATAAATTTTAACTAGATTATTTCATGTATTGTGTACACCTGATAGAATATCTGGATTTGCTCAGCATGTAATTGGATTTATTTAATGATCTTTATCTAATTCAGATGAAGGTAATAGAAGAATTAAAAAAAATGTTGTTTACAGGGCAATAACACTGAGATTAATATTTTATTTCGGCTAATAGTTAAATTTGATATAAACTGAATCATTAGAACTGTAATATTTTTTAGATTTAGTCTGAGTTTTGTACAATGGAAGGTTATTATACAGTTGAAATAAAAAGTTTACACACACCTTGCAGAATCTGCAAAATCTTATTTTACCAAAATATGAGGGGTCATACAAAATGCAAATATTATTTTTTATTTAGTACTGACCTGAATAAGATATTTCACATAAAACATAGAGTTTACATATAGTCCACAAGAGAAAATAATAGTTGAATTTATAAAAATTACCCCGTTCTAAAGTTTACATACACTGGATATCTTAATACTGTGTTGTTACCTGAATGATCCACAGCTGCGTATTTTTGTTTAGTGATAGTTGTTTATGAGTCCCTTGTTTGTCCTGAACAGTTAAACTTCCTGCTGTTCTTCAGAAAAATACTTCAGTTTCCACCAATTCTTTGTTTCTTTCAGTATTTTTGTGTGTTTGCACCCTTTCCAACAATGACTGTATGATTTTGAGATCCATCTTTTCACACTGAGGACAACTGAGGGACTCATATGCAATTATTACAGAAGGTTCAAACGCTCACTGATGCTCCAAAAGGAAAAACGATGGATTAAGAGTCGGGGGTGAAAACTTTTGGAATTTGAAGATCAGGGTAAATTTAACTTATTTTGTCTTCTGGGAAACATGTAAGTATCTTCTGTAGTGTCTGAAGGGCAGTACTAAATAAAAATAAAAAAGTATGATATTTAGGCAAAATAATAAAAATGTAAAAATCTTCATTGTTTCAAAAGTTTTCACCCTCTGGCTTTTAATCCTTTGTGTTTCCTTCTGAAGCATCAGTGAGCGTTTGAACCTTCTGTAATAGTTGCATATGAGTCCCTCAGCTGTGAAAAGATGGATCTCAAAATCATACAGTTGTTGGAAAGGGTGCAAATACACAAAAATGCTGAAAAACCTAAGAATTTGTGGAACCTGAAGGATTTTTCTGTAATAAATGTAAACATCTTTTATGTGAAATATCTTATTCAGGTTAGTACTAAATAAAAAACAACATGCATTTTGTATAATCCCTCTGGTTTTGATAAAATAATTAACATTTTGCAGATTCTGCAAGGTGTATGAAAACTTTTGACTTCAGCTGTAGTTAACTAAAACCATAGAAAACCAGAATATATACAAACAAAAAGTAATTTAACAGTAATAAAAACTATAATTTATGATTTCAATGAAACTAAAATAACACTGGTACAAGGGTGTTTTAAGATATTGGCTTGAGTTGGTTTAATATTTCAGATCTTGCATAGAATCGATGCCAATATGCCAAATCCTCCTTCAGACTGGCACCATTTGCCTGGTCTTTGCCCTTTGCTTTCCCCCTCATGAAAAAAAATGGATTTGGGATTAGTTTTTGGTTATGAAGGTATTCTAAATCATATAATAACACTGTAAAAAAAAAACATGTGGAGGTCTTGGGGATTGATTGGCAGCTATTTAAGCATGCAGAGAGCAAATCACTGAACATGATGAGATGATGATCTCATTAGAGCTCTCCCATTAAGACTAATGGTTGCGTTCAAGAAATTGCCTTTAATTAAATCATACAAATGTTCTTGTGTTGCTCATTGCCCGGATAGATCCTGCTAATCTGTTTATTTTTAAGACGCAGAAGATTTTACTGCGCAACAGCTAGAGGAGCATTTGAAAAACCTATTTAGATGTTTGGCTCATTTTCCACAGCAATAAGAAAGACAAATACTGTTTATGAAAGAAAGGAGTTATGATTATTTTTTTTAAAAGGTTTATTGAATTTGTGGAAATTTGTTGACAGTTTGGTCTTCTTCTGGTGCAAGAGACATGAGTTCATCAAGTTTTTGGTCATTTGCAATAATTATACAAAACAGAAAAAGGTGTAGCAATATTGCTGTGGTCTTCAACAGTGTAAACTACAGACATCGTGGTAAACATAAACCTGGATAAAGCTGGTTTACTCAGTGGCCTACGTTATCTTTTCAGCTCTACCAACAAACCGCTCTAATGTGGCAATGCAAAAAAGGCACTTTAAAGCTGTTTTTTTCTTTTTTTCTCTCTCAACAGAAACAACAAAAGAAACGCAATTCCTCTTCGTTCTACTTCAGCGTGGGTCTTCAGCTCTCTAGTGCCTCTAGTGGTCAAAGGTTCACCTGCGGCTCATTCCAGATCATCATTTTGGGTGGACTCGTTAATTATCTGCGGTGGATGAAAGGTCAAAAGGTCATTATTTTCATATGGAAACTTAAGAACTTGTGTTAAGACTTTTTATGCCACTCACATGTCCATCTCTGGTCTCGATGGTCTTTATCACCACTTTCTTTGACAGGCTGTCCATCACAGGTCTGGTTTCCTTCATGGACTCTACAAGAAAAATATGAATCAAACATAGTTATTTCATCAGCCTTTAAACCGTAAGTACATGTTTTAGACCAGTGTTTATCAACTGGTTTTGTTATTTTATTATACAAAAGTAAGTCCAAATATATGGAAAGCTAAATTGGAAAGCTGAACATTTTGGTTATTAAGTACATATTGACTTCCATTGGTTCCAAACACAATTATTCATGATTTTATGACTAGTTGTAATACATTATTTGCATTCAGCACTGTTTCCCCACTGTTCACAATATTTATAAGGATAAACTAAAATATACTGTACCTCGAAGGGTTAATGATGAGAGGTTGGGAAATGGTGTGGTGATCCTAGAAGGAAAAAGAAAAGAGAGAAATACTGTTTAAAAACCAATGTTGCACTCAGTTTTTCCCCCTCATTAAAAAGGTTTTAGACCTAAAAAAAACCCCATAAATTTTACCTTAAAAATATATATTATTTATAGTTTCAGTAGCTTAAAGCAGTTTTGTTTTACAGTAAACGGGTCATCTTTATAGGGACTGCCATGATGAGGTCAAGTAACCAGCCAAATACTATTGTGTATACTATTGTAATTGTAATTTAATTATCAATTAGCAGAAAATAATTTCTAATTAACAGGTTTCAATAGGTTTTAATAGTTTTAGTTAATGATGTTAGCTAAAACTATTAAATATATTTTGTTAATTGAAATAAAGCTGAAATAAAATAAAATAAAGGCCAAATACTATTTACTTTCATAATTTAATTTAATTTATTCTGTTAGCAGAAAATAATGTCTAATTTATTTTTAAATGTAAATAAAAATTTATTTAATTTAATTTAATTTAAATTAAATCATCTGTTAGCAAAAAATAGTTTCTAGTTAACAGGGTTCAAATGTTTTAATAGTTTTAGTTAATGATGTTAACCAAAACTATTAAAGATATTTTGTTAATTAAAATAAAGCTGAAATAAAATAAAATAAAAGCCAAATATTAATTAAATTAAATTAAATTTAATTTAATTTAATTTAATTAATTCTGTTAGCAGAAAATGTCTAATTTCTTTTTTTATTTAAATTTTATATGTATTTAATTTAATTGTTTTAATGTTTATTAAATGTTTTAATAGTTTTAGTTAATGATGTCAACTAAAACTATTTTTTTGTTTTGTTTTGTTAATTGAAAAAAATATGAATAAAATAAAATAAAACAAAACAAAATATTAGATGAAACACACACAATAAATGAAAATAAAACAACAAAAAAACAACATTTAAAAAAGGTTAAGATAGGAAATAGAAAAATAAAAGCAAATTCACAGTAGTAATAAAAAGTACAATAGTATATACTAAATTACTAAACTAACACTGCTAGTTAATAGCACATTTTTACAATTACATCAGTAACAAAAACTCACTATCCTGCTTTTATTCCACTGGATGCCATTATACGTCCAAGTCCAAAAAGATTAGATTACAAAGTCAATACAAAGAAAATATATTTGCTAAAGCAAACATTCACCTGCTTTCTTCCCCTTCCAGCAGCTTCCTGTAGGTGGCGATCTCAATATCCAGAGCCATTTTGACATTCAGCAGATCCTGGTATTCACGCAGATGGCGAGCCATCTCATCCTTCATGTTGCGGATGTCTTCCTCTAGACGGACGATGGTGTCCTGGTAACCGGATGCCTCGACGGAAAAGTTATCTTCCATCTCTCTCATCTGACGCTCCATGGACTCATTCTGAAATGATGGATCCGATAATTAGTCATTTAAGCAGCCATAATATTAAGCACATTAATAAATGTTATTGAAGTTAACAACAAAAAAGTTACTAAAATAAATGTTAACTAAAATAAAAAATAAAAAATAAAATATTAAATATGAAAATAAATTAAAATATTAAATATTACCTTATATAAATCTGAAATAAAAACTATATAAATATATTTAAAAAATAAAATTAAATTAAGTGCAAATAAAAAAAATGTAAAAGTTAAAAAACTAATTAAAAAACTAAAATACTAAAATAACAATGAAGCTAATATAAAATTCTCCAGGACTTACAGTTCCTTTAAGAGCTTCCAAGTCGCAGGTGAGAGCTTGAAGCTGGCGGCGATAGTCATTGGCCTCCTGCTTGGCCAAACGGATCGCTTCATTGTTACGGGCAGCAGCTTCTGACAGGTCAGCAAACTACAAAGAAAGAGAAAGTGTGAGATAAAGATAAATCTCCATCTGCCTCTCTGGCTTTTGTTTCCTATTTACAACTGAATAACACTGATGACTGTGCTAGTTTCATGTTTGAAAATCTAGGTTAATAGATCAATCGGTCCATTAGGACAATCAATACTGTGACAGAGGAGCAGATGGTCTCTAAAATCCACACAAGCTTCTACGACAACCATCTGCCATGTCTTAAGGAGTGGATCCTGAGCTGAGTCTTACTCATTCCTTAAACATCTCACTCTGTCTTACCAGATCAGATCCTTCCTTGTATTGTTTCATTGTCCATTTGTAGCATAATTGAGTTCTATCTGATGTTCTTGTAAGTTTATCAACCTTCTCTCAGGTGTTTATTCTTGCTGTACGTAAATCTGTATTAGATTAGATTAGATGCACAATTTTTAAAAAATTGGCAAGATACAGAAAAGATATGAAACATAGGAAAGATTTTTCTTTCTTTCAAAAGTTGATATGCCTATTTAGGGGTAGCGATCTCCACGTAAAACTGATCGTGCAGACCAAACCATAAGTCGAAGAGACTTGAAACTTGGAGGGATGGTAATACTCACACCAACTATAACTTGACCAAGTCTTGCCCTAATTGGCCTGATGGGGGCGCTACAACGATCAAAAGTATGAAATCACTCACAACTCCGAAACTGTCAGTCGCAGACTCAAGTGTCTTATGTCGTTGAAATCCTTGCCTCACAACAGACAAAATGCATGCCTCAGATTCGTTTGTAAAATTTTTTTGGAAAAATCTACTTTTGCGAACTATTCCTAGGTTTTTCGCCCGAACGGAGCCAAACCAGTGTAGAAAGATTCTCTGGAGAGTGAATATCAATAATTATCAAAAACAAAAGTTGAACTTTCGACTCACCGTCGCAAAGGGGCGGCAAAACATTCGAAAGGGGCAGGGCCACTTTTAGTAAAATGCCTAAACTCAGAACACTTATGTAAGAGCTCAATCTGAGGTCACAGGAAAAAAATTGTAGAGCTTGGCCACTTGGTGGCGCTATAAGAGGGAAAAAATATAAAAATGGCTATAACTACGCAACTACGCAACCATTTGTCCTATCAACATGAAAATCGGTGTGCATGGTCTTGGTCCAAATTACCACGAGTGTCTATAAGGACATTTGTGTATTTAAAAAAACATGGCCACCATTGCTCAACAAATTTTGAACACCTGTTAGACAAGGTTAATGGAGGCTGATCGGAAAAAAACTCAGTGGGAGAGTTTGACTCACAGCTACAAAGGTCTGAGAGAAATTTTAAAGAAATCAACATCATAGTCAGGTGGTTTTTTGCACATCTGCATGGTATTCATATCGTACAATAGAAGTCCTCATTACAGACAGCTTTGCCTTTAGAACCACTGCTGTCAATCAAATCGTTTGTCAAATGATTGAGAAGATGTCGAAAACGTACTTTTGTGAACTAGTCCTAGGTTTTTTGCTTATTCTGAAAAAACACTGCAGTACAATTCTCTAGACTCTCTAGGCCAATAATTATCCAAAAAAAGGTTGAACTTTACCCTTTGGGAAGCTATAATTGGGCCATCTAGAAATGGGGCCTCTCCAAATTCACCCAAAATCCTACAAAGCCTAAAGGAAAACTCAAAACTTCACAAAACCTGCTGAGCACATTTGACAGGTGATTTTAAACAAGCATGCAAAGTTTTAAGGGGATCAGACCACAGCTGGTGCTATAACAGTCATAAACATTAAAAAACATCATATTTCAATGGTAAATTACCTGGATTTGCCAAAAATGATTTTTAAATCATTAATTTGGGTGGGTACAGTCTTGTTAAATAATATGTAATGTCTTTTTCCTTAAATGCTTTTATGCGTTTAGTACTTGAACCCCAGTTATCACTGCTTACAGCTATTTTTTTTTATTGTAATTCTGTATTTTATTTTGAGAACCTAACCTTGGATTTGTACCATTCCTCAGACTCCTGGAGGTTCCTGGAAGCCAGAGTCTCGTACTGCTGCCGGACGTCTTTCAGTGCAGCGGTGAGGTCAGGTTTGGCCACTTCCATATCAATCTGCACATGCTGTTCCTGGATCTGGATCTGCAGATCGGCAAGTTCCTGTGGAGATGTTGGAAAAGATGACTTTAATAATCCAAAAGCACAGTTTGAGACCCATCCTGAATGTCTTATTATACACTGTTGTTAAAAAAAATTTGAAGTCAGTAAGATTTTGAAAGTCTTATGCTCTAAGTCTAATTCTCATCAAGGCTGCATTTATTTGATCAAAAACACAGTACAAGCTGTAAAGTTGTGAAATATTATTCCAATTTAAAATAACTGTTTTCTATTTGAATATATTTGAATATATAATTTATTCCTGTCATACAAAGCTGAATTTTCAGCATCATTACTTCAGACTGTCACATGATCCTTCAGAAATCATTCCAATATATTGATTTGCTGCTCAATAAACATTTATTATTATTAATGTTAAAAACATTTTATTTCTTGTACTTTTTGACCAATTTAATTAATTCTTGCAAAGTAAAAGTATCCGTTTGTTGCAAAAAGAATATCTGACTGACCTCAACTATTGAATGTGTTTTTTTTTTGTATAATAATTGTGTACCATAATTTTGGGTGTTCGGAGTGAATGTAAACAGAACAAATCTCATTCAGACACATAACAGCAGTAGTTTGTTAGCCCTGAACTAATGCACTTCCTGATCCTGAAACAATGTCTCTGCTTTATTCTCTTGGAATTACACCCTTTTCCATGACCCATTTAATCACTATGGCAGCAAGTCACACATGCCTGACAATCCCCTGATATTAACAAGCCCAACAAAAGTGTCAGTCAGCCAGAAAACCACGACTGTGAGAAGAATGGTTGAATGGCTAGAGGAAATTTAATTCATTTTATTGTTCAGAGCTGCTCTTTTATGGCTCAGGAGTTGTTTCTTTTAAGTATAAGCTTTGTCTTGGACGTTTCTCTAAAAATTTATAAGAACCTTAAAGGATTAGTTCACCCAAAAATGAAAATCCTGTCATTAATTACTCACCCTCATGTTGTTCTAAACCCGTAAGACCTTCGTTCATCTTCGGAACACAAATTAAGATATTTCTGATGAAATCCTAGAGCTTTCTGATCTTACCACAAAAAGTATTCTCTTAGTTTCACAACATTAAGGTTGAACGACTGATGTCACATGGACTATTTTAACAATGTCCTTATTACCTTTCTGGGTCTTGAACATTTCAGTTGTGTTGCTGTCTATGCAAGGTCAAAAAACTCTCAGATTTCATCAAAAATATCTTAATTTGTGTTCCGAAGAGGAAACGAAGGTCTTACAGGTTTGGAGTGACATCAGGGTGAGTAATTAATGACAGAATTTTCATTTTTTCAGTGAACTATCCCTTTAATGTGGATAGCACTGGTCAGATAATTTGGTCTCAGAAGATTATAGAGATCAAGAGATCTTATTTTTGATGTTTCTCTCTTCAGGTGGTTCACTACCTCATCATGAAGCTTCTTCAAGAAAGCGATCTCTTCTTGCAAGGACTCCACCTTTCTCTCAAGGTCCAGACGAGCCAGAGAGGCGTTATCAACATCCTGTGGGCATAACATGTAAAATATTCATCAGTTCTATTTGTGTAAACATAGGAGACATTTTTCCTAAAAAATGTTGTTTTAAACTTCCACTTGTGTTTCCTATGAATTCTACACATTCCTTTTCTCATCTTCTATTTCTTTGCTCTAAAAAAATCACATTATATGCTACAGTTCAAATGTTGGTTTTTGAAAAAAAAAAAAAAAAAGTCAGTATATCAAAAATATAGTAAAATAGTGAAATATTATTACAATTTAATATAATAGTTTTCTGTGAAAGCCCATTTCCACCACTGAATATAAAATAAAAAAAGCTATTTTTTTTTATCTCACAATTCTGACTTTCTTTCTCAGAATTGCAAGTTTATAGCAATTGTGAGTTAAGACAGAATTGTAAGTTTATATCTCACAATTCTGAGAAAAAAAATCTTAATTGCATGAAAAAATTTACAATTGTGTATAATAAAAGCCAGAATTGCAAGTTTTTTCTCACAATTCTGACTTCATTTCTCACAATTGTGCATTTATATCACACAATTCTGAAAAAAAAAGTCAGAATTGTGTGATATAAACTCGCAATTGCAAGAAAAAAGTCAAAACTGAGTTTTTTCACAGAACTGTGTTTATATCTCACAATTTTAACTTTAGAACTCGTAGTTGTGAGTTTATATCACGCAATTGTGACTATAACTCGCAATTGCGAGTTTATATCTCTCAATTCCGACTTTATATCTTGCAACTGCGAGTTTATTTCACACATTTCTGAGAAAAAAAAGTCAGAATTGTGTGGTATAAATCGCATATTGCAAAAAAAAAAAAGTCAGAACTGCAAGTTATTTCACAGAATTGTGTTTATATTTCACAATTTTGACTTTATAACTTGCAGTTGTGAGTTTATATCATGCAATTCTGACTATAACTTGCAATTGTGAGTTTATATCATGCAACTCTCAGAAAAAAGTCAGAATTGTGAGTTTATATCTCTCAATTCTGACTTTATATCTTGCAATTGCGAGCTTATATCACAGAGTTCAGAACTGTGAGATAAAAAGTTGCAATAACCTTTTTTTTTATTCAGTGGTGGAAACAGGCTTCCGTAGTTTTCTATTTTAATATATATTAAAATTTAATTTCTTCCTGTGATACAGAGCTAAATTTTCAGTCTTCAGTGTCACATGATTCTTCAGAAATCATTCTAATATGTTGATTTGCTGCTGTCTGTTTGAATCAATTTAATACAACTCTGCAGTTGTATTAACAAAAGTACTGCTTCCCAACTTTGGAATGGTAGTTTATGTAAATTCTTTTAAGCTATTTTTGACTAAATTAAATAACAATAGCTTGCCTGCTGCTAACTGTTTGTAGTGCTGCAGCTGGTGATGGCAGACACCCTTTAAAGCTCTCGCTCTCTCACTCACACACACACATCCTCTCCTCTGTGTCCACAAGTCACCAATGTCCCCTGGTTAACACTGGCCCCTCCCACTCGTACAACAGTTTGCTTTGTCATGAATGCCCAGCTTGCTCTCAGACAAAGCTTTCTTTTGAGTTGTGTGTCTAATTCTGATGCCGGACAAGAGGGCAGCTTGACCAGGCCTGCACTGACCCTTTTATTGTGAGGACACAATCAGTAGTGTCTTCCAAACACTGACTGGAATGCTAACAGATCGCATTGTAATAGTGGCTTTGGAAGCACTCAAGCATCAGGTCCAAGAATATGTATAAAAATGGTTGTTGATTCTCTGAATACGCAAAGATGTACCTGTCTGAAGCCCCGAAGGTTGTTCTCCGCATCCTCCCTCTGAAGCATCTCTTCCTGGAGTCTGAAAATGATATGAATATTAAAGCAGAGCCACACCCTGTATAACACAACCAAACACACTCTAATACACACGCCACTGGAGCGTCTCTCAGGTTTGACATCAAACTGAACAGAATAAATTTCTTCTTTGGCTGTATCAAAAAATTAAACAAATAATGTGTTGTTTTAACCTGGTAAGGAGAAAAACCTTTAAAGAAGAGCTTTGTCCTGACAAAAATTCAACTAGATTTGTCTTACATAGTGAAGAAAAATGTTTTTTTTTTTTTTTTTTTTCAGCCACATTTTTTTTTTAAATTAATTTTTAATTTACTATAACTGTATAAAATTATTGACATTTAAAAGTTTGGGTACTAATGGTTAATTCAACAGGATTATAAAATCTATGTAGTCTTCATCATTGAAATGCATTTATAGACATTTTTCTCATTAGCCTGCAGTTTATACAATACATATTACATTTCATATGCTGGTCATATGAAATATAAAACTTAAGACAACATTTTGGCTTTATTTGACCTGGTAAAGAGAAAGCTTTGTCCTGAGAGAAATTCAACACCATATTACAATGCCAAAATAAAATAAAATAAAATGGGGTAACATCTAAATGTAAAACTTAAAAATATTATTAAACATTAATAAATCATTTTAAGGATCAGAGCATTTTCACTTTTCAGTATATATACTATATATATATATATAGTTTTAAGCAATAGACACTCTAGACATCTAAATCTTCAACTTATTAATTGTTTTGTTGTATAAATGCACTGATAAAATGCATTTATGAATGCATTTTTCTTATTAGCTACAGTATATGTTGGAGATATGAAATGAGAATAGTTTGACTTTTAAAACCCTTGTTTGGAAAAATATAAAAATAAAAATATACATATATATAAACTTGTGCACGTCCACCTTGCAGATATGTAATATTATTTTACACTTTTACCCATTTTTATTTGTTTGCACTATATATATATATATATATATTGCATTTTGCTTACTAGCTACAGTCCTGTATATGTTAGAGATATGAAATATGGAATTACACTAATTTTTAAACCCCTTATATATATATATATATCTTTTTTTTTTTTTTTTTCAAGAAACATTTACATGTCCACCTTGCAGATATGTAATATTATTTTACACTTTTACCCATTTTTATTTGTTTGCACAGTCTCTTGGACGATGTTTGGACGTACTTCTCTTTGAGGCGCTCGATGTCCTCTCCCAGATTGTCCCGGTCCACCTCCACTCTGGCCTTCTCGTTGGTGAGCTGGTCCACTTGTCGCCTGAGTTCCCTCATCTCATCCTCGTACAGATCACCGACCCGAGACGAGCCTTTGCCCCTCATCTGCTCCAGCTCCGCGACCAAGATCTTATTCTGCTGCTCCAGAAACCTCACTTTCTCTATGTAACTTGCAAACCTGTCATTAAGATGCTGCATCTCCGCTTTCTCATTGGTTCGGTTGGCTTTAAACTCGGTGTTGATGGCATCGGCGAGCCCGAAATCCAGCGTATCGGTGGCGAGCCTGGGCAGGGGCGCGCTGGAGCGCACCCTCGCCCCCTTGCTCATAAAGATGGATGGAGACGCGGAGGACGCGCTGGTGTAGGACACGCGAGAGGTTGCGCGCACCGGGCTGGTGTACTGGCGGCTGGAGTAAGTGGACCGAACCACAGCTGGTCGCTCTCCACCAAACATCCTTTTGTAAGAAGATGTGCTTGTTCGGCTGGCCATTGTAATCCTTTAGTTCTGGGTTATTGTTAAAGTCAGCGTCTACTTTCACGAACTACCGCGCCCTGTCCAGACCAACCGAGACCACTGCAGAGATTCGTCTTGTATTTATAGTCCACTCCCTATGCTAATGACATAACGGTGCAGGGAGTTTTAGTGACGTAGAAGCGCCGTCGGGGCGGAGGAGCAGGATGTGCCCCTCCGTAACTACCAGTGAAAGAGTTTGGCTGTGGCAACAACAACAAAATGTGTTTATCTGTTTCTCCAGATAAATTAAGTCCGTTAAATTAATAAATTGAATTTTTTATAATTTAGTTTTAAATATTATTTTAAATCATATAATAGTCAGGATGTGTTTGACCGTGGCAAACAGGAAAAATCGGTTTAATCGATTTAGTCGTTTATCCATTATGAATGTATTAGCTACTTTATAAAAAATTTTAAATATTATATATTTGTAAAAAGGCTTGCATTGAATTTTATTGGGTTTATTCAAGTCAAAATAAGATTTTTATTATCAATTGCAAAATATTATATTCAGCAATATACAAATATGTTAAAATCTAAAAAACTAAATATAAATTTATTTTCAATAACATTTTACATGTATTAATATGTATTGACTAAATATTAATATATTATTAATATATTAATAACTTGTTTAATTTATTAATCGTTTATTTTTCATAAAATATATATAAATATAAAAAATAAAAATTAAATTATTTTAAATTACATTTTAAATAAAGTACTAAATAATATATTAACAAAACTATTTTTTATCATTTATATAATATTAATAAATAAATATTTTTTTCATAAAAAAATTAAATCTAAAAAAATGTAAATAAATGTATTAATATACATTAACTAAATAAATATAAAAGTATTTTAAATGATATATAATTATATATATAATTAATATATTTAATATTAATAATTTATTTTTCATAAAATATAAAATATAAGAAAATATAAAATTATTTAAATACAATTTAAAATAATTTATTAATGTTTATTAACTAAATATAATATATATATATATAACAAATATTTAAAAATTATATTAAATAACATTTATTTTTAAAATCATTGATTTTTTTAGAGAAATTATATATATAATTTTCTGCGAAATATTATTTTAATATTAATTTAATAAAATTTAATATATTTATATATTTTTTATAAATAAATAAAGCAAGGGTATACAGTATTTGTAGCAATACCCAAAAATACATTGTATGGGTCAAAGTGATCGATTTTTCTTTTATGCCAAAAATCATTAGGATATTAAGTAAAGATATTTTGCAAATTTCCTACCTATATATATAATTTCCTAAATATATCAAAACTTAATTTTTGATTAGTAATAAGCATTGCTATGAACTTCATTTGGACAACTTTAAAGGTGATTTTCTCAAAATTTCAGATTTTTAAATAGTTGTATCTCGGCTAAATAATGTCCCATCCTAACAAACCATACATCAATGGAAAACTTATTTATTCAGAATTCATGGGGTATAATTCTCAAAAAACATACAAACAAATAAAACGACTTTTTCGGTCGCTAGGTTAATGATCTTTTTTATGTAACAGCATCAACAACATTTAGAACTGACATTTTAATGGACTTTTTATTTATTTAATTATTTTTTTTACTTATTTATTTTTACTATGAAGAACAAGAGGAAGAAAACTAAGAGCGGAACGTTTTTTCTATGCACGCGTTTCTAGAGGGTCATGTTTTCGGGATCCCACACATGTGGCATGCTTGAGACGCTGTCAAAATATTATAAACATCATATTAGCAGTGAAAAATGGAGAACATGGAGCGACTCCGTGTTCTGGAGTTATACAGCGGAATAGGAGGGATGCATTATGCTTTAAAAGGTACGTTATTTGATCTAAATCTGTGGCGATTATTGACACACATACCTGACACAGGATCAGTTTCAGAAGCTTTCAGTCTATGAAGTTATTGACACGCTGGTAGCGTTAGAGTCTCTGTTATATGATTCCCACAGGTGTCACTGTTCCCTTACTGTATATTTGGACTTCATATTTACTTCATAAACAAAATATGACAGTCACAAACTGTAAAAAGTTAATTTGTTCCTTTAGAGTTGTGTTGTGAAGACTAGCTAAGTTCTCAAAAGCTCAATTAATGTGTTTCTTTCAGAGAGCTCAGTTCCTGCTGAAGTTGTGGCAGCTGTGGATGTCAACACAACAGCCAATGAAATCTACAAACACAACTTCCCCAATACCCAACTCTTGCCAAAAACTATCGAGGTCCGTCCTTACCCTCATGAATCTCAATTGGTTATGTAAATTTTTAGACACATTTTGTTTGAACGCATTCACGTAACAATAAGTGCTTAAATGAATTAAGACAATATACATAATCTAACAAGGAAGATAGTTATGACTGACGTATGCATTTTTATCCGTGATAATTGACCTTTCCGCTACCAAAACAGCTTGTGTCTTATTTAACTGATTTATTGCAATCCTAACAACATGTAACATCTTTTGTAACAATCTGAAAATGATGTTTCTTGGTTATTCCTACCGGCATGTAGTCCCATGACTGCGTTTTTAAAAGCAATAGGAGGTAAAAGTGTAACTGAGTGGTTTTTGTGGTGGTTAAAGGTTCTGTGCTTTGTCAGCATGGTAATGATGTACCTGCCACTGGCCTCAATAATGATAATGATGATGGATTACATATTTAAATGACAGTGTTGCGAATTTAAATTTGTGTAAATTTAAATGTTTTTTAAAAACATATGAATTTTTTCAGATCAATCTTTTGCTACCATAAATAACCAGTAAAAAATGTTTTGAACAGTAAGATTTTTAATGTTTTTAAGTAAGTCTCTTCTGCTCATCAAGCCTGCATTTATTTGATCCGGAGTACAGCAAAAACAGTAATATTGTGAAATATTTTTACTATTTAAAATAACTGCTTTTGATCTGAATATATTTTTAAATGTAATTTATTCTTGTGGACAAAGCTAAATTTTCAGGATCATCACTCCCGTCTTCAGTGTTACATGATCCTTCAGAAATCATTCTAATATGCTGATTTGCTGCTCAAGAAACATTGTATTTTATTATTATCAATATTTAAAACAGTTGAGTACATTTTTTCAGGATTCTTTGATGAACAGAAATATTCAAAGATCAGAATTTATATGAAATAAAAAGCTTTTGTAACATTATACACTATTCCATTTAAAAGCTTAAAGATTGAGTGATAGAACTTGGCAAGGATGCTTTAAATGGATCAAAAGTGATAATAAAGACATTTATTATGTTACATATAATTCCATTTTAGATAAATGCTGTTGATCTGAACTTTCTATTCATCAAAGAAACCTGAAAAAAATCTACTCAGCTGTTTTCTGCATGAGAATAATAATAATAAATGTTTTTTTTTGAGCAGCAAAACAGAATATTAAAATGTTTTCTGAAGGATCATGTGACTGGATTAATGATGCTTAAAAATTCAGCTTTGAAATAATAGGAATAAATTACATTTTAAAATATATTCAAATAGAAAATGGTTATTTTAAATAGTAAAAATATTACAAATTTTACAGTTCTTCCTGTACTTTGGATCAAATAAATACAGGCTTGGTGAGCAGAAGAGATTTCATTAAAAAACATTAAAAACCTTACTGTTCAAAAACTTTTGACTGGGAGTGTATATATTTTGATATATATAAGGAAGAGCAGTTTTTTCTTTGTTTTTAGTGAACTAAATTTGTTTAATAATAGCTCTTTTGGTTTTGTTTATCAGGGAATGACGTTACAGGATTTTGACAAACTGAATTTTGACGTGATTTTGATGAGCCCACCATGTCAGCCATTCACCAGGTGATCAGAATGTTTTTGTTGTTGTTGTTCATTGAAAACTCTTGAGGGAAAAAAAATGATCACAGTTTCCACAAAAGTTTTAAGAACCACAATACTGAACATTAATAATAATAACAAATGTTTCTTGAGCATCAAATCAGCATATTAGAATGATTTCTGACGGATCATGTGACACTGAAGACTGGAGTAATGATGCTGAAAATTCAGTATTGCATCACAAGAATAAATTACATTTTAAAGCATATTCGAATAGAAAACAGTTCTTTTAAATTGGAATAATATTTCACAATATTACAGTTTTTACTGCATTTTTAATCAAATAAATGCAACCTTGGTAAGAGGAAAAGACTTTTCCAAACTTTTGTAATGTTTAAAAGGCTACTAAATTGGTCAACTAAAGCTAATGTGTGTTTCTCAACAGGATTGGTTTGCAGGGAGATGTTGCTGACCCCAGAACAAAGAGCTTCCTCTATATCCTAGACCTTCTGCCAAGGTTAGACTGATCAATCTGTGCTCTTGTTAAGACACTTAAACATTATTTCTCTGATATGGATTTCCAAATTAATAGTACTTCCTCTGAACAAGCCAAATTTGCCATTCTGCCATTGTACGTTCTGCAGTATTTTTGCACATCTGACGTTATTAATTCATGATTTCTGATGAAAGAACAGAAAAGCTTCCTCTCTCTCCCTCTCCACTTGCCCTTTCTCAAGTCCGTTGTGTTATTCTCGATCTCTGCCAGAGTTGTCCTTTCCCAGAGTGAGTTTGTGAAAGAATGTACCTCTCTTCCTCCCCGCAGGCTCAGCAAGCGGCCGCGCTTCATTCTGCTGGAGAATGTGAAGGGCTTTGAGACCTCTGCTGCAAGGTAACCAGGACGGCACAGGAGCCTTGAGATCACCATGGTTACATGGCTATGAGCCAACGAGGTCATCGGTTTCCCCTATGTGTCTCTGTCAACATGGATTGTGATAACAAGAATCTTAGAGTTGTATTTTAAAGGATTAATTCACTCCCAGAATTTATTCACCCTGTGTGTCATCCAAGATGTTCATGTCTTTCTGTCGAAAAGAAATGAAGGTTTTTGAGGAAAACATTCCAGGATTTTTCTCCATATAGTGGACGTCAATGGGGATCAACAGGTTGAAGGTCCAAACTGCAGTTTCAATGCAGCTTCAAAGGGCTCTACCCAATCCCAGCTGAGGGATAAGGGTCTTATATAGTGAAATGATCAGTCATTTTCTAAAAAAAAAAAAAATAATTTTATGTACAGTGTTTACAAAGCGAACGTGCAAAGAA